>JANAVB010009399.1:10456774-10626774 GCA_029216955.1 Iris pallida
TCTGCCACAACATTAGCCTTGCCCGGATGATAATGTAGGTCGATCTCGTAGTCCTTCATCTACTCCAACCAACGTCGTTGTCGCATATTCAACTCTTTTTGTGTGAACACGTACTTGAGGCTCTTATGATCGGTGTAGATGTCAACCTTCTCGTCGTACAAGTAATGTCTCCATAGCTTCAAGGCAAAGATAATCGCTGCGAGCTCTAGATCGAGGGTTGGATAATTCTTCTCGTGTACCCTCAACTGTCTCGATGCGTATGCTACTACGCGATCGTGCTGCATCAATACGCATCCTAATCCCTTCCCGGATGCATCGCTGTAGATCACATATCCTCCCGGTCCTGATGGTAGTTTCAAGATGGGTGCAGTGGTCAAGCGCTTCTTCAACTCGTCAAAAGCGGCTTGACACTCATCTGTCCATACAAACTCCTGATCTTTGCAAGTTAGTCGAGTCATAGGCCCCACTATTCGAGAGAGATCTTCTACGAACCTTCAGTAATAACCTGCAATTCCATGAAAACTTCTCACCTCGAAAGCTGATGTAGGAGCAGGCCATGCCTTGACTGCTGTGATCTTCTCCGGATCTATCGATATGCCGTCTCCAGTAACAATATGTCCAAGAAATGATACTTCCTTGAGAAAGAACTCACACTTGCTAAGCTTCGCGAAGAGTCGTTCATTTCTCAATGTTCCTAAAATAATCCGTAGATGCTGCCCATGGTCCTCTTGACTCTTGGAGTAAATCAAAATATCATCTATAAAGATGACTACAAATTTGTCCAAGTACTGGTGAAAAATCTTGTTCATTAAATTCATGAAAATCACGAGAGCGTTGGTCAAACCAAAAGGCATGACCAAGAACTCGTAGTGTCCATACCTCGGTCGAAAAGCCGTCTTCGTAATGTCTTCCTTCCGAACCTTCAGTTGGTGATAGTCCGATCGTAAGTCAATCTTGGAGAATACTTTTGCTCCACTCAGTTGATCGAATAGATCGCCTATACGCGGTAAGGGATACTTGTTCTTCACCGTCACTGCATTCAAAGCTCTGTAGTCGATGCACATGCGCACTATCCCATCTTTCTTAGGCACAAAAAGAACGGGTGCTCCCCATGGTGACGCACTGGCACGAATAAAGCCTTTCTCCAACAAATCGTCAATCTGCGTCTTCATCTCTACCAACTCCTTCGGTGCTAGTCGATATACCCGAGATGAAATAGGCTCGGCTTCCGGAATAATCCCAATAAAAAACTCGATGTCTCTGTCAGGTGGCAATCCTGGCAAATCCTCGAGGAATACATCCTCGAACTCAGTGATGACAGGGTGCTGAGGGGTGTCCTGCATCATCCTGTGATTCCCCAATGTGGGTGCATGACAACTCTCTCCTTCTTCTTTGATGAACTTGAACTCCGCCGCATTCAGTGGTCTAAAGACGATACTACCCCTATGGCAGTCTATAAGAGCAAAATACTGGCTCAACCAGTCCATTCCGAGAACCACATCAAACATAGGCATAGGGAATATAAGAAGTCGTGCTCTCATCTCTCTACCACATATCGTTACAGGATAAAGTCTACAAACACCACTAACAGGTACCACTCCTCCTCCAGTGAGGATTCTAATGTTCTTAGATAAGGGTGTGATGGAAATGCTGTGTCTAGTGGCAAAACTAGTGGCTATGAATGAATGAGTGGATCCAGTGTCAAACAATATAATGGCAGGAAATAAAGCAACTAAAACCATACCTGCTATGACCTCTGCCTCTTTCTTTATATCCTCGACAACAAGTGAGAATGTCTGTCCATAATTTTGTCCTGTACTCTGAGCTCTGGCCTTATTGTACTGTGTGCCATGGAAAGGCAATGGTGGGCGAGGTGCTCCAGCTGCTGGTCGGGGAGCTGGGGGTGCTGAAGCTGTAGGCCTCAAGGCCTGATATGCATGTTCTAGTGCTCGTTGCTTAGGGCAATCTCTGGCCAAGTGCTGCCTCGATCCGCATCTCATACATAATCCCAAACGAAGTCGGCAGTCATCCCTGAGTTGACCTTGCTTTCCATAAAAGTGGCAAGTGGGCTTCTGGTAGGGTGTAGTCCTCTACTGCTATTGTCCTGTGGTCCTCCTGATAGGTCCTCCCTGAGTAGCTCGAGCTGGTGTCACTGCTGGTGTATGACGCCTCGATGTCTGCTGCTGATCCTTACGAAGAATCTCCTGAGCACGAGCTTCTTCCAAGACAGCTGAATGGAAGACTTGAGATTGGGTAGTCGTATAGGACTTGAGCTTTGGTGCAAGCCCCTGATGGAATCTCCTCACCTTCTCTAACTCTGTCTGGATCAATCCCGCACCAAATTTATATCAGGCGATTGAACTCTAGTACTTATCAACTGTCATACTTCCTTGCTTCAGGTGAAGGATCTGGTCGTATAGACTGTCTCAAACATGAATAGGGAAGAATCTCTCATAGAATAGATCATAGAACTGCTTCCAGGTGATCCCAATGCCTAATCGTCTCTCTTTCGCCTTCCACCAGTGGTGGGCATTATCTTCTAATAGTAGGTCCACTGCTGTCATCTAATCTCGAGCTGGCAACTGGGATACCTTTAGTAGCTTTTCTGTACTAATAAGCCATTGTGACACCTCTAGTGGCTTCTTCGTTCCTCTGAAGGCCTTGGGGTTCATGTTTGTGAAGTTCTTGATAGAGCCTTCATAAGGATGCAAAGCCGGTGCTGGTACTGGTACTGGAGGTGGAGGTCTAGCCACTACTGCCATCAGAGTCTGTCTCATAAGCTCAGTCTGTTGCCACTGAGCCTACATCATGGCGTACATAAACTGGGAAGTAGGACTCCCATCAGTCGGTGGTGGAGGCATCTGAGGCCCCGACTGTGGTGGAAACTGCTGAAAGAATGGTGGTGGTGGAGGCAGTGGTACATTACCTTTCGAGGGCATGGTAGTGGTCTGTCCAAACTGGCTGACTGGGGTGCCGCAATCTCTGGGTGCACCATCGTCAGCGTCGTAGTAGGCTGCGATTGTCCTGTCTGGTATTGTGTCACCGGAGTCATTGGAGGATTCTGTCCCTCCGGGGTAGCCTCTTCACTAGATGTGAGGGCTAAGGCAGAAGTGCGTCCGCTTCTTAGATTCATACTGTTGGCACGAGGAAGAATAGGACGATATTAGGAAAGGTTAGGTATGGGGTAAATCAAATAATCAACGAAGTTTCAAAAAGGTTGAAAGTCAAAGGAGGTAGTAGTTCTGGATGAGATACTATTCCTATTCCTATATGCAGGCTTGTTGGGCACAGTCATGTAACCCAACAATATTTTCCGACCTGCATGGGCCACCACAAAAACATATAATGCCCCAGTCCCAAAATACATAGGACCGAGTACGCGAACATGCCAGCTGCAGATATACGAAGAATACTCCAATATATGGAATCCTCGTATACGTACATAAGCTGTATAATAAATCATCACAGGCCAGAAAATATAATCTAATCTCATCACAGCTCAACACAGATGATAATAAAGTCCAGATAATAAATGAGTGTATCAAAGCTAGCCGGGTGAACATACTCACTCCAAACAGGTATAAAAATAGTCTCATAAGATTGGAGTCCAACCTCCGCAAAATAAAAAGAAAAGAGATGTAAAAAAATCTACTAATGTCTCAAATAAGGAATAGATTAGAAATCAGTAGGAACTGCCTCGTCATCAATGTATGAAGGATCCAAAGCTGCTCCGTACTCCTGCGGGAAGTCATCTAATCCTAGAGAGACAACCAGGTCCTCAGAGGGACGTAGCAAGATACAAGAAAATACCATGCCATATAAACTGTGATAATATAGTAGAAAAGAAAGAATGCATGCAATAGGGTTCCTGACCAGTCTACTGTGAATATGCAGTTGAGATACAATCCTTCGACGCATGAGCCCTGGCTGAATATAGGATCCGGTATAGTCCCCTCTTGGGCACCAGTGACCAAGCGCATAACGTTCAAGAACGTCAGTGGCCAACCTGAGAGGATAATCGTACCCCTATCTCCAGCGGAGCTTCCGGGTTACAAGGAAAGTGTAATCGAATCCCATACGTCAGGTATTGTTCTCCCCACCCAATGCCTAGTATCATCATCTCCATGTCTGATATGAACCTCTAGTAACTGCCAAGTCTTCTAGTATGCAATTCTACTGGCAATTACTCCTATCCGTCGCATGCTCCATACGTATCGGTGGCCAGTCGACTACGTGGGTACGTATCCTACATGTGACTCACAACACATGGTAAAGCTAGTGTCAAGGCCGTATGAGATATACCAATACCTCATCAACAATGGGTGGTCACTAGACTAAGTCAATATAAGAGAGATAAATAAAAGCGAGAAAACGACCGATAGAGTCGCTTACACCCAAGTGTGACTTGGACGCACAGTTTTATAATAAAAATAATTAAGAAATACTGAAAATAATAACTAAAAATAAGACTATGTAATTCACAGAGTAAGGTGGCAAGGTATCTTGCCTGGTGGTGCGAAGGTGGCAAGTCCAAGAATCACAATGTCAGCAACAGAAATGTCACAATCTCCAAACAACTCCGGATGCTGAAACAAACATCAAGAACGTACTCGGAATAAGTGATATAGCTAGGAAACGCTTGTCGAAAAGTCCAATTCTGGAACAGGAGCAAAATCATAATTTTAGGTAAAAATGATGTCCGCCGTTGGACCCGTTTTGTACCAAAATACGTGCCAATGTCTACGGTCTCTAAAGTCGTTAAACTACATGTCTACGAATCCGGTTTGAGGAGACGAACCCAACGGTATGTCCAATTTTGGATTCCGATGAGCCGTGCACAAAATCGCCTATTGGGTCGGGTTGCGGGCCCGCCAAATTTAGCGTTCCGATCAATCTTCTTAGAATCGGACCAAACTTGGCATACAGGACCAAAAAATCGATACGGTCTTGATGGTGCAAGTTTCGTGTCGATCCGATGAACGTGCACGAAGTTATGCCAAGTCTGCAAAACGTCGATACGAGGGTATCTCGAAGGATACGTACTGATTTCGTCGCGAACGTGCAACGAAATCGAGTTCCGTCAGTTCCCACACGTCAGCAACACCCATACGCGCCTTTCGATGCGTATAGTTTGCGACCACATCGCCCGGTTTGTCGGTGCGCACGTCGTATCGGGAAAAGTTTTCTAAATTTTCTATAGTTTTTAAAACTGTTTGCCAATATTTGAAAGCGAATAACTTTCTGGATGCTAGTTAGAAAATAGATCTATCAAAGACGGTTCCCACTCCTATATGTGGTTAGCAACTGTTCCAAAATAGTTTTTTGAAAACCCTAATGTATGGTTCGAAAACTAGCTTCCAAATTAGTGTATTGGGCAACTTTTAGTTCTGTTCTCGAGGGGGTTTTCTCCTATTCTTCAGAGATTTTTATGGGGATTCTAGTGCATTAGAAAATTTTCTAATTACTAGGGTTCGCAGTTGGATATGTTGTCTACGCACAGGAATTGATTGATCTAAAATTGATCAAATAACCAGAGAGAAATTGGGTTCGAAACCTGGGTACCTTGCTGTCTTCGAAAACAGAGAGTTCTTCTGTTGCAGTCGGATCTAGCGACACTCCGACGACCTTAGGCGATCAACGGCGGTGTTAGGGGGTCGGGGAGTCACGCCTAGGGTTGGTAACTACCCTGGCTTAGAAGTTTTTATCACGAGAGAAGTCTTCTTGTGATTTTGGTTTTAAACGGGGACAGCCGAGTGGGTTATATATTAACTATTTAAATCCTAAATGTATCAAATTTTAGATTCAATCCTAGCTTAGATTAGGATTATCGGAAGGAGATTTGATTTGGATTCGTCTAGGTAAGGGTTTGATCGAATTTTATTCGGATTCGTTTTGAGTTTGAACCATTTGGTTTAAACTTCTCATGAATGTTAGGGGTTCGGAATGAAGGCTGTACTGTTCGTTGAACAGTACAGTCGTCAGCCGGTTTCTTTTTCTTTTTTTAATCAAACACTTATATATATATAAGTGGATATATATATACACACATATATATGTACTCTCATTAATTACTAGAAATTTATAAAACTTAAATAAAAATATTTAAAACTTAACAAACTCATTTAATTCAATATAATATATATATATATATATATATATATATATATATATATATATATATATATATATAAAATATATATATATATATATATATATACACACACACGCACATAGATCGAGAGATGGGTCAGCTGCTCTCCCGCTCGGGTGATCTCAGGGCTCTACACCCCAGCTAGGGCTGCCGTCTCCGTTCGACGCCGGGGACAGCGCCGCCCGTCCGGCGGTCCCCCAGCCCTCTACCCCCTCCTTTTTCTCCATGGCCTCGACCCCGCCTAACCTCCTTGCCTTCCTAGGGCTCCCCGCCGACCCAGCACCTCTCTCCGCCTCCCCCGCGCCTCCCCCCCCGCCGCAAGTCCGTCAACCCCCCCACCCTCCCTCCACATTCATCACAATCCGCCGCCCCACATCATCCACTCCCCCTCCACCCTGTCCTGGCCAGCATCTTCTTCTCTTCCTTGATCCTCTCGTTGCCGCCCCCTTCCCCTTCAGTTCATCCTGCGTGTCCGACGTCTCCATCCCGGAGCCGCTGGATCAAAGCCGTCCTCCTCCCTCCCCGGGCCCCCCACCGCCCTCCCGCCCTCCTGTTTCTATTTTTCAAATTCCTCTGGGGGACCGTCCGCAGGAGGCTACGTGCTCCCCTCGGACTCCGTTCCATTGTTGGGGGGCGTAAGCCCCTCTGGCGCGGTCAACCTCGGTGGTCACCCTAGCTACGTGCCACAGCAAGGTTGCTGCGCACCCCTTGGTGCAGCTGTTGCAGCTCACTCGGGCACCAATTTTGGCACAGTAGGAGTGGGCCCAGGGTCGCTTCCTCAGGTTGCGCCTCGTGTGGGCGCATCCCACACCCTTCCGCCCCCCTTGCAGGGATCCGCGCTCTCGGGAGTGGGGCATTCACCCCTTCACCTTGCGCCACCTGTAGGCGCAACCCAAAGAGTGGGTGCAACCCAACTTCACTCCTCGGCACAACCCAGCTTCCCTGTGGGTGCAACCCCCTTCCTCCCTTCCAATCCTCTTTGCCATCGCCTGCTTCGACGGACGACGTGATGCTGCTCTCCGATGCGACCGGGATTCTGTGCCCGTCGGGTTGCGTCGTTTCTCGGCCGAGCCTCCCGGACTCGCCCTTGGCTCATCCTGGGCCCACCGTCGCCTCCCAACCGCCGCCCCTTCTGGGCGCAACCCAACTTAACTCACCGGCGTGGGTGCTCCCGAATTCTCTTCAAAGCTAACCCCACCCTCCTCTGCGCACCCTCCACCAGCCTCCTGGTCCCACCCTAGAGGAACCCACCCCCTTATGGGCGTAACCCAGCCCCCACCTTATTTGGGCGCTACCCAGGTTCTCACGCTCGCGCATCCTTGGGTCCCTAGGTGTCAGCCACCTACCTCCCTGGGTGCAAGCCTACCCCTCTTGGGGACAGCTTCTACTGGCACAACCCAACTTCCGACTCAACCATCGTCGAGCCCATCTCAACGCCAGACCCCTTCATTCGCTGACATCCTTCGTCCGGACAGGGCTCCCAAGCAGGGGTACCTGATCCCAGACGTCTCTCTTCCCGAAGTCGAGTATCCGCCAGCATCTCCCACGCCGACGGTGTCTTTCACAGACCAGGAACTCTCTTCACTGGCCACCTCATTTTCCTACTCCTTCGTCCTCAAATTCTCATCTGGCTATCCCAAACTCGCCAGGGTCGAAGAGGTTATAGCCAGTTGGCGGCTATCGGCCGAGTACAGGGTAGTCCCCCTCGACCCGAGGCATATTCTGCTACACCTTTCCTCCGACCTTGACCACAGGACGGTGTGGTCCAAAGCCACCGGGAGAGTCGACTCCCACCAGATGAAGATAATCAAGTGGTCAGCGAACTTTAACACCTTGGAAGTCTCAGCGACGGTGGCCGCCTGGGTCACCCTACCCAATCTCCCCTTCATTTGCTTCGTTCCGACGGCTCTTAGGCGTGTAGCCAACTCCTTCGGGACCTTTGTGGCCGCCGCAGCAGAAACCAGCAACCTGACTAAAGCACACTACGCCAAGATATGTGTGGAACTCGACCTCACCTCAGAGCCCCCCAGCCACTTACTCATTGTACTTGGCAACCGGACTCACACCCAGCAAATTATCTATGACAATCACATAATCTTCTACACACACTGCCATTTACGTGGTCACTTATCCAAGCATTGCTTCCGTCTCTATCCTGAGCTTAGGAAGAAACCAGAACGGACAGAACCCAGTCCTAAAGGAAACCGGCATCAAAAATTTGCCCAACCACCCCTGATTCCTCTACCAAACTCCCAAACCTGCAGATTCAACTCCAGTGAAGAAAAATCCAGCAGAGGCAACTCAACAGAAAAAGCCGTGATCCCCTGCCACCCACATGTCCTTTCTCTATCCAATCAGTTCGACGCCCTCGTGGCAGAAGCTATTGACTCCTCCCAGGAGATGACTTTTCCTGCCGACCTCGCCAAGGCCCCCGGCACGAACTCGAAGGATCTCAGTGCCCCACCCCTGGAGGATGCAGAGGAGCCCCTCCTAGCATCCTCGATCGCCACCGACCACCAAAAAGTGCACGATAACCCCGCTATTGACGCTCTGGCTATTCTAGGGCCAGAGCAAGCTTGTAGAGGCCTTCAGGTCATCGCCGCTGGCTTTCCCCTCTAGACAGAAGGCGACCAGATTGAAATATCTGACGACTCCCTCCTTATCCCGCCGGAGCGAGCCGATCTCGATTCGGCCAGAGAAATGGTCTCACACCAGAAATGCTCTGAGGACCCCAGCACATCCTCCAAGTCGGCAGGGTAGCATCCACCGCTACCAGGAAATCGGATAAGAAAGCATCTGCAAAGTCCTCGTCCATGCACACCAGGTCTGCTGCTAAGCGGTCCAACCAACACCACCCAAACCCCCAATAATGCTGAATATTCTCTCTTGGAATGTCCACATTCTGGCAAAAAAACCAACTATGAGGAGAATTACCAGCCTTAAGAAAACTCACAAGATCGACATCTTGATTATCCTCGAACCCAAAATCCCTTACAGGAAACTCAAATCCATCCAATTGCAGTTAGGCTTTCACTCGGCCATAGATGGCAGACACGACATTTAGATCCTCTGTTCCAAGGCCGTTTAAATCGGAGTCATCCACGATTCCCGACAACCCTTTCTTGCTGGATGAAATATCCTTTGATCCCAAACCGTGCCATCCTTTCCACGGTTCACGGTAGCTGCGACATCGCGGACCGCAGACACCTCTGGCATGATCTCCTAAACATCAACAATCACAACCATAACCTCCCATGGCTTTGCATCAGGGACTTCAACGCCATCACTTGCAGAGATGAGAAAATTGGAGGCCGTCCCCCTCTCCCTGCCATGCAAGACTTCAACAACTTCATCTTCAACTCTTACCTCACATCCATCCCGTTCACAGGCAACGCATTCACATGGTGCAACATGCAGGAAGGGGACCGTCGACAATTCTTTTGCCTCGACAGGGCTTTATCTAACGCTCATTGGCTAGGGATGGGGGCTACCTACAAGCTCTCTCACCTTAATGCCTCTGAATCTGATCATGCCCTCTGCTAGTTGAAATTGCCAGCACTTCCAACCAGTCGAGGAAAAGCTTTCGCTTCTTGGACTTCTGGAGAGAGCACCCCCAATTTTTGGGGGTAGTCACGGAAGCTTAGAACAGCACGGACTCACTGGAACCTCTCAACCGGGTGGCTTACATGCTCCATGCCACGAGGAAAGCTCTGGCAGTCTGGAGCAAGCAAGCTTATGGCGATATCTTTCAAGTCATTCGCGAGGCTGAGGATGACGTTACTCGCGCCGAAGCCAGGTACATGACCGACTGTTCGTCGGATACCAGGAAGGCTCTGAATCTCACCAAAGCCATCCTCAAATTCAGGCTGAAAATTGAGACTAATTTTTGGAAGCAAAAGCCAGGATCAAATGGGACAGCAAGGGGGACAACAACTCGAGATTCTTCTACGCCTGCGTAAATGGGCATAGACAAAAACTCACTCTCCACGAGATTGCCGCAGACGACGGTACCAGCATCAGCGATCCTAAAGGTATCCAAGTGGCGGCTGCTAGGTTCTATTCCAGACTTTTCTCCAAGGATACGGTCCTCAAAGACAACACCTTCCTGGACGAGGTTTCCTATCTCATTAGCGACACAGACAATACCCGGCTCGAATAGCCCCCTTCAGAGGACGAAGTGAAAGAAGCCGTCTGGGCCCTCGACGAACACAGTGTGCCTGGGCCAGACGGATTTTTGGGGACTTTTTTTCGTATGTGCTGGGACATCATCAAAGTTGACATTCACAATACGGTCTCCGCCTTCCTCTAGGGAGCTACTTACCCCAGAGCCATCTCGAGCAACAACCAAATCCTCATCCCCAAAAAAGACAACCCAGAGACTTTTCGCGACTTCCGCCCTATCAGTCTCTGCACCTTTACCAACAAGATCATATCCAAGATCATCGCTTCCCGCATGGCAGGCCTTCTCCCCAAGATCATCTCGGAGAAGCAGAGTGGCTTTGTTCGGGGGAGAAATATCTAAGATAACATCATGTTGGCCCATAAGTTAGTCACCTGCATGAAGCTCCCAACAAGAAGGGGCAACATAGCCATCAAATTGGACATGGAAAAAGCATACGACAGACTGGATTGGCAATTCTTGATTTGGGTCTTCAGAGCCTTCGAAATTTTCGAAACTTGGACCAACATCGTGTGGAGATCGATCAACAACTCGTCGTTCTCTACGGTTATTAACGACCAAGCGGACGGTTTCTTCAAATCAAGTTGTAGGGTTAGGCAAGGAGATCCTCTATCTTCTACCATCTTCATCATTACGGCAGACGCATTGAGCAGAAACCTTAACAAGATGGTGAGCTCCCCCAACTTCCAGCACTATCACACAGCCAGCGGCTGCCCGATCATCACCCACCTGGCCTTCGTAGATGATATCCTCATATTCTCTTCCGGGGACGCAGGATCGGTGGAAGTCGTCCACAATACGCTCCAGAGATACGAAAGGTGCTCTGGACAGAAGATCAACCCGGATAAAAGTGTTATCTATACCCACCAAAAAATCAAGAGAGAGCAAGCAGCTAGCATCTCAACCACCACCTCATTCCCCATCCAGCACCCTCCATTCCACTACCTGGGGTACCCCCTCGTGTACGGCAGATCTAACATCGAGATTTTCGAAAACCTGATCACTCGTATCAGAAAGAAGCTCGAGGGCTGGCACAATGCCACGCTTTCCCCCAACGGCAAGATGATCCTCATCAATCACGTCCTCACTTCCATTCCCATCTACACCCTGGCAGTCTGCTCCCCTCCCAAGAAAGTCCTATCGTACATCGAAAGCATCTTCAGCAACTTTCTCTGGGGACACAGCGGCGGCCTCGACAAGCAGCATTGGGCCAGCTGGGATACTATGGCTCGTACTACAGAGGAGGGGGGCCTGGGGTTCACTAAACTTTCCACATCGTTAATGCTTTCTCTATGAAATTGTGGTGGACGCTTCGCACGAGTAACAACTTATGGTCCAGGTTCATGAAGGCCAAATACTTCAAGCACATCCACCCGTCTACGGCCATCGCGAACAACAGATCCTCAGCAGCCTGGAGTCGCATTCTCATCGGGCGGTCCCTAGCCGAACCAGCGATTCGCCTTAAGCTGGGCAACGGCGAAGCTTTGCCATTTTTGGAGCACTGGGTCGGCAATATATTATTGCCCAACATTTTTGCTACCCCCAGAAACAACACTATCAAGGTCTTATGGGACCCTCCAAATAACACCTGGAATTGGAACAAAGTTCGGGCATGGGCTGGGTCTGAGGCGGTCGATTACATTTACCGTAATAGAGTTAAGATCGGACCGGACGCTAATAAGTTTGAGTGGTCTCCCGATATTAACGGAGCATTCTCGGTTAAGTCAGCCAGAAGAGTGATCTTAGGAAATACGGCTCCATCTCCTACTATTGCATCCTTCTAGCAGACCTGCATCCCCAAGAAGTGGTCCTAACTCATCTGGAGAGCCCTACGCAACATCCTCCCCACTGATGACACTATCAACACCATTGGGTACAGCCTTGCTTCCGCTTGCACATGCTGCTCTGATCGACAATCGGAAACAGTCAACCACATCCTCAGTCAAGGGGATCTACCGATCAAGGTCTGGAGAGCTCTTTCCCAGTATTACACACTGCCTCATGGGGCCGACAACTTTCACAACCTCATGGCAACCTGGGCATCGACATCACATGGACACCAGATTGTCGCTGCGACCGCCACGTGGGTTCTCTGGAAAAATCGGAACAAGGCTAGATATGAAGGCCGCCAGTACAACGCCGCCCAACTAATTTGGGAGACCATTCGTCAGTGCTGCAAATGGAGATCCCTCTGCAAACATGGCCAGACGGTACTCTAGAACTTTCTTCTTTCCTCGGCTTAGCCGTGGTGATTCTAGTGCTTCTCTTCTTTTGTTAGTATACGTGTATAGGCATCGGCATTTTGTGCCTCATGGTATACTTGTAAAGGTTCGGCCTTTCGACCTTCATGAATAAAATGGGTGGTTGGAAAATATATATATATATATATATATATATATATATATATATATATATATATATATATACAAGTATATATTGATATATCAAATATTACCATAATTATCATAAAAAAATACCTAAAATACTATAAATCCATACTAAATTAAATAAATACATATATAAAATTTAGGGGGATTACAACTTCGAGCGGCGATCGGCCTTGTATAAGTTGGATGTTGGTTGAGGCTTTTTTCGTTCATAGGAGCCATGTTCTTATAGAAGAATTCTGTGTAGAAGGAGCCATTGCTGCCCTTAAGAAGTATGTAAATGTCCTCCTTAGGGAATTCAACTCTGGGCAAAGTTTGGGGGATCTTCGAGGTCCTGACGACCTAGGTCATGGGTGGATAGCCAACCAGAATAGCCACAGGTTGTGCTATGTCCTTCCCATTCAGGGCTTCACGACCTGCTGCGCTCTTTGAAGGCTCGGGCCAATGACTACTTCAGTAAGCTGCTTGCTTTGGCCGAGTGACTGATATGCTTCTGGGAGACTGTGCCCATAAAAAGGTCAGAATACTCCTCGATGGAGGTCAATCTTCTGGCATGAAGAAGAATGGTTGCACTTTCACAATGACCGAATCCCTTGTAGACCCCCCTAGGCTCTGTCGAATCTATACCAGATCCTTTGTAAACAAACAAAATTAGTCCTTTTTGTGTAGTCTTGATGTGTCTGTACTAGACTTTGGTAGACGTGACACATAAGGGATTTCTTTCCATATCTTCTGTTTTATCTTTTTAGCACTTGGGCTGAGCCTTTGTATCATCTGCTCTGTGGCGAAGGGATCTCATCAGCTGAGATTTTTCATGCTTCTATAAGACCCCCTTCAAAGTGTCCCGAACTTGAGTCAAGCTCGGGATACTTTGAACAGAAGCATGAACATGTGGTAGGATTGCACGAGCTGGGTGATGGCTGGTGTCACGCCTAGCCCTTTAGCATTAATTATCCTGAGTCATTATTTCAGAGCAAGAGCTCCTGATGACTTCTTGATATTGGAGCCTCTTACATCTTTACAGAGATTGCGAATCTCTTTAGCAGAGGAGGTTCAGAGTCACGTTCCTTTGGTCACTCGCAGTACTGTCATCTAACATGGAGTGGAGCTTTGGCTTAGCTTGTAATCTTCCTTCTGACCGACATCTGGCTCGTGCTTGGACCATACGAATAGTCTATATAAAGGACTACCCCTTCCAAGAGAAGACTCAGCTACTTCCACAATGGCCTTGCTTGCCCGACACTCGGCTGCTGACGACCCTAGAGTTTGCTTGAGGCGGCCATCGGTGGAAAACCTTTTCATTCGAAGAAGTCGTAGTAGAACTACCACTGGATCTCGAGACGTCCCCATGCTCTGGATGTCGTGGGCGTCAATGGCATCTTGGACCTCTGCTTCCTTGATTTGGATTGCTTGCCATTCCGAGGAATAGCAAGGCCTGCATCTATGGTTGCTCCCATGGCCAATTGGGGAGATAGGGCAGTCCTGTGCTGGTCTTCATCCCCGGCTTGGGCTAGTAGCTGCTTCGGACGGTGGCTTCCTTTTAACCAAGAAGTGATTGGATCTGTCACTGCCTCGCCCGTGCTACTGAGAGCTTGTACTACAATTTTAGCCATTTTTGCTTATGTATTTGTAACTACGAAAAGTCTGTAATAGGTCTTTGTAGCCACATGTTTTTATATATAGAAGCTTTCATGTCCCCTTTGCTTTTGTCTTTAAAATAAAGAGGGAATCTTCACCAGGGATTTGCCTGACCAGAGGTAATATGGACGTGGTAGGCTTAATCTTTGCCGAGATATAGAACAACAATCCAGAGGTAATATGGACGTGAACTATTTTCTAGATCGCCGGAATAACCATATAGCTGATACGAGAAGAATAACTACTCAGAGGTAATATGGACATGGTAGCCGCATCTTCCAGGTGTAGAGGAGCAATCCAGAGGTAATGTGGACGTGAAGTGCTTCATCTACTTGAGAGAATATATAGGCGAGAGAGGGAGATCCCCTTACCAGAACTCATAGGCACCCTTTTCAGGGGATGTGGGCGCCTATGCTGGTTCCGCCTTAAGACGAAATATTTCTTTACAAACTTGCCATTGATGGACATCATTATCAAGTCACCATTAGGCTTAGCTAGCCGATAAGCACCGTTGGAGTATACCATTTCTATGACGAACGGTCCTTCCCACTTGGGCTCGAACTTCCCATCAATCTTGTGAGTCATTACCATCGATCTTCGTACTGCCAAGACGAGGTCGTCCACTTGGTATGATCTTTCGTGGACCTTTTTGTTGAAGGCCCCAGATATGCGGGCTTGGTAAAGCTCGATCCTTTGCTGTGCGAGCAAGCGCTTTTCATCCAGCACTTCTAACTATTGCAACCTCCTGTGCTGATTATCTTCGACGGTTAATTGGTTAGTAGTGGCTACCCGTAAGGACGGGATTTGAATCTCCAAGCAGAGGACAGCCTCGCTCCCATAGACCAAGGAGAATGGTGTGCTGCCTGTAGGTGTACGAACTGTCGTACGGTAGGCCCATAAACATTCACCTAACTTCTCATTCCAGTTGCATTTATTGGAGGAGATGTCCTTTTTGAGAAGTTTGACAATGGTCTTGTTGAATGCCTCGGCTAGTCCATTAGCTGTCGGGTTGTAAGCTGTTGACGCCATATTCTGAATTCGCCTTTTGTCATAGAACCGATAGAATGTATGGCTCACGAAATGAGGGCCGTTATCGTGAATAATTCTTCTTAGAACTCCGAAGCGGTAAATGACGTAATGTTTGATAAAACTGATCACGTTGGAGGTATTCATCTATACCAATGGTACTACTTCTGCCCATTTGGAGAAATAATCCATAATGGCGAAGATAAACCGGTGTCCTTTGGAGGAGGGCAGGCTGACTGGACCCAGGATGTCCATTTCCCATGCTTCGAATAGCCAAGAGCCCACCGTGAGTTGTAAATATTCTGAGGGTTGATGGATGAAGTCTACGTAAAACTGGCACGTCTGACATTTCATTGCATATTCAACGGCGTCTGCCATCATAATTGGCCAGTAATAGCCCATACGGCGCATTCGTCTTGTAGTTTGGGGCCCGGCTGATGAGTTTCGCAGGTTCCATCATGCGCTTCTCTGAGTGCTTCTTGTGCCTCTGTACGAGACAAACAGCGTAAGAGAAGTCTGTCGTATGAGCGACGATATAGCAATTTAGTGGCTGTGTCATAGAAGAAACGAAGTGAGCACCTCCTGATAGAAGCTGCTTCTCTTGGGTCCTCAGGCAGGATCTCGTAAACTGCATTATCTATAAATAGGAATCGCCAATCCCGAGTGCCTTCATCAGTATCTACTTGTAATAAGTAGTTTTGACATGCACGCAGGGCATTCTTTGGACAGACCAACTCCCGACCCGTTACTAAGAGGTACGTTGGGATCCAACAGGGGCAGCCAGAGAAGCGACGAGACCGGCTAGTGCGTCGTCTTCCAAGTTCTGCAATCGTGGCACATGTTCTATAAAGAATTCTGTGAAAGTGGAGATAATATCAATCTTCGCCTGGTGGTAAGGGATCAAGTCCTCATGTCAAACCTCATACTGTACTCGAACCTGGCTAATGATCAATTTCGAGTCTCTATAGGCCTCGATGTAGTCAACCCCCAGCTGTTTGGCTAGTTGGAGCCCGATGATGAGGGCGTTATTTTCTGCAGCATTGTTTGTGCATGACTCAGTGAGAGAATATGCATGATTGATAACTAGGCCGTTGGGAGTAATAAGGACGATCCCGACCCCTGCTATGATTTCACCCTTTGGTCCCGTTGTTGAGGCTTCATCGAATAACATGCGCCATACTGAGGTGTCCGAGACTGTGTTGGACTCTAGCACTTTATCGAGGATTTCCTCATAGAGTTTTAAAGTTTTTGGCACCAGATGTGCTGCCAGGAAATCTGCCAATACTTGGCCTTTGACTGCCTTCTGTGGGACGAACACCATGTCGTAGGGAGTCAGAAGGATTGCCCATGTGGCTAGTCATGAATTTAATGCCCGTAGCTTGGTCATAAGGACACTAGGGGGGTTGATTCTGGATACGACTGTAGAGGATAAAAATCAAGTTGCTCCACCCATTGGGAGCTAAAAATCAAGGGGCGCCACTTATTCAGGGACTACATAAACAAGATGAGCCACTTCAACAAGTTGTGCCACATCAACAGGTTGCGCATACATCAGGTTGTGCCAGCGTCAGGTTGTGCCAACCTCAAGTTGCGCGAGCACCACGTGGCACGTCTCCTCGAGAAGCTGTAACGACTGCCTTTATTTCTGACAACAGACAGCACGTATATCAAGAAAAATCCGTTTGAATTCTATGCAGCACGATGCTCAAGAATATTTGGACAGCTAGCAGTTTGCGCAACGTGTTAGGGTGCACGAGGTTGTACTCAGGCGCAAGTTGCTACATTGCGCCCCCGCGCAACCTGATGAAGCTCGCACAATGTGATCGAATTGATGTCCAAAGCAGGGTGACGTGGCACGCATGCCAATAACTTCGTAGAACGTGTCCACTACATTGCTCACGACCATGCACATCTCATTCAAATGATGCCACGTGTCCACAGCAGTTGGTGCAGTCGCTCGCACAAGTTGCTACATTGCGCTCCCGCGCAACCTGATGAAGCTCGCGTAATATGATCGAATTGATGTCCAGAGCAGAGTGACGTGGCGCACATGCCACTAACTTCGTAGAATGTGTCTACTACATTGCTCACGACCATGCGCATCTCACTCAAATGATGCCACGCGTCCACATCAGTTGGTACAACCGCTCGTGCAAGTGAACAGAGGCACGCAACCTGAGGCACGCACAATCCAGAATAACTGCTAAACAGTTATTTCAAGAACTCTATAAATAGAGTGTTAAATCAGTCTCCAATCATCACGAATGATCATGATCTCCTGCTAAAGTGCTGTTGCATCCTTCAGAGGCTCGTGTCTTTGATATCACATCGTCCAAGGGATAAAGTGATTGTCTTCTGATCAGATTCCTATAGTTGTACTTCCCCAGAAATCAATTGTACTTTTGTACTCATTCTTAGTTTGTACAAATCAAACTTTTGTTTTTGCATACAAAATGGCGACTCCGCTGGGGACGACTTTCTCCTCTAACGAGAAAGTGACAACTCAATGTGATATCGCGTCGATCGGCAAGACACAGAAGACTTTGGTCGTTCAAGTCGACCAAAGAGCTTATGAGGCAATGATCAGTGCTGGGGGTACCAAGCACACCGCCGTTGTTGCTAAGAGCAAAGGGCGCACTGTGTGGACTCCCAAGTCTTCTCGGCCAACCATGGCTTCTACACAACTTACGCAGGTTGTCCTTCGGCCAACCATGGCTATTGCGCAACTTACGCAGCCTGCCTCTCGGTTAACCAGAATTCCTGCACAACCTGCACAATCTGTCTCTCGGCCAGCCATGACTCTTGCGCAACTTGCGTAAATTGCTTCTCTACCAACCATGGCTCCTGCGCAACTTGCGTAACCTGTCTCTCGGCCAATCAGAATTCCTGTACAACCTGCACAGAATGCTTCTCTGTTAACAAGACCTTCTGCGCAACCTGCTCAGATTGCTTCTCTTCCAACCAGAACTCCTACGCAACCTGCACCTACTGCTTCTTCGGCTCTGAACAAAAGGAAATGCCTTTTGACTACTCCCTCATCTTTCTAGTTCTGAACTCGGGGAAGAACCTATCTAGTGAGAGTGTTAAACTGAACAAAAGGAAGCGCCCTTTGGCCTTTCCTCAACTTGCGCAACCTGCATCTATGGCCTTTCAATCATAAAACAAAAGGAAATGCCTTTTGGCTACTCCCTCATCTTCTCCAGTCCTTGACTCGGTAGAAAATATCTCTGGTGGCACTCTTGCGCCACTCAGTGTGGAAACTCTTTTGGGCAGGAACTCTACTCCTCTGAACAGAGACAATCAAATTTCTACTAAGAAAGTGAGTTCTGTTCAAACTGAGATTTCTGTCACTTAGTTGCTCTAGAGCAAGCACATGAGAACAGGTTGCGCAACACAAAAAGGAAATCTGCCAAATCCCAAAAATGCAACTACGAATCTTCCTACCATACTCATCTCAAGATCCAAGCAGGGTAGACTACTAGTATCTCAGACAGATACACAAGTAGCAGATCTATCTAACCTGTGCACCTATCTCAACAGGCGCTAGTCAACACCTACTTCAGCAAAATACAAACAGACGACGCCAGTGGCTAACTTGCGCCAGAAGCAGACTTCTGAATTCAAGAATCCCTTTACCTATGCTAACCAACTCAATACTTCATTGTGCACTCAAGGAATAGGACATCTCAAAAATAGGAATCATATTCCTAATATCATTAAAGAATATGTTCCTTCGACCTCTTCTCATCCTGATGTTGTAACCGATCTCCGTAAAGTTTTCAAACATAAGCGGAAGATCCCAAAT
This sequence comes from Iris pallida, assembly GCA_029216955.1. Lineage (NCBI taxonomy): Eukaryota > Viridiplantae > Streptophyta > Magnoliopsida > Asparagales > Iridaceae > Iris > Iris pallida. The sequence continues at coordinate 10,475,962 of JANAVB010009399.1, forward strand.
CCGTCTCATCCAATGCATTCCCAAGAACATTACTGTAACCATCACCATGAGGTAGTTATCAAATGCTGCTGTCAATCAGCTAAACGGTCTATCTTCGACCGTCTGAATTACTCTCGGTTTCCTCAACCGATGATACAGGATGAAGACAAATTGTTGTATACCTCTGTCAGCATGACGTCTCGAAGCACTGGGGGTAGAAAATGCCCGAGACGTAATACATTTCGCAATCCCAGTCAACAATACATAGATCGGATTCATGAATCCGGCGAAGGAGTATACCAATATACTAGATCAAGAAGCCGAGACACAATCGGTCAAAGGAATCTTCTTTCCGACCAAGAAACAATCGGTCAAAAGAATCTTCCTGATTCCAACCAAGATTTTCTCAGTCAACAGGATATTCCTATCACTTATTCTGAGGGTAGTTCCTTATATGACTTTGATGCTGATAGTAAAAGTTCTGAAAGGACCATCTTTTCCACTAGCTCGTCTTCAATGGCTAGAGAAGTGACTGCTTATGTCATCACAGAAGATCAAGATGCCTCCAGTTCTAACAATCAAGAGCAGAGAATTACTGCTTTGGAGGCTAGTTTGAAGAACATAGTTGAGATGATGACAGGCATGCATGCGATAATTATGACACAACATATGGTTCCACCAGTCGTGAATCTAATTTCGACCCAAGAACCTACAACAACATCAACTCTCGTCAATATTGGTCTGGGGGTACAGTCTCCTCATACCGCTTCCATACCTGCACAGGCTATTCCAAGTCAGTCTGGTGCTGGGGGTGGTACTTATCAAGCAGTACCCCCTCCTAACATATCAAATCAATCCACTTCTCCGTAATCATCGAGAGATACCAGTGAGGCCATAAAACTTTTACGTACTCAATTTGAGGCTTTCAAACAGAAAGATGGCTTGCAAAAGCTTGGGATCAAACAACGCCTTATCCCATAGAATAGAAGGAAGTTCAATTTCCTCCTAAATACAAACTGCCTACTATTATGCTGTTTGATGCTAGCACATCTCCAAGTCAGTACCTCAATCACTTTGAGGTAATGACTGATCAGCTCCAGCCAAATGACGCTCTACTTACTAGGGTGTTTGTCGAATATTTAGCAGGTGCAGCTTACATTGGTGCCGTAGTTTGCCAGATGGTTGTGTAACCTCTTTCTCTGGATTCAAACAAATATTTCTGGAATGATTTTATGAGAGAACAAACGACATGACTATGTCTGCTCTTATTAAAATTAAACAGCGACATAATGAAACAACTGAACGGTTTATTGAACGATTCCGCCGTGAGGCACTCAAAATGCTTCTCGGAAGTCCAGATGCTTTGACTATAGACACTTGCAAATCAAACTTGTTGCCTATAATCCGTATGTGGATCGGATCGACACAATTCCAGGATTGGCCTTCATTCATAGTGAATGCTAAAGCGGTAGAAGAAAGTGCTGACAAGTTCAAACAATTAGGTATTTAGATGCCTAATCTTGACAAAGATGAACATGCTACACCGAATAATGGTGGCCGTCAGAACAACCGCAAGAGTAAAGAGACTTTGGCTATCAATGTCCTAGCCGTAAACAACGATCAACCAACACCTACTCCAACAGCACCACCACAGAGGGCACCACGTCCGAAAGAAGAATACTATTTTATTGAAGATGATGTCATGAGTATCTTTGATTGTCTGATCAAGAACAATATACTTCAACTGCCTGAGGCAAAACGGCCAGATGAAGTATGTAAAACTGACCACCCTAAATATTGTATTTACCACAGATTTATCGGACATCCAACTCAAGCATGCTATGTGCTTAAAGATAAGATCCATGAGACGGTTAATTCTGGTACAATCACTCTCCAACAAGACGAAAAGACTGTAACGACTAATGTCGTCTCTCTACAGTTTGGCGATTTTTGTGCTCAACTTGTGCAGGACGGCGTCATTTCCAACTCGAGAACCACTTTGAAGATTCTTAATCTCCCACCTACACGAACTGATGGTCTTGTTCCTCTGTCTACTGATAAGGAGAGATTATGTAGATCCATCCTGATTTGGTGGCTGACCTTGAAGCACCTTCTTCATCCACAAAGTCCAAGAAAGCAACCAAATACAAGTCATGTCACATGACTTCATTAGGTGAACTCTGTTATCCATCTTTAACTGCTACTTTCACTTCTGCTGCAGATCCTTCTTCTTTCTCCCCTTCTGAGAAAATACTGTCAAAGCCGAAGCCAAATATCAACCAGCTTTTCATCTGTATAATCCACAGTCTCGTGAACTAATGACAAAGATGGGATATGATCTACAAAGGCTCTCGACTTGAATCATGGAAAAGGATCTCTTATGCCTCTTTCTCTATGCCTTTCACATCACCAATCTCGGGTTGGTTTGGATAACTGGACAAACTCTTCATCTTGTCAAAAGAAATCTTCCAGAAGCAAGATCCAGGCAAAAAGTTGCAATATGGTGTCCTTCAAACCTGTATCCAAAGAAGAGGCCTTAACTGGTACCAGGTCTAGAAGAATTTATCTGAGAGACTATTCAGAAGGACAAGAGAACCCTGCCCTAGTTCCAGAAGCTCCGTCGACATCATCTTCTCCTGCTGTCAATGGTCCATCGGTTTCATCACCTCTAGTGGAACCAACTCCTCCCAAACCAACGATAGCTGACAAAAGAAAATAGCCTGTCTGCTTTGACAAAGTATTGGAAAAGACTCCAGTTCTAGGATTCGAGAATTTGTATAATTTTGATATACTAGCTCACCTAGCTAATATCTCGGCAAGGTTATCAATTTTTGAACTACTGTGTCTCTCAAAAGAAACTCAAGAGACATTGAATGAAGCCTTGGTGCAAGATGATACTTGTCTAGCACTCCTCAAGAAGCCAGAGGAGGAGCCTGTATCTTGCTTTCATTGTCATAGGGTGATGGAGCTAATGCCCAGCATCACCTTTACACAAGATGATATGCTGTTGGAAGATAATCGTCATGACCGACCCCTCTACTTTACGGGATATGTCGATACCATGAAGGTTGATCGCATCTTGATCGACCCTGTGTCTGTGCTCAGCATCATGCCAAAGACTTTACTAGATGCATTAAAGATTTCTGTACATAATCTTTCAACAAACATTACGAGAATCTTGGGATTTGATTCTGGAAGAAGTGAACCTTTAGGAAAGATCCGCCTGGAAGTTCAAATAGGCAATCTTCGTACAAAGGTTACTTTTTATGTGATCGATAATCATGGCTCTTATAATGCCTTGCTGGCAAGACCCTTTCTACATGAGCATAACATTGTACCATCCACTCTACACCAATGCTTCAAATATATAGACGTCAATGGAGAGGTCCAGAAGGAAGTAGCTGACATAAATCCTTTCAGGGGCATTAAAGCATATTGTACTGATTTTTGGATATACAAGGAAGAGTTCATGAAGGTTGTATTAGCGATGGATAGTGAGGAAGATCAGAAAGATACTTTAAATGATGTTCTCATAATCCCCGTCAAAGGACGTACTACTCGTCCTTCTTCTTCTCAGGCATTAACTATCCATCTTTCCTCTCATAACAAACAGCCTCTTGTTGTAGAAAGGGAACAAAGGGAGCTCACCTTTTCTGAGCCTCTTGTTATCGACCTTCGTCATAACAAACCTTCTCCTTCTCCTCCTCTGGTTATCAACCTTACTAAGCCTTCTGTTAAGGCCAAAAATCCTTCTTCTCCTCCTCTGGTTATCAACCTTACTAAGACTTCTGTTAAGGCTAAGAATCCTGTTATAAATGATGATGTACAAATCAATAAAGTAGCATCTCATTACAGTATACTGATGTTTTTTATTATACTCGATGTTATTTAGAAATGCTAGATAACTTCGAACAACTTACCATAGGAGCAGTTCAACCTCTCCAAGACGAAGTATTGCTCGAACCAATGCAGGACTCCTTCTTCTTAGTTTCTTCCAGGAAGAAAGATGAACTTCCTATACTTTTTAGTAAAGGAACAAAACAGAAGATCACGCTCGATAATGAAGAAGAAAATCACGATAATGGAAGACTTCAACTACGATGTTATAGTCAACAATCAAAAGATATCATTCAAAAGATGTACTATAATTTTAAAGCAGGTCTCAATGGTGGTAAAGGAAGGCGAACTCCTATTCAAATTCCCTCTCCAAAAGGAAAGTCACAACAATATTACAACAAAAAGAAGCAGGAATTGGGTTATACCTTGCCAATTCTGACTCTCTAGAAGCCTCCAAATCTGATGAAGAAGAACGATCTAACTCTTATAATTCTGTTTCATGGGATTTAGACACCAGTGTAGGGCATGTCCATCGAGTGACTCTATCTTCCAATATGGTAACTGTCGAGTTCTCGAAAGACGACGAAGACTTTGTCGAAGCCTCTGAATCTGATCCTTGGGCACAAAGGATGGATACTCAATGGGAGCTTCTCTTTGAGCAACGTGAGCCACCTATTGAAGATCAGTTGGTTCAAGTCGATGTTGGAGACAAAACTTTCCCAAAACTAATATTCGTCAGCAAAAGCCTCCTTGAAGCGGATAAACAAGAACTGATTCAACTTATTAGAAAATACATTGATGTATTCGCTTGGAGCTATGAAGACATGCCGGGATTAGATCCCCAAATTGCTACCCATAAACTCAATATTATGCCGAATGCAAGGGCAGTCAAGCAACAACAGTGTCGATTTCGACCTGACATGATGGACGCCATAGAAGTTGAAGTCAAAAAGCTCATCGCCTATGGCTTCGTCAAAGAAGTACAACATCTGGAGTGGATAGCTAATGTTGTCCCAATTTTGAAGAAAACAGGAAAAGTTCGAGTCTGTATTGACTTTAGAGACCTTAATGAAGCTTGTCCCAAGGACGAATTTTCTCTTCCGATCACTGATGTCATGATCGACAATACTTGCGAATTTGAACGAATATCTTTTATGGATGGATTCTCAGGATACAATCAAATCAAAATGCATTCAAAAGATAAGAAACATACATCTTTTCACACTCCTCTTGGAGTCTACTGCTATACTGTCAGGCCGTTTGGTCTCAAAAATACTGGTACAACTTATCAGCGGGCCATGAGTACTATCTTCCGTGATCATTTGCGAAAGTCGGTTGAATGCTATGTAGACGATATTGTTTTCCATTGATTGTAAAAGTACAGAACAGTTTTATGGGAGGACTGAACTTAGACTCACAATACAAACTCGCTTGTACAAAGAAAGCCTAGGGACGAAAACCTAGGTACAACAATCTAAGTACAATTGTTTATTTTAGATTCTGGGGGTGACGATAGAGGCTCGGGAAGGCGACGGCAGCCCTGCCTTACTCCTTGGACGATCGGTATGCAGCCTTGGTTCCTGTGACGAAAGGGTTGGCATTGACGAAGAAATGCTCTTCCTGCTCTCCTCGTATTGCTCTTCTGGCTTCTCTCTCTCTGGATTGATCTCTGGTTATTGGGGGAGTCTCTTTGTATTTCTTTCTCTGATAGCCTCTCTTCTTTTTTTTACAAGGGAATGGCACCTTGCTATTTATAATAGTGGAGGCATCATTAGGGTTTGGATGATTACCCATTCTCAAAGTGGCGGCGGCCTGATGCTTAATCAATCTGGACCATTAGTTTTAAGCGTAAAGGATCTGGGCCATAAACGGGGATATTATCGAATCTTGTGAATGATTAATGCTGATTGCTTTAAATCTTCATGATTGGTTGTGTCAAGCTTGGACCTCTCACCACGTGTCCCATTGGCTTGATCATGAATGATATGACCTGATCTCATTAATTATGAGGATAACGTTAAATATGGTCATTGGGATCTGGTAAATCTCTGATTGATCTGCATCCCCTAATCATCCTTGCTACCAGCTGTCAAGTCGTGGGGGCAATTGAATCTCTGCCACGTGTCTTAATGATGGACTCTACCAGAGCCGCATGATATCTATGAACCGCATGAGACAGCGTCTCAGTGAGCCGCATAGGTATAGTATTTGCGAGCCGCATGGGATGGTTTCTCGGTGAGCCGCATAAGTGTAGTACTCGCGAGCCGCATGGGATGGCTTCTTGGTGAGCCGCAGGAAGACGATTATTGCCGACCGCATGAAGCTGTTCTTTAATGGAGCCACATAGGGGTAGCCACGTGTCAATCTCGGATCGTGTCAGAGATTTTCTCCTATTCCCAAAGAGTCTGTCATTATGACAGGGCCATTATGACACTTCATGTCAGAGTCGTCAGCTGTCAAATTATGACAGAGCATTAAATATGGCCATTGCTCGATGGCCAGTTGTGTGAAGGGGTCCCATGGGGACACGTGGCGTTGATCGAGCCGTATATCTCTGTTGGTCGAATGTGAGCCGCATGTACTTCTGAACTGCATACGGCTGGGGGACTCTTTGAACCGCATAGGACTGTCCCTATGTAAGCCGCATGGACTCCCCTATCCCGAGCCGCATGAGACTAAGAGTCTCTCTGACCCGCATGGGATTGCTCCTGTATGAGCCGCATGGGGTTCTCCTGTTCCGAGCCGCATAGATCATCATTCTGATATTTTCCATACTTCTACAAGACCCCCTTCAAAGTTTTCAATTTGCAAAATTGAAATACTTTGAATAAGAAGCATTGATGCATATTCTTCTGGCCGCATATGAAACCCAGACCTCATGAATATCTTGGCCGCCTAGATTCGTTCTGCCGCATAGACTTTCAAACCGCATGGATGGCTTAGTCGCAGGGGATCTAAACTACAGGGATATCCCAGCCGCATAGTTCCTTGCCACGTCATTATGTCATGCATCCAAAACCCTTTTTTTGGGGCAGAATCCTAAGAGTTTCTGATCTTTAATTTAGCTGGTCTGTATCGATAGCCGAAGAGTCGATTACTTTGTACGAGGCGTCAGTCTTGGTCCTCTATAAATGGAAGGGTTTTTGGAGGGATTTCTCTCTTGGACTCTTCTTGATTTAAGATTTTTGTCTTGCTTTCTTCTTCTAACCGACAGACAACGATGGCCCCTAGGGCTTCCAAAGCAGTGAAGAAGGCTGTGGCGAAGAGTAGAAAATCTGCCTCGTCTTCAACTGCCGCACCCCCCGTTCGTCTTGACGTTCATGTTGTCATCGAAGGTAAGGACTGTGTGGAAGATTGGGTGCTTTGAAACCCTAACCGATGCTGCTCTGCTGCATTACTCCGTGCATAATCATTTAATGCGAGCTTTTCGAATTTCGTGGTCCGCATACACGTCACATGAGCCGTATGAAATATACTCCATGTCTGAGCCACGGAAAAAATTGTCTTTCAATGGGCCGCATGAACCCTTCTGAATATCCTCTGACTGTTTTTATCATTCATCATTACTTCTTTTTTGTCTTTTGGTTCTTGTAGTGTCCCCACCGAATGCTGAGATTGCAGTGGTAGAGGAGCCGCCACTCCCTGGCATCAATCAGGGGCCTCCCTCTGTTAAGGATGAGATGATGAAAGAAGAATTAGCGCCTGAGAGGGATGACATCCTCCCCACTATCGAGACGGCTGAGGGTGGCAGCGCTGGGAATTCTGATTCCCCTATTCTAGACGAGGATCTTCCTCAATTGTATCCTTCATATGTAAGGTGGTTGAAGGAGTTGTATACACACTTCTGCGGCTAGGGTTTTTAAGGTTTCTCGTAAACGTCTATCTGTAGTCTTTGCTTTGTTTTGCCTTTCTTCTTGTCTGTATGAAGAATTTTTTTGTAACCGCACAGATGTAACCGATTTTTGAATGAATGGAATATATTTGCTTCACTCTTTTGCTGTGTAATAATTATTCTATTGGGACATTTTGCATGGACCCATTGCCTCTAACGTACCCTGGTTTTGGATACGGGCAACAAGTTGAAGGGAACGAACATACTTACTCAGAGGTACTAAGGACGTGGTGAGTATGAGAGTTTCTTCTACGGAGCCTTCCCACTCAGAGGTCATGAGGACATGGCAGGAGTGGGCTCAATGAAGAGAGGGTACATAGAACGACTCAGAGGTAGGAGAACGTAGAAGTTCTATGCGAGGGGGTAGTTTGTTTTTTGGTGGAAGTGAAAACGACTCAGAGGTAATGAGGACATGGCCGTTTTCGGAAATTTGTGGATCGATTACCCTTTTTTGTGTACTGGGAGCGCGGGTAGTGGATCATGAGGGGGGATCTCTTTCAGGAAGAAAGTTCAGAGGTATAATCATACGTGACTTACTATCTAAAAGAGTGACCGGAATGTGAGTTCAGAGGCACCAGCGGGTACATGACTCGGTAATTTAGAATATTGAGAAAGTGTGAGTGCAGCGACACCAGCAGGTACATAACTCGATGTATCGGTACTCTGGCCCAATCAAAGAGGAATCTGGAGGTAATATATGGCCTGCTCATGGCCTGCGTCGTTGTTTTGTGCCAACAGAGCCCCGAGGGAGTGTTCTATTGCTCGTACATAGAGCAGGAATGGTTTTCCAGGAACCGGGGCCACCAAAACTGGGGGATTTGACAAATATTCTTTGATGCTGTCGAAAGCACGCTGACATTCTTCGTCCCATACGAATGAGACTCCTTTCTTCATGAGGTGCGTGAACGGTCGACATCGCCCGGAGAGGTTGGAAATGAACCTCCTGATGTAGGCTAGCCTCCCTTGGAGGCCTCTGAGTTCGCGGAGATTTCTCGGGGGACCCGTCTCCATGATTGCTTTTGTCTTCTCAGGGTCTACATGGATACCCTTTGCAGTGATGATGAAGCCTAAGAACTTCCCGCTGGATACGCCTAGAAAGGACTTCGTAGGGTTCATTTTCAAATTGTGCGCTCGTATTAGGTCGAATACCGTCCTTAGATCCTGCAGATGGTCTCCTTTGCAGCGGCTCTTAACGGCTATATCGTCAACGTAGCACTCCACTGTCTTGCGTAAGTGGTCTCTGAAGATGATGGTCATGGCTCTTTGATAGGTGGCGCCGGCATTCTTCAAACCGAAAGGCATGACTGTGTAGCAGTAGGTGCCAATTGGCGTTCGGAATGATGTATGATTTTCATCATCAGGAGACATTTTGATTTGGTTGTATCCCGAGAAGCCATCCATGAATGACATACGTTCGAAGCCGCAGGTATTGTCGATTATGATGTCTGTGATAGGAAGGGGGAATTCATCTTTGGGGCACGCCTCGTTCAGATTGCGGAAGTCGATGCAGATTCGAATCTTTCCATTCTTCTTGAGGACGAGTACTATGTTGGCAACCCAGTCTAGATGTTGCTCCTCACGAATGAAGCCGCTGGCTATCAGTTTGTTGACTTCGGCTTCGATTGCATCCATGATGCCTGGGCGGAAGCGTCATTGTTGTTGTTTGACTGGCTTTGCATCTGGCCGAATGTTGAGTTTGTGAAGAGCGATGTCGGGATTTAACCCTGGCATGTCTTCATAGCTCCAGGCGAACACATCAATGTATTCTCTGACAAGTTCTAGCAGCGACTCCCGTTCTTCGTCTGCTAGGCTTTTACTGACGAAGATTGGTTTTGGAGAAGATTCGCTGCCGAGGTCAACTTGTATAACCTCATCTTCAGTAGGAGGTTCTCTCAGTTCGAACCGCTTTTCCCATTGTGCATCCAATTGCTGGGCCTACGGCTCTAGCTCGAGGATTTTGGGGATGTCTTCGTCTTCTTCGTAAGCGTCGGCGAATGCCATATTGACTGTCATGACTTGTCTGAACACATCTCCGATGCTGGTATCCGAGTCCGAAGTTGGTGACCCGGTTGAATGTGACTGCCAGTCGCATTCTTCATCTGAACTCTCGGGGGTTGTAGTAGGCATTACATACCCCAACCCGCATCGAGTTTTGCTATAGTAGTCTCATGGTTTGCCCGCCGGGACTGGCGGCTTCAAAGGCAATCGTCGTCCAGTGCCGTAGTTCAAACCTGGCGTCGTCTCCAGATCATACCCATGTTTCTGCATGAGATATTTGGATTGGGGGCTATAGAGATACAGAGGCAGTCTCCCGGCAGCTGACCCGAGGTCGGCTTCTTCTATGGTGAGGGGATACGGGTTGTTCGTCCGGCCGAAGATGATTGGATGGTCTTCTCCCTCGAATATTCGGTAAGCATCTTCTACTGGAGTAAGCTGGATCACGGTGTACACAGTTGTCACCTGTGTGTGTAGGTGAGTGCCTATACCGTGTTCCATGGCATACATTGTATATAGTTTATTGAGCTCGGTGTAGTTCAAAGATAATCCTTTATTGAGGAAGTAAGGTATCATCTGCGGAAGGAACATCAGTATGGGCGGCCATATACTTGGTCAACTCTGGTTCCTCTTCGGCTACCCCCTGCGTGAATGAAGACTGAGAGGACGTCCTGGGAAACTTGATTGTCAGTGGTTCAGTTGATGGAGCAGAGCGTGGAGTCGTTGGCAGACTAGTGACCCCCAGTTTGGCACTTGATGTGGAGCGAGGAGTGGCCGGTTCACTAGAAGCGTCAGACCTCGCATCGGGGTGACGACCCTTCTTGGGAAGGCGTATCGTCAGTGGCCTATCGGAGGGATTGAGCTTCTTCGTTTGGGGTTGACCGACTCTCGGCAGTCTGATTGTCAATTGCCCCGTTGTGGGTCTCAGCACTTGGCCTGACCTTGGCAGCCAGATTATTATTTGCTCCTCCTGCGCCGAGAGGCTGATCGCGTCCTTCCGCAGAGTGGCAGTAAGGGGCGCGGACTTGCCTGGCTTACGAGCTTGGAGGTGGATTGTCAGAGGTTCTTCTGATCCTGTGGCCATTTCGGTACCAGCTTGTTCTTCATCAAGGTGCCTCTTCGACTTTTCGTATAGGCAGGAGTCTGAGTAGTAAGATTCGACCCCTTTAAAGGGATCGATATCAGCAAATTCCGTCCTCACGAAGCCGTGTTTGTCGACATATTTGAAGCATTGGTGTAGCGTGGAAGGCACGATCATATAATCGTGTATCCATGGGCGCCCCAAGAGGATGTTATAAGAAGTGTCTGCATCTATGACGTAGCAGGTGACTTCGGATTAGAGATCGCCAATCTGACACTTCAGACGAATCTTCCCGATTGGGTAGCTCCTGCCCGAATTGAAACCGCTAATGGCGATGCTTGTAGGCGTTAGGCGATACATTGGGATACGAAGATGATGTAGCAGACCCTTCGGGATGATACTTATAGAAGAGCCAGGATCAATGTGCATCCGATCCACTTTTACATCGCCGATGTATCCCGTATAGTATAGCGGACGATCATGTAGGTTGGTCTTGATGAGCATATCTTGCGGAGTGAAGACGATGTTGGGCATTGCTTCCGTGCAGGCACTGTCTTGGAGATCCACGGGTGATTCCTCCCCGGTGAGGTTGGATTGAGCCAGATAGACATTGCCATTTTGGAGTGCTTCGCTTAATGTAATACGAACGTCCTTGGAGAGCCTTAGGAGTTCGTACAGTGACAACTTGGCCGGTGTGTTAACTAATTGTGCTAAGATGTCAAAGTTGTAGGGCCTCTCTAGCCCTTGGGCTGCCTCTTTTCGGAGGGATTTGTCGAAGCGAGTCTCCCTCGGCCTAGGCTTGTCGGTCGTCGAAGGCTGAGCCGGTCCCGGAGCATCAGTTGTAGTGGGTTGATGATTTTCGGCTGGATTGTCAACCATAGGTTGGGATTGTGCTCCGGACCGTGTGACGACGACTGTAGCTTCCTCGTTGTCTGTCGAGATTGTGTGGCAGGTCCTGACTTTTCCACTTTTTTTGTTGGTGGAAGAGGGTGTGGGCTGAGTCACTTCTGTCACCAAGTCTGGATGGATCCACATGACCTCCCCTCGTGATGTGGTGAAGGGTACTAGACCGGCAGCCTGATCTCGGGGAGGTGGAAGATTGGTAATCTCCATTGTCGCTAGAGGGACGGGGACCACCCCGTCTTGAGTCTCCGTCGACGGGAAGCTGCCGAATTGTACGGACACCATATTGGCCGCCACGGTTACCTCTTCGAAATCGATGGCCAGAGCGTTCGAATCGATGAGGTTCTGGATGTACCGTTTCAGCTGGTAGCAATCGTGTGTAGCATGATGAACATAGCGATGATAATGGCAGTACTTTGGATTCTCCATCTCCGCCGGCCGCGGTTCCCGTCTTGGTGGAGGAAGCTGAATTCTGTCCCCTTGTATGAGCATGTCCAAGATGGGCTTGACGTGACTGTCTTCGAAAGAGTAAGTGATTTGCGGCCATTGTTTGTCTGCAGGCTTCGACTCAGGTTTTTGTGCTGTATCGGCCACCATAGCCTGCTTTCCCTTGCTGTCCTGATTGTTGGAGGGGCTACCCCCATTATTGTTGTCGGGACGCTTGCCCTTGTTTTCTCCTTCCGAGATATGCAATCCTAGTTGGCGAGCCTTCTTCAGTCGTTCTTCGGCGCTTGTGGCGCTGATGATGAACGTCTTCCAATCTTTGAATTGACTTTCGCCCATCCAGAGACTGATCGTTGGAAGCAGTCTCTTTTGGCAAATTTCAATCAAAGAGGAATCTAGATTTCCGAAGGGCAGCTTTATGGCGGTTTGGCGGAACCGCTCAATATAGTTCCTTGTCAACTCCTTCTCCCCTTGGACGACGTCCATGAGGGTGGACATGGTGACGTCCTGCCCTACTTCGTAGAATCTCTCCAAGAACAGGCGCTTGAAGCCGGCGAAGGAGTGGATGCAGTTGTCCGGCAGATTGTGATACCAATCGAAAGCGACTCCTTCCAATGCCCCAATGAATAATCGCGTGAGGATAGCATCATCATGGGGCAGATGGTCGGTGGTGACCTCGAAGTAAGTGATGTACCGACTTGCTGAGGTCTTGCCATCATACGGATTGATATTGAACGGCTTATATTTTGGTGGGAATGGAACATCCCTCCATTCGGCAGGGTATGGTTGCCGCATTCTGAGGTCTTGAGCGTTTTTTTGGCCATGAAACATGGCTCGGAGCTCCTGGACCTCTCTTCTTACTTCTCGGGCCTCATCTGTCGCGGTAGGGGCTGTTATTTCGGGAGGATTATTGCCCGGGTTTGGTGCCGCTGAGTTCGAGTCCGCATTGACCGCGGGACCCGTGCTTGTTTGGCCAGGCGTTCCTCCTTGGAGAGTTGGAAGAGCGACTTTGATTTCATCTACAGACTTGACCAAGGCCTGCAGTATAGCCTCTAAAGTGTCGATGCGTTGGCGATCACTGGAACCACCTTGGTTGTTGTCCGTCATGAACACCGTCTTTACATGAGGAGTGATGGAAGGATGGGTGGAGGATGTGCCCTCCGAGTCATACCCATACACCGAGAAGTCATCGGGGTAGGTGGGAATGTTCTCTTCGGGCTCGGACTCGGAGGGAACGGTATCCCCAGCCTCGGAGCTTGCTTCGTCTTGAGAGCCATGGATGTCCTCGGGGACATCAGCGTCTGTTGTACCTGATGGGAGAGTTGTTTCCCCGGGCTTGGCTCCTTGAAACATCGGATTGTTGTGTATGTTCGGAGGAGTGTTACCCCTAGTTCCCACGACCCCCAGCGATGTGGATGATGAATTTCCCTTTGCAGCAGATTTTGTCTTTGAACGGGTGTGTTGGAATATTTCGGTGGAGGACAGCCGTTTAGACGACGGTTTCTTAGCTGCAGTGGTTGATATCTTGGGGCTGGAGGTGCTTGTCTTCTTTCCTCTCCCCTCGGCGGGGATTTTCTGAGTGCAATTGCAGGAGACAACAGGAGGTGCCTCGTCCTCTGAGCTCGGATGCTGCAGTCTTTGGAAGACTGACGGCCGATCTTCCGTTGCTGCCGCGTTGTTGCAACAGCAGTTGACGATGATTTGGGTGTAATGATGTCCAAGCGAGGACTCTTTGCACGCCGAGGCTCCTTCTCATTCCTTGCGCTTGTGGAGGATCGCCTCACGCAGGTCAGAGGAACCACTTTGTCCTTATGCCACCGGGGGCTGGACTCGAGCGGTTCTATACAACTTTCCATCAGAGGCCCATGTGATAATCAACGGGACGCCCCGATAGTTAGAGGTTGGGACAGCTGCCTGGGCTTAGTGAGCCCGCGGTGCCCTAGACTTCCTCCTTTTAGTACTTACGGGTACGTAATAGGAGGAGTCCAAGTTGAATACCACAGAGTCTGGCTTATCATCCAGAGAACCATCAGGGTCAGGACCGCATGAGAGACGATCGAAGATTGATCGAGAGAAGCGTGGAACGGACGCTATGCGGCTAGAATTGGGTACCGTGCAGGCTGTCTGCATGCGGTTGTCTTCTGCTGTTGGATGAGTTGTTTTTATGCGGCTAGGAGTCACGACCGTACAGGCTGGCCGCATGCGGTTGGCAATTGTGGCCGCATGGGTTTTCTGCAAGCGATTGACTTTCTTAGCCGCATGAGTTTCATCCATGTGGTTGGTAACTGTAGCCGCATAAGTTATGCGGCTGACAGATGTGGCCGCATGAGTTTTCTCCATGCGGCTGGCGGATATAGCCGCAAGAGCTTTCTCCCTGTGGCTAATACCCTTATGCGGCTCGGATCTCATAGAGTTCTTCTTTGCCCCTGCAAGTCCAGCATCATAGTATTTTCTTCTGCCGGACTTGGGGATAGCAGAGTTGTCTACGGTCTGAAGTGGAGCCGCAGGAGAGTCTTTCTCGCCGTCTTGATCAACAGAGGATATCCTATCGAGGGCTTGGGGAGGAGCAAATAATTTTGGCCTCCACTCTTTGCGAGCCTTCGTGCCGCGAGTGCGCTTCTAGACCGGGCCAGTGCTTCCTTCGGAAAGCATCTCTTCAAACGCCTGTTGGTCGAAGCGGATGACCATCTTTTATTGCGTGGAGCCAAGTTTGGCTGCATCCGATTGCGTCACCAACTCCTCAGCCATGGAGAAGTTAGTCCCCAGCTGAGTCGCCATCGTGTTTGCCATTGATTGTAAAAGTACAGAACAGTTTTATGGGAGGACTGAACTTAGACTCACAATACAAACTCGCTTGTACAAAGAAAGCCTAGGGACGAAAACCTAGGTACAGCAATCTAAGTACAATTGTTTATTTTAGATTCTGGGGGGTGATGATAGATGCTCGGGAAGACGACGGCAGCCCTGTCTTACTCCTTGGACGATCGGTATGCAGCCTTGGTTCCTGTGACGAAAGGGTTGGCGTTGACGAAGAAATGCTCTTCCTGCTCTCCTCGTATTGTTCTTCTGGCTTCTCTCTCTCTGGATTGATCTCTGGTTATTGGGGGAGTCTCTCTGTATTTCTTTCTCTGATAGCCTCTCTTCTTTTTTTTACAAGGGAATGGCACCTTGCTATTTATAATGGTGGGGGCATCATTAGGGTTTAGATGATTACCCATTCTCAAAGTGGCGGCGGCCTGATGCTTAATCAATCTGGACCATTAGTTTTAAGCGTGAAGGATCTGGGCCATAAACGGGGATATTATCGAATCCTGTGAATGATTAATGCTGATTGTTTTAAATCTTCATGATTGGTTGTGTCAAGCTTGGACCTCTCACCACGTGTCCCATTGGCTTGATCATGAATGATATGACCTGATCTCATTAATTATGAGGATAACGTTAAATATGGTCATTAGGATCTGGTAAATCTCTGATTGATCTGCATCCCCTAATAATCTTTGCTACCAGCTGTCAAGTCGTGGGGGCAATTGAATCTCTGCCACGTGTCTTAATGATGGACTCTGCCAGAGCCGCATGATATCCATGAACCGCATGAGACAGCGTCTCAGTGAGCCGCATAGGTATAGTATTTGCGAGCCGCATGGGATGGTTTCTCGATGAGCCGCATAAGTGTAGTACTCGCGAGCCGCATGGGATGGCTTCTTGGTGAGCCGCAGGAAGACGATTATTGCCGGCCGCATGAAGCTGTTCTTCACTGGAGCCGCATGGGGGTAGCCACGTGTCAATCTCGGATCGTGTCAGAGATTTTCTCCAATTCCCAAAGAGTCTGTCATTATGACAGGGCCATTATGACACTTCATGTCAGAGCCGTCAGCTGTCAAATCATGGCAGAGCATTAAATAGGGCCATTGTTCGATGGCCAGCTGTGTGAAGGGGTCCCATGGGGACACGTGGTGTTGATCGAGCAGCATATCTTTGTTGGTCGAATATGAGCCGTATGTACTTCTGAACTGCATGCGGCTGGGGGACTCTTTGAACCGCATAGAACTGTCCCAATGTAAGCCGCATGGCTCTCCTATCCCGAGCCGCATGAGACTAAGAGTCTCTTTGACCCGCATGGGACTGCTCATGTATGAGCCGCATGGGGTTCTCCTGTTCCGAGCCGCATAGATTATCATTCTGATATTTTCCATGCTTCTACAGATATTGCTGTCAAAAGTCCTCTAAAGGAAGACCACATTCAAGACTTAATAACTATATTCGATCTAATGCGCCAGCATCAACTCAAGATGAATCCCACCAAGTCATTCATGTGAGTCTCTAGTGGCAAATTTCTTGGATTCATTATTACCTCTAAAGGTATACACGTTGACCCTGAGAAAATCAAAGCCATTCAAGAGATGCGTCCTCCATGCAACCTAAAAGAGCTACAAGGATTCCAGGGACGGCTTGCGTATATCAGGAGATTCATCTCAAATCTCTCTGGACGCTGTAGACCGTTCACTCAACTCATGAAGAAAGGTGTGTCTTTTATTTGGACTGAAAAATGTCAGCAAGCATTCGAAGACATAAAGCGATACATGATGAACCCTGCAGTTCTAGTGCCTCCAGTCTCAAGAATTCCCTTTCTGATGTATGTTCGAGCAATGGACCATTCATTAGGTGCTTTATTAGCTCAGAATAAAGAAGGTCATGAACAAGCTATCTATTATCTTAGTCGTACAATGATCGAAGCTGAACATCGATACACCCAGTGGAGAAAGAATGTCTAGCTTTGATGTTTGTTGTTCAAAAGACGAGACATTATATCACTGGCCAAACTATTCATGTTATTTCTAGAGTTAACCCTCTCCGGGTCTTGATGAAGTATCCCAGTACACTCAATTCCAGGCTTGTTACATGGGCCATATTATTAGTATAATATGATATGGTTTATGTTCCTCAAATGTCTGTTAAGGGTCAAGCTCTTGCTGACTTCCTGGCAGTTCCTCCAATTCCTAAAATATCTAAACTCTATGACGAGATTTCAGATAAAACTTTGGAATCCAACATGATTTCAGAAGAAATTCTTACCTGGCATCTATTCGTTGATGGTGCATCCAGAATAGGACCAAAAGTTGCCATTGTCGCTGGAGTTGGAATCGTCCTCATCTCACCAGAAGGATTAGCTATTCAGAGAGCCTATCCTTTAGACGAGTCGTATTCCAATAATGTGGCTGAATACGCTCTGTATATTGGTCTCCAATTGGCTAAACAATTAGATATTGAATATCTTGAAGTATATGGAGACTCTAAACTGATTGTCAATCAGGTTAAAGGCACGTATGAAGTTCGACACCAGGATCTTGTCCCAAATCATGAAGCAGCAGTTAGGCTGGCTACATCGTTCAAGGGTTTCTTCATTGATCATGTACGTCGGGCATGTAATACGGTGGCTGATGTATTGGCTAATCTTGCAGCCGTATTAGCAATCCCAGTAAAAAGGCAACAGATGATTGTCGTCACTAATATAGAGTTATTTTGCATTGAGAATAACTCAAATATTGAGTTCAACAATTCAACTGAAGTTAATGTCATTAGTGAAGACTAGAGAGCTCCTTTCATTGACTTTGTGGTACATGATATTTTACCCGAAGATTCTAAAGAAGCTACAACAATCCGTAGGCGATCACTCCGATTTTATTATAATCATACTCCAAGACCCTTTATCAAAGAACATTTGATGGTCTACTCTTACGCTGTCTTGCGGGAGATGAAGCAAAACAAATACTACAGGAAGCTTTCGATGGGGTATGTGGTGCACATCAGCCTGGTCCTAAGTTAGAAGAACGTATCCGACGTCTGGGCTATTACTGGCCCACTATGGTATCAGATGGCATTGAATATACAAGAAAATGTCGAGCATGTCAAATTCATGTAGACTTCATCCATCAACCGTCGGAGTTCCTTCATCCGACTGCCGCATCATGGCCCTTTGAAGCTTGGGATATGGATGTCATCGGTCCTATTAATCTACCGTCATCTAGAGGACATTGGTTTATACTAGCTATAACTGATTACTTCTCGAAATGGACGGAAGCCATACATTTATCTGAAGTCCAGAGTAGCAGCGTCATCAATTTTATCAAACATCATGTGATATACAGATTCGGCATTCCTCGACGAATCATTTATGATAATGGACCACAATTCATCAGTCAAAAATTTACTCAGTTTTACAATGATAACAGAATCAACAATGTTGCTTCTACGGCCTACAATCCTGCAGCGAACGGTTTGGCTGAAGCATTCAACAAAACTATCATCAAGCTTCTCAAGAAATTCATTTCTACTAATAAAAGAAATTGGAGTAAAAAGCTTGGAGAATGTCTATGGGCTTATCGCACTACTATACATACTCCAATCGATTGTACACCTTTCTCTTTGGTGTATGGATGCGAAGCTTTCCTACCATTGGAAATTCAAATTCCTCTTTGAGGATTGCAATTGCCAATGAACTCACAACAGAAAATAATGATTGTCTTCGACTTCAGGAGCTTGAAGCGTTGGATGAGAAACGGCTCCTAGCTCAACAGCATATTGAGTTATACTAAGCCCGTATATCAAAAGCCTTCAACCGTAAAGTTAAAATATGAACATTAAAAAGGCAAACTAGTCCTTACTGTCAGACGTCCTATGACTATGACACATATGAGCAAGAGCAAATTCGAAGCGAAGTGGGAAGGTTCCTACATTGTAAGCAAAGTTTTCTCAAATGGAGCTTATCAACTGACTGGTATGGATGGCCGAGTCGCCGTGATGCCTATCAATGGCAAATTTCTCAACAAATACTATATATAAAGACAAAGAGATATAAAAAAATGTAATGTAAATAAAATTACTTTTTATTGTATAGTTCAAATAGAAAAGAGATACATCAGATCAAGAAAAGGAACGAGGACCAGAGCCTTCCTGATTAAAAACATAATTAGCAAGAAGCTCGAAGACATTATTGTTCGATGACACCAGTAGTTCACATGCAGCCTTCCTCAGATCTTCTTCCTCGGCAGTGCTTCCAGGCTCTACGAGTCTGGCAAGGATGTTTTATTGTGGCCCAGGAGCAGTTGAGCTTTCCCCTACCTCATTTTGAACAGGCAACGGAGGCTCGTCAGAATGAATATCGATGATGACTTCAGTCTTCGGGATGACCTCAGCCTCTTTGGGCACATCTTCGGAAGACATTTGCAATAAAGGAATAAGTGTTGATAACATCCTAAAAAAAAGGTCCCGCACTATTTATAGACAAAAATGTCAAACAGTCTGTCTCAGGAACCGAAGCGTCCTTTCCTCGAAAAGGCATGTCCGTTCATTCATCTCTATTCATCTCGTGAATAGATCTTCATTTATTGTCTGTCTCGGGAACCGAAACGACCTTTCCATGAAAAGGTGTGACCATTCATTCATTCATCGATCCTATCACCTCTGCTCACCTCGTGAACGAGCCTACATTTATTAAATCTTATTTACTTCTTCGTAAATAAAGCCACAGATAATAAATCCTCAAAATTCCAGGTGGAGTTCATCCGAATCATCAATTCTGCCTTTTGAAATCCAGCTGTTTTAAAAGATGTCTTATCTTTATGATAAATCTGTATTATCATGGATATCGTCTTATTGGACATGATATCCTGTCTTTGAGTCCCAGCTGACTTGAAGATCATCAATAGAAGAATGAGTTCACGTCCACATTACCTCTGAATTCTATTTTTTTATATCATCACATCTATATTACTCTCAAAAGCACAAAGATTCCAGTAAAAAAAAGAGAGAAAATCATTTTTTATTCTTTCCCATTAAAACATAGTTACATCTTAATAGAAATCTATTACATCTCGGATTTTCATTCTGATACATCTTAATGAAAATCTATTATATCTCGAATTTTTATTCTGATACAACAAATGGAGGTCTATTACATTTTTGGATCTTCTTGTTGGTACCAGTTTCTTGTCGACTCGACCTGAAGCTGTCTCCACCATCCAACTCTCAGGAAGTAGGAAGTAGGAATGAAATCACCCTTGTGATAAGATTCCTAGTTCTGTGTCTCCATCATCCAACTCTCAGGTATAAAGGCCATTCCTACCATTTGAGGAAGGCTCTTCTGAAACACGGAGAGTTCTGAGCTATCTGAGGTGTGTGTCAGATTGATTCATCTTCACAGTATCCTACATCACCAATACAAGTTCTGAAGAATCTTGCCAACCGATTCCCTGCAAGAAGTAAAAGAGAAGAAGTTAGTGAATCTACAGAGCGCAATGATCAAATCTGTACAAAAATCACAAGCTGCGCCAAGACTTTCATGTTACGCTGTGGCCGTGTTGTGCCACATTTTATATAGTGCAGCATCTATATTACGCCGTATTTTATAGCGCAGCATCTGTATTACGCCATATAGCACAATATCTGAGTTGTGCCATATTTTGCATATCGCAACATCTCTGTTGCGTTGTATTGCGCAAGGTAACAGCAACCAAACCCTAAAAAGCATGGCGCAAGTCAGAAAGTGCACCGAACTCTAAAAAGAGAGGGCGCGCGATGAACAGATTAATCCAAAAACCCTAAAAAGGGATTTGGTTGATATAATCGATGCATGGATCAATGATCGAAACGCTTACCTTCCATAGCCGAGTTAATAGTTTCTCGTCGCGACGAAGGCAGAATGTACTAACATGCATGTCGCTGCTCTCTGCATGGTGAAGAGCGAGATGAAGGCTCAGCGAAGTCCTCTCCTCTCTTAACATCGAATCTCCCGGGCACCATTAGGGTTTGTCGAAGAAGCTTCTGAGTCTGGAGAAAGAAGAGACAAAGTGGTCGAAGGAGATCGGGAAGAAGAGAAAGAGGCAGGGTTTCGAGAAAGTCACGTTGGTGAAGAATGAAAAGACTCAAAGTGTGCGGCTATTTATAAACTAAACAGTTTCGCAACCTATGCTGAAAAATCGGGCTTGAGTTTGACCGATGCAACCTAGACACCGTCATTTCTAAATTCAAAATATTTGAAAACTTTGAAGGCTTTTCAAGTTTCGAAAACTTTGAATGGGGTCTCGTGGAGGCTAAAAATCAAGTTGTACCACCCATTGGGAGCTAAAAATCAAGCGTGCGCCACATATTCGGGGACTACATCAACAAGATGTGCCACTTCAATAAGTTGTGCCACATCAACAGGTTACGCATACATCAGGTTACGCCAGCGTCAGGTTGCGCTAACCTCAAGTTGCGCGAGCGCCACGTGGTGCGTCTCCTCGAGGAGCTGTAATGGCTGCCTTTATTTCTGACAACTGACAGCACGTATATCAAAGAAATTCTGTTCGAATACCATGCAGCATGGCGCTCGAGAAGATTTGGTCAGCTAGCAGTTTGTGTAACGTGTTAGTGTATGCGAGGTTGTACTTAGGCTCAAGTTGCTACATTGCGTCCCTGCGCAACTTGATGAAGCTCCCACAATGTGATTGAATTGATGTCCAGAGCAGGGTGATGTGGCGCACATGCCAATATCTTCGTAGAATATGTCCACTACATTACTCACGACCATACGAATCTTATTCAAATGATGCCAAGCGGCCACAGCAGTTGGTGCAACCGCTCGTACAAGTTGCTACATTGTGCCCCCGCGCAACCTGATGAAGCCTGAGCAATATCATCGAATTGATATCCAGAGCAGGGTGACATGGCGCGTATGCCAATAACTTCGTAGAACGTATCAACTACATTGCTCACAACCATGCGCATCTTATTAAAATAATGTCATGTATCTATAGCAGTTGGTGTAACCGCTCGCACAAGTTGCTACATTGCCCTCCCGTACAACCCGATGAAGCTCGTATAATGTGATCGAATTGATGTCCAGAGCAGAGTGACATGGCGCGCATGCCACTAACTTCGTAGAACGTGTCAACTACATTTCTCACAACCATGCGCATCTCACTCAAATGATGCCACACGTCTACAGCAGTTGGTGCAACCGCTCGCGCAAGTGAACAGAGGCGCGTAACCTGAGGCGTGCGCAACCCAGAATAACTGCTAAACAGTTATTTCAAGAACTTCATAAATAGAGTTTCAAATCAGTCTCAAATCATCATGAATGATCATAATCTCCTGCTAAAGTGTTGTTGCATCCTCCAGAGGCTCGTGTCTTCGATATCACATCGTCTAAGGGATAAAGTGAACGTATTCTTATCAGATTCCTATAATTGTACTTTCCCAGAAATTAATTGTACTTTTGTACTCTTTTTTAGTTTATAGAAATCAAACTTTTGTTTTTACAAACAACGACGTGGATCGTCTGTCCGGTCACATAGTGTCATGTCTTCTGAAAGGCGAAGAGAAGGGCAAGACATTCCTTATCAACAGGGTTGTACCGATGCTCAGCTCCAACCATGGTCCTACTAAGATAATATATCTCCTGTTCGTGGCCTTCATTATTTTTTAAGCTAATAAGGCACCAAGAGAATGATCCATGGCTCGGACGTATAGCAGGAAGGGCTTCCCCACAACTGGTGCCACCAATACAGGTAGGCTGGTGAGGTATTTCTTGATGTCGTCGAACGTGCGCTGACACTCTTCAGTCCATACAAAGGTGACCCCTTTCTTCATTAGTCTGGTAAAGGGTTGACATTTACCAGAGAGATTTGCTATGAACCTCCTGATGTACGCCAATCGCCCCTGCAAACCTCGAAGCTCTCAGAGGTTCTTTGGAGGAGCCATGTCCAGAATCGCCTTGGTC
Source organism: Iris pallida (assembly GCA_029216955.1). NCBI lineage: Eukaryota > Viridiplantae > Streptophyta > Magnoliopsida > Asparagales > Iridaceae > Iris > Iris pallida. The sequence goes on from JANAVB010009399.1 coordinate 10,498,855, forward strand.
TTCTCCGGGTCGATATGAATCCCTTTTGTCGTGATGATGAAGCCTAAGAACTTACCGCTGGAAACGCCTAGGAAGGACTTGGTCTGGTTCATCTTTAGCTGATGTATCCGTATTAGATCGAACACCGTTCGTAGGTCATCCAAGTGGTTGGGTTTGTACTTGCTTTTAATGGCGATGCCGTCAACATAACACTCCACCGTCCTTCAGAGATGCTTGCGAAATATGGTACTCATAGCCGTTTGATAGGTGGCTTCCACGTTCTTTAATCCGAAAGGCATCACTGTGTAATAATACACCCCTTTTGGAGTCTGGAATGCCGTATGCTTTTCGTCTTCAGGGCACATCTTGATCTGGTTGTAACCGGAGAACCCATCCATAAAGGACATACGCTCGAAGTTGCAGGTGTTGTCAATTATTACGTCGGTGATCGGGAGAGAAAACTCATCTTTAGGGCAGGTCGAATTGAGATCTCTGAAGTCTATACAAATTCGTATCTTTCCATTCTTCTTAGTGTCCGAGACGACGTTTGTGACCCAATCCAGATGCTGTACTTCACAAATGAAGCCACTCTCGATGAGTTTGTCAACCTCCTCCTCAATTGCATCCATGATGTTGGGACAGAATCGACATTGCTGCGACTTGACCGATTTAGCATGGGGCAGGATATTGAGGCGATGCATGGCCACTTGCGGGTTTAGATCTGGCATATCTTCGTAGCTCCAGACGAAGACGTCGATATATTCGCAAATGAGCTGTATTTGAGACTACTTGTCATCTTTTGTTAGACTTTTGCTGATGAAGAAGGGCTTAGGTGAGGACTCATCCCCTAATTCGACCTATACGACTTTATCTTCTGCAGGGGGTTCGCGCTGCTCAAAACGCCACTCGCACTGGGATCCTAAGCGCTGCGCCCAGGGTTCGTCTTCGGAATACTCGAATGTTTTGTCTTCATCCTTGACTGGAGTGTTTAGAGAAACCATGTTGGCGGATAGCATCTTCTAAAAGTCCTGGTTAGTACTGGTATCAGAGTACGGGGTGCGCCCTTGCTCGTCGTCCGACGCTGGTGGAGGGTTGACCACTTCCACTGCTGCCTCTGGAATAGGGATGACATCGTCTTGTGCCTCTGTGGCTGAACAACTCTCAGACTGGAGAGTAACCATATTGGTCGTGACTGTCTTTTCTTCATTATCTAACGATATGACATTGGCATTGATGAGGCATTGGATTTGCCTTTTCAACACAGAGCAATCTCGTGTTGAGTGGTGGACGTACTTGTGGTAATGGCAGTACTTGGGATGGTCCACCTTTCCCACTTCATCAGGACGCCTGGGTGACGGGATGGACAGTTTGCCACTCTTCGTAAGCTTCTCGAAGAGCTCCAGCGTATCCTCGTTATTGAAGGAGCAAGTCTCCTTCGACCTCTGTATTTTCGCGGACTTGGGGTTCATGGATGCTGAACCTTTGGAGATGTTGACGGCCATGACCTACTTGCCTTTTTCGTCGTTAGGGTTGCTTCTGGACGAGCATTTCCCCTTGTCTTCAAGCGCAGGAAAGTGTAGCCCCAGGAGCTGCGCGTCCTGGGCTTTCCTCTATACGGCATCCGCCGCTGTAATGAAAGACGTCCACTCCGTACAGGGAGCACTGTGCCACAATTTGATTACGGGTACCATGTTCTTGCGGCATGAGTCCATAAGCATGGGCTCAGGCATACCAGGCGGTAATCTGACGGCTGCCCGGCGGAAGCACTAGATGTATGCACGGACAGGCTCCTTCTCCCTCTGGACAATCTCCATGAGGGTCGACATCGTCATGTCCATCCCCCTTCGTAGAATCGGTCCACGAACAGAGTCTTCAGGTCTTCAAATGACGAGATACAATCGTTTGGAAGACTGCAGAACCATTCATAGGCTACCCCCTGTAGGGCTCCTATGAATATGTTTGATAGGAGGACGCCATCCTTTGGCAGGTGCCCAGTTACCGAGGCAAAGTACCTTAATTATTGTCGAGGAGACTCGTTTCCTTCGTAAGGTATAAGCGTCTGCGGATTGCATTTGAGAGGGTAGACGATGTTGTCCCACTCGGCAGGGTATGGCTGCTGGATACCCATCTTCTGGAGTGCTACTTGCTTCTTCTTGGCATCATGACAAGCATACAGCTCCTTGATGGCCTGTTGTACCTCGGTCGGTATTGCAGAACCTGTAGCCGATGGAGTAGACGAGGAGGGTCCTGTCTGGTGGACGGCAGGCAGCCTGCTGGATCCATTATTGGTTGGCAGATCAAGCGCAGGTGTAGAGGCAGCGGGGGCCATATTGCTCTTGAGGTTGCTTATGACCAAGGACAGAGTCTTCATGGTGTCCGTCAGCGTATCTAACTTTGTCTCGAGGGCTTCGATACGTCTGAGAGCTTCATTGTTGTCTTCCTCGTTTCCATCGGCCATAAACACGGACCAAGTATAAGGATGAGTCGAGGGAGCCATGGATCCTTTGCTCTCTGGCTCAGACGCCTGAGCCTCGCCGTCTTGAGGATACGCTGTAAGATTGTGATCTTCCTCGGACTCAGCACGATTGCTACCCCCAGTCTTGTGACTGGCTACGCCGATAGAGGCAACCGTGTCGTATTGCTCCTCCTCATATCGGAACATAGGGTTGTCGTGCATGGTAGGAGGCTGGCTTCCCCCAATATTTGGCAAGAAACCCAATGCAGATCTGCAATTGGTGCCTCAGAACACACCTGTATCGGGTACCTTAGCTTTGCTGCTCTCCGGTCTCCTCTTCAGTTTAGCGACCGACACGAAAGGATTCTGGGAGGGCTTCTTGAAAGCTCCGGAACCCTGTGCCGCGTAGCACATGACGATACGAAGTTTGTCTTCTTTGTGGCTCACCGACCCTCTGTTGAGCCTCTGGCATGGGGTCGATGTAGAATGAAGTCTCTGGAAGACGAAATACCAGCTCGATGATGGCGCGGTCGTCTGCTGGCAGCAGCAGTTGATGGTAATCTGGGTACAAGAGTGCCTTGATTTAGGCATGCCGTGTGCCACAGATTCTTCTTCCACTTGGGAGAGGGTCGGATCTTCCTCTATGGCATCCCCATTGTACGTGCAGGGAAGCTGTACGCAAGTACGGTCAGAGCAGATCTGGAAGGAAAGCCTCATGTCGCTTCTGCGGGAACGCTGCTCGCGTGGCTCCCTCTCCGTAGGACGTAACCCCTGGCTTGGATCTCGGAGCCGTGGATCCTTCGCTCTCAATACGGGCCTTTGGTCTGCCATAGGTGTCATGCGCTTATTGTACGAAGCACGAATCACCTGGGATCTCTTCCTACTATTCCCAGCGGGTGAGTAGTATTCAGAGTCTGCCGATGGCTCGTCTGAAGGAAAAACGATTCTGTCGAAGACAGATCTTCTTACCGGCAATGGTCCCGTCGTGAGGGGTTGGACCGGTGTGCACTTCCTTTGGCATCGTGCCTTCGTCTAATCAACCATAGAACGACCGTCTTTCTCGCTATGCTTTCCCAGGATGGAAATCAGGCGAGGGGATAAGGCTGTAGCAGCCGGTATCTTCTCCGTGACTTCAGCGTTGAGGGGGTCCTGAGACGCAGTTACCGCCATCGTGCTGCTAGCTGCAGCCGTCTTAGGCCTCCAAACACGTCGAGTCTTCTTTGGTTGCACGAACTGCTTTGAAGTTTTCAACATTTCATCAGAGAGGATATCTTCAAAAGCTTGTTAGTCGAAACGTACGACCAACATATTTTGGAAAGATCCCAGCAAGTTGTCATCAGATTGCGTCACTGCCTTCTCGTTGGAGGAGAAGGTAGTCCCCAACAGAGTCGCCATTTTGTTCAACATAACAAAAGGTTGAACGAACTTTTTACTTTATTGAACGTATAAGGTATCTGTGTACAAAGAAAGAATTCCTAAACAGGCTATTCTAAGTATAGGGAGAAAAAGTTTCTAGAAAAGTATGACGGTGGAGATCGAGCACTGCAGCGGCTACTTTACTCCGTTGACGATCGGACGACGAATCAACCTTGCTCCGGCTCTCTGGCGCCTTTGATGGAACTCTGGGGTCACCGATCAAGAGGCTATCTGGAGGAGAAGATCCCTTGGAGGGGGTTGTTCTTCTGTTGGTTGGTTGGTGGATTGTTCCTTCTTAGATGAAGGTTGTTCTTCTGTTGGTTGCACAGTGCGAGCTTCTGCGGCGCTGACACATAGCGAACATCGAGATTCCCCTCAATCGAGATCTCTGGTGGTTATCAACATAACCAAATAGTGTGACACATGGCGCGTGCCGATTTGCTTGCTCGTATATAGCCAAGTAAATCTTGGAATTTCATCCTAGATTTGGAGTCTAATTGATCCTCGTCTAAGATTTAAATCAATCTGATATGATATCAATCATGATTTAATCCCAATCTTTTCTGCAAGAGGCAGTTTAAACAAACCAATTGGGTGGACCCATGCTTCCTGCGCCTTTGGTGAGGACTAAGTACTGCTGTGCTTCTGAAGCGACGAGTAGACCGTGCTTCTGGAGACAATGGAGCCTATGTACTTTCAGGCGACGAGTGGACTTGGCTTCGAATGACGATAAGACTTCTGTATATTTAGAGCAATGACAAAGCTATGTTTCGGAGTAACAGTCACTGAGCTGTAGGCGACGAGTAGGCTTGTGCTTCAAGTTGGCGAGGTTACTGTACTTTTGGAGCGACAGGCTGACTTGCATTGGTTGTAGTGGGAGTTCCTAAGTCTCTTATAGAGAAGTGACTTAAGCTTCTGGATCGTAGCAGATGAATGCGCCGTAGGAATGGAGATGGTGTGAACATTTTACCATCCTGCGCCTCACGTAGACACATGTAAGTAGCTGCGCCTCTGAACTTTGAAGGCATTGACTTTGGAGGAAAGGGTATGATACCCTTGTGTGTTTGGGGTTGGCACAGGAAGGTTGCTACGCTTCTGGAGTGAAGACACTGGTTTCTGAAGTAAAGAAAAGGGCGGGGCCTACTACTATTTTCTTCTGAGGTTGGCGCACTCACCTGCGCCTCTGGCTTGAAGGCTTTGGCTTCTGAAGTAAAGAGCGATAAAAACTCGCTCTTTAAGGACTTCCCTATTAATTGCCACCGTAATATGGAGAATTCCAAGGGTCTAAGACTGACATTCGTCGTGCTGAGTATTAGGTTCATCCCATTAAAGCAGGAATTCTGACCGTCGGCCATGTGGCGTACACTCTGGGCCATTCTCGGTCCTATAAAAGAGGAAGTTCTCCTCTAAAGGGTTGTCTTCTTCTTGGCATCCTTCACTACCATGCGAGATCCAAACTTAACTTCGAGTGGTGATCGGCCTTATATAAGTTGGCTGCTGGTTGAGGCTTTTCTCGTTCAAAGGAGCCATGTTCTTATAGAAGAATTCTGTGTAGAAGGAGCCATTGCTGCCCTTAAGAAGTATGTAAATGTCCTCCTTAGGGAGTTCAACTCTGGACGACGTCTGGGGGATCTTCGAGGTCCTGACGACCTAGGTCATGGGTGGATAGCCAACCCGAAGAGCCACAGGTTGTGCTATATCCTTTCCATTCAGGGCTTCGCGACCTACTGCGCTCTTTGAAGGCTCGGACCAATGACTGCTTCAGGAAGCTGCTTGCTTTGGCCGAGTGACTGATATGCTTCTGGAAGGTTACACCTATAAAAAGGTCAGAATACGTCTCGATGGAGGTCAATCTTCTAGCATGAAGAAGAAGGGTTGCGCTTTGATGTAGACCGAATCCCTTGTAGACCCCTCTAGGCTCTGTCGAATCTGTACCAGATCTTTTGTAGACGAACAAAATTAGTCCTTTTTGTGTAGTCTTGATGTTTTTGTACTAACTTTGGTAGACGTGACACATAAGGGACTTCTTTCCATATCTTCCGTTTTGTCTTTTTAGCACTTGGGCTGAGCCTTTGTATCATCTGCTCTGTGGCGAAGGGATGTCATCAGCTGAGATTTTTCATGCTTCTATACACCCATTGTGAAAATAAATCCACCTGTTGACCTCTCTCTCTCCAACTCTGAGCAATAGCTGGCATCACTGAAGCCTTCTACTACCGACGGATCTCCGCTGTAGTGCAGTGCATGTCTGAGTCTTCTTGAGATATCTTATTACCCGTTTCACAGCTTTCTAGTGCTCAATGCCTGGGTTGCTCGTGAAACGACTCAGCATTCCTACGTCGAAAGCTATGTCAGGCCTTGTGGCAGTAGTAGCATACATCAAACTCCCGATAACACTTACGTACTCCAGCTGTCTGACGCTTTCCCTCGAATTTGGCTTCAGCTTCAGATCACACCTGTAAGGCGTATCGTTCCCTAGAAGATCCTGATATTCGTAGCGTGTGATCATCTTCTCAATATAATGAGACTGTGACAGCGCTAGTCCAGTATTTGTCCGGATGATCTTGATCCCTAAGATCACATCAGCTTCTCCTAAGTCCTTCATATTGAACTTGCTCGAGATGAACTTCTTTGTCTCCGTGACACAACCCATATCTGTACCTAGGATTAGCATGTCATCCACGTACAGACAAACGATTACACCTCTTCCATCAGCAAACTTTGTGTAAACACACTTGTCCGCTCGCTAATCCTGCAGCCATTTGACCTTATAACCTTGTCAAATTTCTCATGCCTCATATTGGGAGCTTGTTTAAGACCGTGCAAGGATTTCACCAACTTGCAGACCTTGTCTTCAAGACCCTTGACAACAAATTCCTATGGTTGTTGTATGTAAATCTCTTCGGTCAGCTCGCCATTTAGAAAAGTCATTTTCACATCCATCTGATGTATCACCATATTATGTATTACTGCGAGAGCAATCAACACTCTGATGGTGGTCATCCGGGCTACTGGAGCATACGTGTCAAAGTAGTCGATCCCCTGCTTCTGAGAAAACCACTTGGCTACTAGCCTAGCCTTGAACTTGTCAATAGTTCCATCTGCTTTCATCATCTTCTTGAAGATCCATTTACATCCGATAGGTTTCGCTCCTTCAGGAAGATCAACCAATACCCAAGTGATATTTGAGGTGATGGATTCAATTTTAATGTCTATCGCCTCCCTCCAGAAAACTATGTCTCTGGTCTTCATCGCCTCATCATAGGTAAGCGGATCTGCTTTCACATGATAGGTGACAAAGTCATTTTCGAAGTCCTTCGGTCTCCTCACACGCTTAGCGGACGGCTCAGCGAGTTCTGGTTCAATCGTTGTTTCAACATCTTCTTGGACTACATCCTCATTAAAAACTTCAGTTTCTTGCGCACCCTCATTGTTCTCTGGAATGTCCGCAAGAACAATGTTCTTGTGCCTTACAAATTTGTCTTCAAAATATTCTGCATCACGAGATTCAATGATATAATTTGACTTGATATCAAGAAATCTCCGAGCATCACTCTTCTCAGTATAACCCAAAAAGATTGTCTTTGTAGTCCTTGTTCCAAGCTTCTGAATCTTCAGATCTGGAAGCTTCACATATACCAGACACCCCCACACTCAAATGACATTCAAGTAAGGTCTGACCTTGAACCAGAGTTCATGAGGAGTAATGTCTGAAGTTGCATGAGGCACTATATTTAGAATAAAAGTGGCCGTCAATGCAGCTTCTCCCCGGTAGCACTTTGGAAGACCTGCAGTCAACGACATTAAGTTAATCATTTCTGTCAACTTTCTATTCTTCCTTTCTGCTACTCTGTTTGATTGAGGAGAGTACGAAGCAGTGGTCTCGTTGACAATTCTATGTTTTTTGCAGAATGATGCAAATGCGTAAGACTGGTACTCTCCACCTCGATCACTTCTTATTCTCTTGAGTTGTTGTCCAGTCTGCCGCTCAACCTCGGTCCTGAACTCTTTGAACTTCTCGAATGCTTCGTCTTTAGCCTTCAGAAGGTAGACAAAAGCGTACTTTGAGAAGTCGTCGATGAAGGTTATGAATTACTTCATCCCGACCATTGTAGAGAACTGTTTGAAGTCACAGATATCGGAGTTTACAAACTCCAGAAGATCTGTGCTTCGGTTAACCCGAGGAAAGGGTTTCCTTGTGATCTTCGTCTGAGCACAAACTTCATATTTCTCTACCTTACCCCCATATTTGGAGATAAGTCCTAGGCTAGAAATTCTGTTTATTCGTTTACAATGAACATGTCCTAACCTATTATGCCACAACTCAAGAGTATAAGCAGAATACGTGATTGCATTAACAACATTGGGCTGATTTACAAGCTGAATTTTAAACATTCCTTCGGTATAAAAAGCTTTCCCGAAGTATCTTCCCTTTATGGACATCAACATCTGACCAGCATTAATGTCCATCCTGAGGCCTGCGTTGTAGAGTAGGCCTCTCGAGATCAGGTTCTTTACGATAGCAGGTACTTGCTTCACACCTTGAAGCGTCGAAGACTTCCCCGAAGTCAGCTTCAAAACCACCGTCCCGATCCCGAGCACATCAGCTTGTGCCTGGTTTGCCACTATAACCACTTCAGAAGTTGGTGTATAGGTGATAAACCACTCCTTGCTGGAGCAGACATGGCAGGTAGCACCAGTGTCTACCCACCAGTCAGAATCTGCCCCCACCGTAGTGACCTACGCAATCATCGCAACAATGTTAGTGATCATAGAAACCTTGCTAGGCTCACCTTGCTCTGATTGCTTGGTCTTCGCTTTGCATTCACTCTTGAAGTGGCCCTTCTTGCCACACTTGAAACAAGGCATCTGAGACTTTACCTTCTAATTCTTGAAGGAAGTTCCCTTAACTTTCAGATTGTTAGGGTCCTTCTTCTTGCTGTGGGAAGCCGCATGCTCTTGTTCCACCCAGCGGGGAGCTTAGAGACGATCCCTTCAACAAAAAACTTGTCGTGGAGGGGCATCGCCTCATCATCCAACCTCTGTCGCAGCTTCAGGAACTCCTTCACCTGCGGCAGCATTGGCTTCTCATCTTCAAAGAACCACTTGTGATATTTTTCAACTAAAAATATCTTGCTTTGGTACTTATCATCTTCGTATAGTTTCTCCAGAGACTCCCAAATCTCTCTGGCAATAGTCTTCTTTGAATATGATTCTGCAAGGGAGTCTTCCATTGCATTTAGGATCATAAGCCTACAAATGCTATTGTCCCTTCTCCACTTGGCCTTGTTCTTAGTAGCAGCAGAAATTGCGGCTGCAGATCGAGTTTCTGGAATAGTAGGTTCCTCCTCAAAAAGCACATGATCAATGTCAGAGAATTGAATATTGAGGCTAACATTTCTTTTCCAGATTTGATAGTGTTCACCATCAAATTGCTCTAACTTTGTGAAGTTAGGATTGATTAGCGAAGCACGAAAGTTTATCATCTTGCAATCAAGCTTTGAGATTGTTAGTCCCGGGACGTAATTTTTGATGAAAAATTGAGAAATAATATTTCGACGCAACACTTCAAAGATGGTGCACAACAGAGATCCTTGGAGGATTTTCGTTACGAAAATCTAAAAAAATTGTAACTGCAGCAAACAAATGTAATTCTTCTAAAAAGAAGGTACAAATCGAATTGCTAGCAGCAATAGCGATGGTCCACTAATAGTTTCTGATTAGATCAGAACTGTTCTAGTTCAGAATGAGTTGAAGTGGATGACAGGTGACGAAGTAGATGGAAGAACAGCCTGCTGGGGTGAATGATCACCGGCACTCAAAGCTTGATTTGCCCCACACGAACAGCTTCCAGGAACCAGCAAGTTCGACGGAGAACTTTGGAACACTCTGCTCTTTTGACTCGTCGGATGGCGCACGGACTCATGCGCTAAGTGGCGCTGGTGCTCTGCTTCTCTTCTCTCTCAAACTTTGTGGAATTCGTAAGGAATGTGTTCTGAACACTTGTATTCTGAGAGAGAGAGAAGAGAACCTTATATAGGCCCGTACTGTAACTGCCCAGTTAGCAGAACCTTCGAAACGTGAGAAAAACTGCTCCAAATATGCTGTAACCGCTCAAATCGTACACAGACACGATCTGAGCCAACTGGCGCACATCGCATGCTACCTGCGCAACTTGCGCCATATGCACCAAACGCACACAACGCAAACTGCGCACCTGTGCCACACACGCACCGCGCTACCTGTGCCACATACGCCACACGCGCACGGCACTACCTGCGCTACCTACGCCACACGCGTACCCTGCGCCAACTGCTGTACCATCTGGTGCGTCATCTGGCCGAGCGATCGGGTAGTGTGAACGGCTACGCAAGAGGCTCGCGCAACGAGCGCAACTTAAGCGCACTATGCGCCAAGCGACGATGTTGACGTGCTAAGTGCAAAGTGCGCCAAGAAAATGCCACATTAAGCCTCATGAGCCCGAGTCCGAGTCCGAATTGCTAAGCCCCTACGGGACTTAGCTTCATTGGAAATTGATTTCCAAGAGCAAAAAGCTTTAGCTTTACCATGGAGACTTAACCTTACCTCCTAGTAAAATCACCCACATGATTCCCTCTTTAGGGTCACCACCCCATGTGCATATCTCAACAACACATAGCAAGTATATATGTTGAGATACCTCATGATGCTTTTCCAATGTGGGACTAAACTTTACTAGGCATGTTGAGAGCAAGCACTCTACATGCAAGGAAAAGCTCCAACAACGTTTGTGTGTCTGTCTCAAGGATTTTTTTTTGGTCATTCGCATCATTTACCTACAGGCTATGTTCAATAGGCAAGAAAAAGTGGTATCCTTTTCAGTGTTGTGTCCGTACCTATATTCAGGGCGATTTCTGAACATTTGTAAGTTGTGCAATCGCACATGACCCCCAAAAATACTATTTTTTAGTATCTGGGTCCTTAGAATGTCAGAAACAACATTGTCTGTATTCATATAATATAGGTTGGTACGTATTCTAACTATTGAAAATGTCTGCGCATCATGACTTCATTCGTATTTTTGTTTTTATTCATGCAAACATACTTACAAGTTTATCCTGGGTTATTCTATCTTCCTAGTCAAGTTAGCTATTAGCATGAGACGACCATGCTATAAAACTTAGGCAGCCAGTTGGCAGTTAGGTAGGCCTACATTTCGTATTGCAGTTTAATCTCATGCAAGAAAGGAGTACCTTCAAAGTTTTTCTAGACTATAAAGAGTCCAGACGATATCGTATCTCATATAATTTTCTATAGAAAATTGCATTGATCTCCATGATGTTGGGCGCGTACGGAAGCGTTTGCCAACCCACCTGACCAAAATCAACCGTCGTCTAACGGATACCAAGCACAAGATGAAGACAAGTATATAGCGGTGACGTATGTCACCTGGACAAATCCTAACCTTTAATAACTCAAATGAAATTACAAGATTGACAAAACTCACGTTGAATCCTTTGCCCTAATAGATTCAACCCTCTCACCACTCTCAAGAAGAAAAATAGAAGATTATAATTGAGATCACCCACCAATCCGTAGCAATCTTCCTAACCGAAGTTGATGATTCCTCGATTTGATCTTTGTTCTTCCTTCTGTCTTAGATGGCAAAGTCCTAAGAGCAAAGTATAGACTTTCTCTTTTATAGACAAGTACCCTGAATATCTACTTTTGTGCTTTGTGCCTACACCCTCACCCCATATATATAGGATGAAAAAAAAAATCCTAATTTAGGTCATAATATGATTTCTTAATTATGAATCCCTCAAATAAGAATCTTATTACACCTAAAATAGTCCATCAATTATCATATTTTAGATCATAATAGGATTTCCTAAAATAAGAATCATATTATATTTAAAATAGTACAACACCAATTATGGACATCCAAATCTAATCAAATCAAATATTTAATAAGATTTGGATTCCACAAGTATGTTGTTACCAGATCCAGACTGGACTCCAATAATCTTTTCCTCCAGTCTGATGAGAGGGTATTGACCCCATGGGTCCTCAACTAGACTCCATGCCTGTCGTCCCACAACAGAATTCCTGCTCCCCCATGCCTCTGATCTTCGATCCCTCGAGTTGTTTTGCATCTTCCTTTGTCTCCAGCTCCTCGACCGTCACATCGACGCTAGCTGCCATGCGTAGCACCTCCTGTACCACTAGAATCCTGCCGATATCAATGACATGACCAAGACCGAAGTCCCTGACGATCAGCCTCACCGTAAGTCTTGGCTGCTTGTCCCCGACTTCCGTTTTTTACCGGAAAGTGTTAACGTTCCGACGAGCTTCTTCACTCTTGGCTGGCCCAACCAAGCGGACGGTGCGTTCTCACAATATTCGAACTCCTTAACCTGCCAACCTTCGTGTCCGAACATGAAGCTCCCCCATACACATGTGTCCTAGAGCAGAATATCACGTACTTTGCATGCCGTCAATGACTCACAGCTTCCCTTTAACTATGTGAATGACGATGCTCCTGCCTCAGATTGAGTTTGCTGTAAAACTTGATCTCCTCCCTGGCTTCGAACTGCTGAAACTGATGTCGTTCCGTGAATATTTGGCAAACCCCCTGTCGCCAAATCTGGATCCGTAGAGCAACCCCCACCTGGAGACCGACCAACTGTTATGGGACCGACAGACTGACCCTCAATCTTTCACTCATCACCATCCGTCGCTTTGTCTCGACGAACCGAATCCTCTGTAACCCTCAAAGCATCTAGAAGCCCCTCCTCAGCATGTTTTCGACGATCCACCTCCTGCCGAACATCCCTCGAGCCTCCATCCGGTGTCTGTGGCCTGCCTGTACAGCTCAGCGCCTTGAGCCTGTACATGCCACACCACAAACCTCCCCGAGCCAGCTGTTGGGAACCCTTTGCAAGCATCCAATCTTTGCTCCCAAATAGATTGCGACAACCATCATCTGCCAGCCTCCCTACCGAAATCAAGTTGTAGCGCAAACTCGGTACATGTTACACACCCCTGAGGATGAGTTTCTCACCAAACTCCATCGTCAAATGCACATCACCAATGCCTACAACTGCAGCCATCCCCTTGTCGCCCATCTTCACACGTCCAAACCTGCCGTCGCGATATGACGTGAAAAATATCCTATGTGGAGTGGCATGATACGATACCCCCGTGTCCATGACCCAGTCGCCATCATGCCACATGCCACTAGGTTCCTCTGCGTCGGTCGCTGCGATGATGATATCTCCCATTCTTGTGAGATCCTGGGTTATTCTATCTTCCTAGTCAAGTTAGCTATTAGCATGAGATGACCATGCTATAAAATTTAGCCGGCCAGTTGGCAGTTAGGTAGGCCTATATTTCGTATTGCAGTTTAATCTCATGCAAGAAAGGAGTACCTTCCAAGTTTTTCTAGACTATAAAGAGGCCAGACGATACCGTATCTCATAATTTTCTATAAAAATTGCATTGATCTCCATGATGTGGTGTGTACGGAAGCGTTTGCCAACCCACCTGACTAAAACTAACCCCCGTCTAACGGACACGAAGCACAAGATGAAGACAAGTATATGGCGGTGACGTATGTCACCTGGACAAATCCCAACCTTTAATAACTAAGATGAATTTACAAGATTGACAGAACTCACATTGAACCCTTTGTTCTAATAGGTTCAACTCCCTCACCACTCTCAAGAAGAAAAATATAAGATTACAATTGAGATCACTCACCAACCCGTAACAATCTTCCTAACCGAAGTTGACGACTCCTCGATTAGATCTTCTTCCTCCTTCTGTCTTGGATGGCGAAGTCCTAAGAGCAAAGTACGAACTTTTTCTTAGATTTCCTTGTGAACATGCACCCCGAATCTCCACTTTTGCGCTTTATGTTTATTCTTTGTGCCTCCACCCTCACCCCATATATATAGGATGAGAAAATTATATTTTAGCTCATAATATAATTTTTAATTAGGAAGTCCTCAAATAAGAATCCTTTTACACCTAAAATAGCTCATCAATTATTTTATTTTAGATCATAATAGGATTTCCTAAAATAAGAATCATATTATATCTAAAATAGTACAACACCAATTATGGACATCCAAATCTAATCAAATCAAATATTTAATAAGATTTAGATTTCACAAGCATGTTGTTATCAAATTCAGACTGGACTCTAACACATGACACATAATGTCAAAGCGTGAATGAATGACATATTACATTAAAGGAGTGACCGAAAGATAATCCCAATCCCTGGATTATTTGCCTACTGTTTACCACTATTCATTTCTTTGCATCTTTTTTGTAAACAAAGATACTCCATATGGATACCTATACTAGCTAGCGCTCAGTTATTTTCACCCATTTCTGACAAAGAAATATATTTTCTCAACAAATGATTAAATTGCATTTGTTACTAATTGCCTGCCTGCCTGCATGCAGCTGCCGGAGGGAGCCAAGATACCGCGTGCCGCTTGTCTGAAGACATACCATGTGCGAGACTCCCAGGGAGTGGTATGGGTTTGGATGTCCGATACCAACCCCCCAAGAGAAAACAAGCTCCCATGGTTTGAGCACTATGCCAGGCCAGGGTTCCAGGACGTGTCCACCATCCACGAGCTCCCCTACGACCACTCCATCCTCCTCGAGAACCTCATGGACCCAGCCCACGTCCCAATCTCCCACGACCGCACCGACTGGACTGCCAAGCGCGAGGACGCGCAGGCCCTCATCATGACCGTCACCGAGAGAACCAGCCGGGGGTTCGCTGGCCAGTGGGGCCGCAGCAAGAACCCCAAGTTCATGAACAATCTCAGGTTTCAAGCCCCCTGTGTCCTACAGAACAATGTAGAGTTTGTGGATGACAAGGGGGTCGAGACCTACTTCTCCGCTCTCTTCCTCTGTCGACCCGCAGGCCAGGGGAAATCCATGCTTATTGTCAGGTTCGGAACGAGCAAACGGTCCTTCCTCGCTAATCTGTTGCCGAAGTGGTACTTCCATCAGAACGCTGGCAAGGTCTTCGAGCAGGATATGGGATTCTTGTCCTCGCAGAATGAAGTGCTGATGAAGGAAAAAGTTCCAACCAAGGAATTGTATCTCAATCTCAAGTCTTCCGATACTTGGGTTGCTGAGTACAGGAAGTGGATGGACAAGGTTGGGCATGGGATGCCTTACTACATTGGGCACAGCACGATTTCGCTGCCGGAAGTGCCTGCGGTGGTCGAGCAGGCGCCGGCTGGGCTGGCAGCAGGAATGTCAGCCTCTTTCCCAGCAAAGGGGGGCATTGGAACTCAGCATGCTCCGAACCCAGTGAACCGGTACTTCCGTCATGTTGTACATTGCAAGGGATGCAGGAGCGTCGTTCGGTCGTTCCAGACGTGGAAGAATGTTCTGCTATTTCTGGCTGCAGCTGCTGCAGCTTCAGCCATTCTGGCTTCGACACGGCAATGGAAGGCTCTCCTTCTGATATCGGCAGCACTGTTGGGAGCTGGATCATATGCTTGCTCTAGCGCGGTTTCTCTCATCACAACAAACTTCATTAGAACACACAGAAGACTATGAGTAAAATATATGGGTATATGATTTTTAATCTTGTAGATACTTTCTGGAAACATATGGAGATCAGGCGCTTAGTTTTTTATACTTGAAAACATTATAAATCTGTTGGTTTTTGCTTGGCCACTAGAAAGATAGTCATACATTGAAAAAACCTCCAGTGAAGTGTGTATCTCAATATATAACTATGTTTTGTATTGACATGTGTACATGGAATATAGTGGACCATGTGGTTGTCATGGTTGAGTGTTTTTATATAGGGGCAAAGTTTAAATCCTCAAAGAAACATCTATGTTTTTGTCACTCGCTTTGGAATTTTCCTTAGGACTTGGGAACGATGGGCATAAAGTGACACACTTTATACTTCGCACAACGAGCACAGGTTTTCGAGTCGTCGTGTGCTCGTTTAGCAGCGATGCACCGGAACAACGGTGCAGCAGAACTGTGCGGGCATCCGCGTGAGTGCTGGGCTTCCGCTAGGTGGTGCTTCCGCGGAAAGCATATTTGTGGCATTAACCGCCCCTATTAGAGCATCTCCAACCCTATTGTCTTGTTTTGTGTTGTGAATCCTATGTGGCATGAGGGACAAGACAATGTCTTGTATAGGTGGCAAGGTTATATTCACAAATGACAATGGGTTTAAAAAGTCATCTCCAATGCAAAAGTATTGAGAAGACAATACAAATAATTTTTTACAACTTCCAAGACAACTTTTACTCTTCTACTTCTTTTTTATAAATATTTTTATTCACAAATGATGATGTGGACATAAAGACATTGTGAAATGCATTGTCTAGATCTAGACAACCAACTTCACATTGTCTTTGCCATGTCATTGTCATGTCAACTCCACACTTTATTTCACATTTGCATTGGAGAAGTACTTTTGGAAAAAATGGTTGTCATTCCTATGTGGCAACCATTTTTTTCAAACTCACAATAGGGTTGGAGATGCTCTTAGTGGGCATTAACCGCCCTTATTGGTGGGCATTATCTCCACATTAAGGGAGGGGTTATGCTGCAACCCCAGCTGTTTATTGGGTATTATCTCTGGATTGTTGCCCAATATGGGAGAATATATATATATATATTGGACAACATGTATATATATATATATATATATATATATATATATATATATATATATATATATATATATATATATATATATATATATATATATATATATATATATATATTTTATATTTTTTATTTATATATATATATATATATATATATATATATATATATATATATATATATATATATATATATATATATATATATATATATATATATTTTATATTTTTTTATTTATATATATATATATATATATATATATATATATATATATATATATATATATATATATATATATATGTTTCCTATATTGGACAACATATATATATATATATATATATATATATATATATATATATATATATATATATATATATATATATATATATATATTCTCTATGGGGGAAATAGAGAGAAGATAGAGGGCGTATGATGTGAGAAGAGCTTTAGCAGCAACTATTAGGAGAAAGGAGGTGATGTCCATCCAAGAGTTCCAGCCCTCATCGGAATTGTCATTGGCCTTCTCGGATGTAAATACTGAAAGATGCAGCTTCTTGACGAACAACAAATCCTTCATCTTGCTCCGCCAATAATGGTAGTTGGTACCGTTCAGGTTCACCATGCGCACCGGCTTCGCGTCCATCTCTGCTTCCTGGTTTGACTGTCAACTCCTAACATTTTTTTGAACCCAAAGCTCTGATACCACTCTGTTGGGAACGAAGCACGGAAACCGTTCCCCCAAACCAGAAAGTCCTGCGAGAGAACCGAACAAAAGCACACAAACCAAAAATGCCAAACACAATCGCAGACACAAAGATTTTTGACGTGGAAAATTCTTGTGGAAAAAACCACGAGACGATCGGAGTGCAACCCTGAAGAACCTCCACTAATAGAATAAAGAGAATATGTAGTGCCCCGCTCCTCGCGGTCCACTATGTAATACCTACGGCTTGCTGACTCAGTCTTGAACTAAGTATTCGGAGAAACCTTTGCCGGTATCGATTGATCACAGATGAAATGCAATGAACATTTCCAATTAATGGATTGGCTTCTATTGAAATGAATCCAAGAGTTTTGTTGGATGTTTTCTGTCGCTGCTTGGTTTTGATGAATGCATTTTCGTGTTGGTTTTCGATGATTGGTTTTCATTGTTCGCTTTCATCGCATTTCGCATCCATTCCGAATCTTGAGAGAAAGAGGCGAAGTATGCTAATCAACTGTTGGTGCCAATGTAGGACGTGTGAACGGTTCGTGAACGGCACGTGAAGTCCCTCCGTCACTCAACTAAGATTCATCTCGGTGAGTTGCTTTAACCGGGCTTGCATTTATTTGTACGCACTAATAAAAATGATCTCTAGTCCACTCTTTTGTTACATCCCTCTGATCAACGATACCAAAATAACAAAAGATAAGAATAAGAATGAATGCTAAACGAATGACTGCAAAGGAAATGAATTGCTATTGAATGCTATCGAATGACTGAATGAGAATTGAATGTTATCGAATGACCGAATGGGAACTGAATGCTAATGAATGATCGAACGATTAAGGCTAGTATTAAACTGGTCGCTATTTGTTGCACTGTTAAGTTTTATCTGATAGAAAGAACAAGTCATGCATTGGTCTCGGACAACTTGTTAACAAGGTAATAGTCTCTCGACGATATTGGGGGCACCCGGGATCGATCGGCCTAGGAGAGATTGTAATAGCACCCCGAGGTAAATGCTATACCTCGAAAATGTTGTGTCCTTAGCGACGAGCTGAACCATTGATTTCCAGCGACTAATCATGGGGGACGGGCCCATGGACCACCATGTAGTTAGGACATGCGTATGAACCAATCCTTAATGCAAAACCTAACCATGAACGATGATGGTAGAGTATGTTCCTTATATTCATATGCAAATTGTGCTAACCTGTTTTTATGCAGGAATGACTGTCGGCGGTGGGTAAGTTGGTTATGAATATTTCTACAGTCATGTTTCTTATGAATTGTTAAAAAGAACGTAGACAAGTAGAAAGATCACTAGTAAATATGTAGCTTCATATATTGAATTAGTGCAGATATTTGTGAGTTTCGGCGAAGAGCCGTCGCCAGTACATGATGTGTGCTGACCCACGTTGTGGGCATCTTTTTCAAAAAGCAAAGGAGACAGGAGGATTTCAAGTGAGGCACTGAAGCTCGTCTAGTCCAGTAGAGCTGTGGACTGCCTCGAAGCTTCCTTTCAATTCCAGTCAAGTTTCAAGTTTTTTTTTCGTATGAAGGTGTCTTTTCATTTCCAGCATGTAATAAAGGGATATGATGTATGGGCATTGTGACTATTTTCAAAAGAGAGTTTTAAAGAGAATCATGTAGCCAAGATAAGGCAAATCTGAGTTTACAAAGCTTCGTACTTGTATCCATATCAAGTTTATGAATAAAAAAAGTATTTCCAATTCAAATACCTGTGTCCAATATTTGGTTTTCTACAATGAATGGGTGCGTACGTGTGTTTTTGCTTGACTAGTTGTTTTGTGCAGGTACATGGCCTTGTGCAAGCACAACTTAGGCTTGCACGGCATCACGCCTTAGCGAGGACGAACGATCCCGCAGGGATCCAAGCAAGACGGACGACCCTAGCGGGATCGGGGCGTGACAAAGTGGTATCAGAGCACAGTTTTACGTCCTTGGCCTCTTGCAAATATGGTTTTCGAAAAAGTATATAAAGTATTTTATTGGCTTTCAAAAGAGTCCCGATTTTGAGTTATGAAAACGAATGCCCCATACAATAAGTCCATAATATTTTATGAGACTGATAGAAGTTATACTCTTTTGTAGAGAAACGACCCCTACTCGACCAGCTGCCTCGACCGATCCGGTAGAACGGATCATGACCTTGTTGGAATTACAGAGACAGGATAATGAGGAACGTAACCAGATACAACAGACTTGAATGGAGGCCCAACAGAAGCAGTTGGATGCCTTGACCCAACTGGTAACTACGCTTGCGGCAAATCGGGATACCACCGCAGCGACCAAACCAACGGGAACACCCGAGATTGAGCCCGTGGAGGGTGACGAACCCCAGCCAACGCAAAGGCACTCTTCCTTTAGGCCAAAGGACTTCTTAGACGCGAAACCTCCATAATTTGAAGGCAGAACATCCCTTGATAAGGTGATGGACTGGATTGATAAAATGGAGAGTCTGTTCGCGTTCGTAGGAGTTCCGAGTAGCAAGAAGATAGTTTGTGCCGTTTTGCTTCTACGGCTGCGGACAAAGGATTGGTGGAAGACGAAGAAGCCGGCGTAGCTCGCAACGGCTAGGAATGGGAGAATTTCATGGGCCTCGTTCAAGAAGGCATTTCTGGATCAATATCTGCCTCCAGCCATTAGCAAGAAGATGGAGAATGACCTCATCACATTGAAACAAGAAGATATGTCCGTAGAGGACTATGAGTCTGAATTTGCTAAGCTGGCAAATTTTGCTGCCGTTATGCTTTCCACAGTGTAGACTCTGTTTGCCATTGATTGTAAAAGAACAGAACAATTATCGGAGGACTGAACTTAGACTCATAATACAAACTCGCTCGTACAAAGAAAGCCTAAGGACGAAAACCTAGGTACAGCAGACTAAGTACGATTGTTTATTTTTGATTCTGGGGGGTGACGATAGAGGCTCGAGAAAGTGACGGCCGCTCTGCCTTACTCCTTGGACGATCAGTATGCAGCCTTGGCTCGGGGAAGATCTGTTCGACGTTGATGAAGAAATGCTCTTCCTGCTCTCCTCGGATTGCTCTCCTGGCTTCTCTCTCTCTGTGATTATCAAGAAGAAAGGGGGAGCTCTCTCTGTGTAGATCTCTCTCTTCTTATTTTTTATTCTTTTGTTGCCGACCTCTCTTTCTTTTTTTTCAAGGGAATGATGCTGGCTATTTATAAGAGTAGGGGGTGATCATTAGGGTTTGCTAATGATTATCTGTTTGGAATGTCGGCGCTCCTTCATTCTATCTGAACCCTTGATCCTGATTACAGTGAATCTCGGCCATTAACGCGGATAGCATCGTATCTCATGAGCAATTAATGCTAGCTGCTTTAAATCCTCGTGATTGATTATGCCAATGTCTGATTGCTCGCCACGTGTCCCATTAGCTTGATGCTAAATGATATGCCCTGATCTCAGTAATTATGACGATGATGTCAAATATATTTGTTGAGATTCGGTTAAATCTCTTATTGATCCCATGCCACGTGTCTTAATTGTGAGTCCTGTCAGAGCCGCATAGGATTGACGATCCTCGAACCGCAGAGAGATACTCTTTGTAAGCCGCATAGGACGATGCTTCATCGAGCCGCATATGCATAATCTTTGTGAGCCGCATGAGCTGGTGTTGTATCGAACCGTATGGAACGGGTTCTCAGGGAGCCGCATATGACTGATTGCCACGTGGCAATCTGGGACTTCTGACGGATTTGGTCAGAGATTTTCTTCTTTTCCCGAGGAGTCAGTCATTATGGCAAGGCCATTATGAAACTTTATGTCAGGGCCGCCACAGTGAATCGTGCTGGAACAATAAATGAGGCCACTTCTCAAACGATCAGCTGTAGGGAAGGATCACACATGGCGTCCATCGAGCCGCATATGCCTTGCTGAATCGCATATGCTCCCGAGCCGCATGCGATTGAGAGTCTTCTTTGAACCGCATAGGACCGCTCCTGTGTGGGCCGCATAAGCTTCTTACTCAGAGCCGCATGGATCATTATTCAAATATTTTCCATGCTTCTACAGGACCCCCTTCAAAGTTTTCAATTTATAAAAATTGGAATACTTTGAACAAGAAGCATGGCCCCGTTCATGCCGCATAGGAATTTTTTGTCTGCCTGAGCTTCCTAGCCGCATAAGTGCCTTAGCCGCATAAATTCATCTGGCCGCATAAACTTATTGCCACGTGTCCTGATCACGTGTGAAAATCTTCATTAAGTGCCTTTGATTTGATTTAACGCCGCCTTTTGGGGGAGGATCCCAAGAGTCGGTTTTGCCTTGACCGAAGCGTTCTGTCTTTATTCTTTGGGGGCGGCACGTAATCCGAGGCATACTCCGAGATGTCCGTTCATTTCGTGGGTCTCTTTTGCCTATAAATAGGAGTCTTCAAGTCTCTTGGGGCTTTTCTTTACCTTCTCTCTTTGCTCTCTTTTTTTTTCTTTTTAATTTTTGCAAGGGGGTGTGATCCCTGCTGATGTAGCCCTTTGATTTTTGAATAAATGAGCATGTTTCAACTCATCTTTTCTTTCTTGCACTTGGGTGTTTATGGAATTTGGACTTGCTGGGGGATTTATTTGTGGACCTGTTATCCTAGGCGTACCTTGGTTTTAGGTACGGATAACAGTTTAGATAGGATGTCCGGGACAGCCACGGCAAAATGGTCATGGATGTTCTCGGTACTGGAGGAAGGAATGCCGTAGAGCAGCTGGGCTCCCGGGGCATGGTAAGATGGTGGATTTATGCTAAGAAGCTTAGCGAATGAATATTTGTGGACCTATTACCCTTGGCGTACCCTAGTTCAGGATGCGGATAATGGGGTGAAAGGGAACCGATCACATTTGCTCAGAGATTATGATGACATGGCAAACATGAAGGTTTTATCGTAAAATCTTCCTGCTCAGCGGTAATGAGAACATGGCAGAAGAGACTTTACGAAAGCTATTCGTGGTCAACAGAGGACATTTGTGGTCAACAGAGGACATTTGTGGTCAACAGAGGACATTTGTGGTCAACAGGGGACATTTGTGGACCTATTATCCTTGTCGTACTCCGGTTGTGGGTACAGATAATAGGTTAAAAGAGGACCGACATACTTGCTCAGAGGTAATGTGGACATGGCAAATATGACGATTTCTTCGACAGAGCCTTCCCACTCAGAGGTAGTGAGGACATGGCAGGAGTGGGCTCAATGAAGATTGGGTACATAGAACGACTCAGAGGTAGGAGAACATGGAAGTTCTATGCGAGGGGGCGGTTTGTTTTTGGTGGAAGTGAAGACGACTCAGAGGTAATGAGGACATGGTCGTTTCGGAAATTGGTGGATCGACTACCCTTTTTGTGCACTGGGAGTGCGGGTAGTGAATCCTGAGGGAGGATCTCTGCCAGGAAGAAAGTTCAGAGGTATAATCATACTTGACTTACTATCTGAAAGAGTGACCGGAATGTAAGTTCAGAGGCACCAGCTGGTACATTACTAGGTAATTTGGACTATTGAGGGAGTGGGAGTTCAGCGGCACCAGTGGGTGCATGGCTCGATAATCTGAAATAGGGTGGATGAGAGTTCAGTGGTACTAAAGGGGTACATGACTCGATAATCTGGAGAATGATGGATGAGAGTTCAGTGGTACTAAAGGGTTACATGACTCGATAATCTGGAGAATGATGGATGAGAGTTCAGTGGTACTAAAGGAGTACATGACTCGATAATCTGGAGAATGATGTTCAAACATAGTATTTCTTCAGGAACTTGCCGTTGACGGGCAACATGAGCAAATCTCCGTTCTGCTTAGCGAGGCGGTAGGCGCCGTTGGAGAACATGGTCTCGATGACAAATGGACCTTCCCATTTTGGCTGGAACTTACCGGTGGTCTTGTGAGTCATGACCATCGGCCTCCGGACTGCCAGAACAAGATCACCCACTTGGAATGTTCTGATTTTAACTTTTTTGTTGAAGGCTCCTGAGATGCGTGCTTGGTATAGCTCGATCCTTTGCTGAGCTAGGAGGCGCTTTTCATCTAAAGCCTCCAACTCTTGTAGTCGTCGTCGGTAGTTATCATCCGTCGTCAATTGATAAGTGAGGGCGACACGGAGTGAGGGGATCTGAGTCTCCAAAGGGAGGACTGCCTCGCTCCCGTACACCAGAGAGAATGGTGTATTCCCGGTGGCTGTTCGAACCGTGGTACGATAAGCCCATAAGCACTCGCCGAGCTTCTCGTTCCAGTCGTATTTGTTGGAGGAGACGAACTTCTTGAGGAGCTTGATGATTGTTTTGTTGAATGCCTCTGCCAACCCGTTTGCTGCCGGGTTGTATAGTGTCGAAGCGACATTCTGAATGCGGTGCTTATCGCAGAATCGGTAGAATGCATGGCTTATAAACTGTGGACCATTATCATGGATGATTCTTCGTGGTAGTCTGAAGCGGTAGATAACGTGATGCTTAAGGAAGCTGATCACGTTTGAAGTTTTAACTTCTGCGAGTGGGACAGCTTCCGCCCATTTGGAGAAATAATCAGTGATCGCAAGTATGAAGCGATGTCCTCGGGAGGAAGGTGGGGTGATTGGACCAATGATATCCATTCCCCATGCTTCGAATGGCCAGGATGCCACCGTTGGATGCAGAAACTCGGATGGTTGGTGAATGAAATCCGTATGAACTTGGCAGGCCTTGCATTTTTTGGCATAATCTATCACATCTGCCACCATCGTGGGCCAGTAGTAGCCCATCCGGCGAAGGCGGTCCTGTAGCTTAGGGCCGGGTTGATGGGCCCCACAGATACCGTCGTGAGCTTCTCGTACAGCTTCTGTAGCTTCCGCGTTCGACAAGCACCGGAGCAATAATCCGTCGTAGGAGCGGCGATACAACATTTTCGTCTCTGTATCGTAGAAGAATCTGAGAGAACGCCGTCTGATAGAGGTAGCTTCCTTTGGATTCTCTGGAAGGATATCGTATACGACGAAGTCGATGAACGGCTGTCTCCAGTCCGGTGTGTCATCGACCGTCTTGGCGGAATAACTTGCCATGGCTTGAACGTTGTTCTTGGGACAGACCAGTTCGTGACCTATTACGTCAATCGAATGATGAGCTTGGTTCGGCACTGCTAAGGAAGCGGCAAGGCCTGCAAGGGCATCGGCCTCGATATTTTGGAGTCTGGGGACGTGCTCGATGAAGAATCCCTCGAATGATGAGATAATGTTGATCGCAATTTGATGGTAGGGGATCATGTCTTCATGGCGAACCTCGTATGAGCCCCTGATCTGATTGACGATTAGTTGGGAGTCGCCGTATGCTTCAAGGTATTCTACCCCCAGCTCTTTTACAAATTGGAGGCCAATGACCAGGGCGTTATATTCGACCACATTGTTGGAGCAGGGTTCCGTGAGGGAGTAGGCGCGATTGGTCACCAGCCCAGTAGGAGAAATTAATATCACTCCGACCCCGACGACGATGTTTCCCTTGGGTCCGGTCCTTGAGGCGCCATCGAAGAACATTCGACATATGTTATCGTGGGTGGCTGTATTCGAATCGGCGACCTCGTCTGGGATCTCTTTATAGATTCTGGATAACTCCGATCCTGGGTGGGCTGCCAAAAAGTCTGCTAGGGCTTGACCCTTAGCAGCCTTTTGCGGGACGAAGATCATATGATAGGGGGACAGCAATATTGCCCATGTGGCGAGGCGAGAGCTGAGGGCCCCTGGTTTAGTCATGAGGACTCTGAGGGGGTTGACTCGCGAGATCACATGTATGGTTTGTCCTGTGACATAGTGCCGTGTCTTTTGAATAGCGAATACCAGGGCGAGATACTCCTTCTCTACGGCGGTGTATCGATGTTCTGGCCCGATCATCATTCGGCTGAGATAATATATGGCCTGCTCGTGGCCTGCATCGTTATTTTGTGCTAGCAGGGCACCAAGGGAGTGTTCCATTGCTCGTACGTAGAGCAGGAATGGTTTTCCGGGGACTGGGGCCACCAGGACTGGGGGATTCGACAAATATTCTTTGATGTCGTCGAAAGCACGCTGGCATTCCTCGTCCCATACGAATGAGACTCTCTTCTTCATGAGGAGTGTGAACGGTTGGCATCGCCCAGAGAGGTTGGAAATGAACCTCCTGATGTAAGCTAGCCTCCCTTGGAGGCCTCTGAGTTCGCGAAGATTTTTCGGGGGACCCATCTCCATGATTGCCTTCGTCTTCTCAGGGTCTACATGGATGCCCCGTGCCGTGATGATGAAGCCTAAGAATTTCCCGCTGGATACGCCCAAGAATGATTTTGTAGGGTTCATCTTCAGGTTGTGGGCTCTCATCAGGTCGAATACCGTTCTCAGGTCTTGCAGATGATCTTCCTTATGACGACTCTTGACGGAGATGTCGTCGACATAGCATTCTACTGTTTTGCGTAAATGTTCTCGGAAAATGATACTCATGGCCCGCTGATATGTAGCGCCAGCATTCTTCAGACCGAATGGCATGACTGTGTAGCAGTATGTACCAATCGGCGTTCGGAATGATGTGTGCTTTTCGTCGTCGGGAGACATCTTGATTTGATTATACCCCGAGAATCCATCCATGAATGACATACGTTCAAAGTCGCATGTGTTGTCGATCATGATGTTTGTGATGGGGAGGGGAAACTCGTCCTTCGGACATGCCTCATTCAGATTACGGAAGTCGATGCAGATTTGGATCTTTCCATTTTTCTTAAGGACCGGCACTATGTTGGCGACCCAGTCAGGATGTTGCTCTTCACGAATGAAGCCACTGGCTATTAGCTTGTTGACTTCGGCTTCAATTGCGTCCATGACGTCTGGGCGGAAGCGTCGTTGTTGCTGCTTGACTGGCTTTGCATCTGGCCGTATGTTGAGTTTGTGAAGAGCGATATCGAGGTCTAGCCCCGGCATGTCCTCGTAACTCCACGCGAACACGTCGATATATTCTCTGACAAGTTTCAGCAGCGATTCTCGTTCTTCGTTTGTCAGGCTTTTACTGATAAAGATCGGTTTTGGAGAAGATTCGCTGCCGAGATCCACTTGTATGACCTCATCTTCAGTAGGAGGTTCTCTCAGTTCGAACCGCTTTTCCCATTGTGCGTCTAATTGCTGGGCCCATGGCTCTAGCTCAAGGATTTCGGGGATGTCTTTGTCTTCCTCGTAAGCGTCAGCGAACGCCATGTTGACTGACATGACTTGTCTGAACACATCTTCGATGCTGGTATCTGAGTCGGAAGTCGGTGATCCGGTTGAATGTGACTGCCAGTCGCATTCTTCATCTGAGCTTTCAGGGGTCGTAGTAGGCATTACATACCCTAAACCGCATCGGATTTTGTTATAGTAGTTTCGTAGTTTGCCTGCCGGGGCTGACGACTTCAACGGTAATCGTTGTCCAGTTTCGTAGTTCAGTCTTGGTGTTGTCTCTATATCATACCCCTGTTTCTGCATGAGATATTTGGATTGCGGGCTATAGAGATACAGAGGCAGTCTTCCAGCATCTTACTCGAAGTTGACTTCTTCCATAGCGAGGGGATGTGGGTTGTTCGTCCGGCCGAAGATGATCGGGTGGTCCCCTCCCTCGACTATTCGGTAAGTGTCTTCTACTGGAGTAAGTCGGATGGCGGTGTACACGTTTGTCACCTGTGTATGTAGGTGAGTGCCTATACCGTGTTCCATAGCATACATTGTACATAGCTTATTGAGCTCGGTGTAGTTCAAAGATAACCCTTTATTGATGAAGTAAGGTATCTTTTCTAGAGGGATTACATCATCTGCGGAGGGAACATCAGTGTGGGCAGCCACATACTTGGCTAGCTCTGGTTCCTCTTCAGCTACCCCCTGTGTGAATGAAGATTGAGAGGACGTCCTGGTCAGCTTGATCTTCAGAGGTTCAACTGACGGAGCAGAGCGTGGGGTTGTCGGTAGACTAGCAACCCCCAGTCTGGTAATCGATGTGGAGCGAGGAGTGGCTGGTTCGCTAGAAGTTTCAGACCTTGTATCGGGATGATGACCTTTCTTGGGAAGGCGTATTGTCAGTGGCCTATCGGAGGGATTGAGTTTCTCCGTTTTGGGTTGAGCGACTCTTGACAGTCTGATGGTAAGTGGCCCCGTCGTGGGTCTCGGCACCTGGCCGGACGTTGGCAGCCGGATTCTCATCTGTTCTTCTTGTGCGGAGAGACTGATTGTGTCCTCACGTAGAGTGGCCGTAAGGGGTGCAAAATTGCCCCGTTTGCGAGCCTGAAGGTGGATCGTTAGAGGTTCTTCTGATCCTATAGCCGTCTTGTTGTGAGCTTGCACATCTTCTTCGACCAGATGCTTCTTCGATTTTTTGTACAGACAGGAGTCTGAGTAATAAGATTCGACCCCCTTGAAGGGGTCGATATCGGCAAACTCTGTCCTCACGAAGCCGTGCTTATCGACATATTTGAAGCACTGGTGTAGCGTGGAAGGCACGATCATGTAATCGTGTATCCAAGGCCGCCCCAGAAGGATATTGTAAGAAGTGTCGGCATCTATGACATAACAGGTGACTTCTGATTGGAGATCGCCGATCTGACACTTCAAACGGATTTTCCCTATTGGGTAGCTCCTGCCCGAATTGAAACCGCTAATGGCGGTGCTTGTAGGTGTCAGGCGATGCATCGGAATGCGAAGATGATGTAGCAGACCCTTCAGAATGATGCTTATAGAGGACCCAGGATCAATGTGCATTCGGTCCACCTTTACGTCGCCGATGTATCCAGTGTAGTATAGTGGGCGATCATGCAGGTTAGTTTTGATGAGCATATCTTGCGGAGAGAAGACGATGTTGGGCATTGCTCCCGTACACGCACTATCCTGGAGCTCTGCAGGTTGGTTATCTCCCGTGAGGTTGACCTGAGCCAAGTATGCGTCGGCATTTTGGAGCGCCTCACATAAAGCCATGCGGACATCCTTTGAGAGCCTGAGGAGTTCATATAAAGACAATTTGGCCGGGGTATTAGCTAATTGTGCTAAGATGTCGAAGTTGTAGGGCCTCTCCAGCCCCTGAGGTGTCTCCTTCCGGAGGGACTTGTCGAAGCGAGTCTCCTTCGGCCTAGGCTTGTCGGTCGTCGAAGGCTGAGCCGGTCCCGGAGCATCATTGGTAGTGGGCGGATGATCATCAGTCGTGCTTTCGGTCACCGGTTGGGCTTGTGTTCCAGATCGAGTAGTGACGGCCGAGACTTCCTCTTCTTCCGCCGAGGCAGTACGACAGGATCTGACTTTTTCACTTTTCCTTTTAGAAAGTAGAGAGGGCTGAGTTACCTCGTGGACTAGGTCCGGATGGACCCACATAATTTCCCCTCGTGATGTGGTAAGGGGTACTAGACCAGCGGCTTGATCGCGAGCAGGCGGCAGATTAGCAATTTCCATTATTGCCAGAGGGATGGGTATAACCCCGTCCTGAGTCTCTGTTGGAGGGAAGCTGCCGAATTGTACGGACACCATGTTGGCTGCCACGGTTATCTCTTCGAAATCGATGGCCAGGGCGTTCGAATCGATGAGGTTTTGGATATACCGTTTCAGTTGGTAGCAGTCGTGTGTAGCATGGTGGACATAGCGATGGTAATGGCAGAACTTTGGGTTCTCCAGATCAGCCGGCCGAGGCTCCCGTCTTGGTGGAGGAAGCTGAATCCTATCTCCTTGTATAAGCATGTCCAAGATAGGCTTGACGTGACCGTCTTCAAAGGAATAAGTGATTTGAGGCCATTGTTTGTCTGCTGGCTGTGGCTCGGACTTCTGGGCTGTATCGGTCACCATAGCCTGCTTGCCTTTGTTGTCCCGGTTGTTGGAGGGGCTACCCCCATTGTCGTTGCTGGTATTGGGATGCTTGCTCTTGTTCCCTCCCTCCGAGATATGCAACCCCAGTTGGCGAGCCTTCTTCAATCGTTCTTCAGCACTTGTAGCACTGATGATAAAAGCCTTCCAATCCTTGAACTGACTTTCGCCCATCCAGAGACTAATTGTTGGAAGTAGTCTCTTTTGGCAAATTTCAATCAAAGAAGAGTCCGGGTTGCCAGATGGTAACTTTATTGCGGTTTGACGAAACCGCTCAATATAATTTCTCGTCAGTTCTTTCTCTCCTTGAACGACGTCCATGAGGGTAGACATCGTCACGTCCTGCCCTACCTCATAGAACCTCTCCAAGAACAAGCGTTTGAAGCCAGCGAAGGAGTGGATGCAATTGTCTGGCAGGTTGCGGTACCAATCGAAGGTGACTCCTTCCAATGCCCTAATGAATAACCGCGTGAGGATAGCGTCATCATGGGGCAGATGGTCGGTAGTGACCTCAAAGTAAGTGATGTATCGACTTGCTGAAGTCTTGCCATCATATGGGTTGATATTGAACGGCATATATCTTGGCGGAAAGGGAACATCCCTCCATTCAGCAGGATATGGTTGCCGTATTCTGAGGTCTTGAGAGTTTTCTCGGGCGTGGAACATTGCTCGGAGCTCCTGAACCTCTCTTCTTACTTCTCGGGCCTCATCTGTCGCGGTAGGGGCCATTATCTCGGGAGGATTATTGTCCTGGTTTGGCGCCGTTGAATTTGAATCTACGTTGATTGCGGGACCCATGCTTGTCTGGCCAGGTGTCACTCCCTGCAGAGTAGGAAGTGCCGCTTTGATCTCGTCTACAGACTTGACCAAGGCATGCAATATGGTCTCCAAAGTGTCGATGTGCTGGCGATCGCTGGAACCGCCTTGATTGATGTCTGTCATGAATACCGTCTTCACATGAGGAGTGATGGAGGGAGTGGTGGAGGATGTACCCTCCGAGTCGTACCCATGTGTCGAGAAATCATCTGGATATGTGGGGATGTTCTCTTCAGGTTCGGACTCGGAAGGAACACTACCCCCAGCTTCGGAGCTTGCTTCGTCTAGAGAATCATGGATGTCCTCGGGGACATCAGCATCTGTTGTACCCGATGGGAGGGTTGTTTCTCGGGGTTCGTCTCCTTAAAATATTGGATTATTGTGGACGTTCGGAGGAGTACTACCCCCAGCTCCTACGACCCCCAGGGTCGGGGACGATGAGCCTCCTGTTGCAGCAGATTTTGTCTTCGAACGGGTGTGTTGGTATACTCCGGTGGAGGGTAACCGTTTAGCCGACAACTTCTTAGCTGTAGTGGCTGATATCTTTGGACTGGAGATGCTTGTCTTCTTCCCTCTCCCCTCGGCGGGGACCTTCTGAGCGGAATTGCAGGAGACAACAGGAGGTGCCTCATCTTCTGAGTTCGGGTGCTGTAGTCTGTGGAAGACGGACGGACGATCTTCCGTCACTGCCGCGTTGTTGCAGCAGCAGTTGACGATGATCTGGGTGCAGTGACGTCCATGTGAGGATTCTTTGCACGCCGAGGCCCCTTCTCTTTCCTTACGCTTGTGGAGGATCGTCTCACGCAGGTCAGAGGAACCACTCTGTCCGTTCGCCGTCGGGGATTGGACTTGAGCGGTTCTGTACAACTTTCCATCAGAGGCCCGTGTGATAATCAGCGGGATGCCCTGATAGTCAGAGGTTGGGGCAGCTGTCTGGGCTTGATGAGCCCGCGCTGTCCTAGACTTCTTCTTTCTAGCACTTGTGGGTGCATAATAGGAAGAGTCCAAGTTGAACATCACAGAGTCTGGCTTATCATCCAGAGAGTCATCAGGGTTCGGACCGTACGAGAGACGGTCGAAAACTGATCGAGAGGAGCATGGAGCAGATGCTATGCGGCTGGGAGCGGAAACCGTACAGGCTGTCTGCATGCGGTTGTCTCCTGTCGTCGGACGAGTTCTTATGCGGCTAGGGGCCACGACCGTGTAGGCTGGCCGCATGCGGTTGGCATCTGTGGCCGCATGGGTTTTCTGCAAACGATTGACTTTACTGGCCGCATGAGTCTCATCCATGCTGTCGGAAACTGTAGTCGCATAAGTTATGCGGCTGACAGAAGTAGCCGCATGAGTTTTCTTCATGCGGTTGGCGGATGTAGCCGCATGGGCTTTCTTCTTGCGGCTAATACTCTTCTGCGGTTCGGTCCGCGTTGAGTCCCTCTTTGTCCCTGCAAGTCCAGCATGATAATGTTTTCTTCTGTCGGACTTGGGGACAGCAGAGTTGTCTACGATCTGAAGTGGGACCGCCGGAGAATCCTTCTCGCCGTCTTGAGCAGCAGAGGGCATCCCATCGAGGGCTTGAGGAGGAGCAAATAACTTCGGTCTCATTCTTTGCGAGCCTTCATGGTGCGGGTACGCTTCTGGGCCGGGCCAGCGCTGCCTTCAGAGAGCATCTCTTCGAACGCCTGTTGGTCGAAGCGGACGACCGTCTTCTTTTGTGTGGAGCCAAGTTTGGCTGCATCTGATTGCGTCACCAACTCCTCAGCCGTGGAGAAGTTAGTCCCCAGCAGAGTCGCCATCGTGTTTGCCATTGATTGTAAAAGAACAGAACAATTATCGGAGGACTGAACTTAGACTCACAATACAAACTCGCTCGTACAAAGAAAGCCTAGGGACGAAAACCTAGGTACAGCAGACTAAGTACGATTGTTTATTTTTTATTCTGGAGGGTGACGATAGAGGCTCGGGAAAGCGATGGCCGCTCTGCCTTACTCCATAGACGATCAGTATGCAGCCTTGGCTCGGGGAAGATCTGCTCGACGTTGATGAAGAAATGCTCTTCTTGCTCTCCTCGGATTGCTCTCCTGGCTTCTCTCTCTTTGTGATTATCAAGAAGAAATGGGGAGCTCTTTCTGTGTAGATCTCTCTCTTCTTATTTTTTTATTCTTTTGTTGCCGACCTCTCTTTCTTTTTTTTCAAGGGAATGATGCTGGCTATTTATAAGAGTGGGGGGTGATCATTAGGGTTTGCTAATGATTATCTGTTTGGAATGTCGGCGCTCCTTCATTCTATCTGAACCCTTGATCCTGATTACAGTGATCTCGGCCATTAACGCGGATAGCATCGTATCTCACGAGCAATTAATGCTAGCTGCTTTAAATCCACGTGATTGATTATGCCAATGTCTGATTGCTCACCACGTGTCCCATTAGCTTGATGGTAAATGATATGCCCTGATCTCAGTAATTATGACGATGATGTCAAATATATTTGTTGAGATTCGGTTAAATCTTTTATTGATCCCATGCCACGTGTCTTAATTGTGAGTCCTGTCAGAGCCGCATAGGATTGACGATCCTCGAACCGCAGAGAGATACTCTTTGTAAGCCGCATAGGACGATGCTTCATCGAGCCGCATATGCGTAATCTTTGTGAGCCGCATGAGCTGGTGTTGTATCGAACCGCATGGAACGGGTTCTCAGGGAGCCTCATATGACTGATTGCCACATGGCAATCTGGGACTTCTGACGGATTTGGTCAGAGATTTTCTTCTTTTCCCGAGGAGTCAGTCATTATGGCAAGGCCATTATGAAACTTTATGTCAGGGCCGCCACAGTGAATCGTGCTGGAGCAATAAATGAGGCCACTCCTCAAACGACCAGCTGTAGGGAAGGATCACACATGGCGTCCATCGAGCCGCATATGCCTTGCTGAACCGCATATGCTCCCGAGCCGCATGCGATTGAGAGTCTTCTTTGAACCGCATAGGGCCGCTCCTGTGTGGACCGCATAAGCTTCTTACTTAGAGCCGCATGGATCATTATTCTAATATTTTCCATGCTTCTACAGACTCGTATAGATCGATTCGTTGGAGGTATGAACGATGACATTCGGTTAAGTGTGCTGAACCGGAAATGTGGATCGTATTCTCAGGCCTTTGAGGCGGTGCTACAGGTTGAACAGTTTTGCCTCAAGAAGGTGTCTAATAAAATACAGTACAGTTGGAATCAGCCCGCCAAGAGATATCATGACGGAGAGAAAAAGACTGAGGGATAAAATAAGACAGATAATGATCAGCATCGGAGACCGGAGTGTACCTACAGCGGTCGTCATGGGCACACCAAGGAAGTCTGTTGTTTTGCCAACAGATCATGCTTCGACTGTGGAAGTACGGACCATACCGTCAAGTATTGCCCGAAACGAAAAAATAATAATGAAGAGCGTGGGTAGCTGCCAGGCCCACCGCCGCTTCGAGACCATCCGCATAATCAGCAGCTGCGGAATGCTAACACGACGACAGCACGCGTCTATAATCTCTCCACGTTGCTTGATCCAGAATGCAACAATAGTGGAAGTGAGTTTGTTTCTTAAGTTTTGAGGACAAAACTTTTTCTCGGTGGGTTATTATGTAGTGCCTCGCTCCTCGCGGTCTACTACGTAATACCTACGGCTTGCTGACTCAATCTTGAACTGAGTATTCGGGGAAACCTTTGCCGGTATCGATTGATCACGGATGAAATGCAATGAACCTTTCCAATTAATGGATTGGCTTCTATTGAAATGAATCCAAGAGTTTTGTTGGATGTTTTCTTTCGCTGCTTGGTTTTGATGAATGCGTTTTCGTGTTGGTTTTCGATGATTGGTTTTCATTGTTCGCTTTCATCGCATTTCGCATTCATTCCGAATCTTGAGAGAAAGAGACGAAGTATGCTAATCAACTGTTGGTGCCAATGTAGGATGCGTGAATGGTTCGTGAACGGCACGTTAAGTACCTCCTTCTCTCAACTTAAGATTCATCTCGGAGAGTTACTTTAACCGGGCTTGCATTTATTTGTACGTCCTAATAAAAATGATCTCTAGTCCACTCTTTTGTTGCGTCCCTCTGATCAACGATACCAAAACAACAAAAGATAAGAATAAGAATGAATGCTAAACGAATGATTGCAAAGGAAATGAATTTCTATTGAATGCTATCGAATGACTGAATGAGAATTGAATGTTATCGAATGACCGAATGAGAACTGAATGCTAATGAATGATCGAACGATTAAGGCTAGTATTGAACTGGTCGCTATTTGTTGCACTGTTAAGTTTTATTTGATAGAAAGAAAAAGTCATGCATTGGTCTCGGACAACTTGTTAACAAGGTAATAGTCTCTCGATGATACTGGGGGCACCCGGGATCGATCGGCCTAGGAGAGATTGTAATAGCACCCCGAGGTAAATGCTACACCTCGGAAATATTGTGTCCTTAGCGATGAGCTGAACCATTGAATCCCAGTGGCTAATCATGGGGGACGGGCCCATGGACCACCATGTAGTTAGGACATGCATATGAACCAATCCTTAATGCAAAACCTAATAATGAACAATGATGGTAGAGTATGTTCCTTATATTCATATACAAATTGTGCTAACCTATTTTTGTTCAGGGATGACTGTCGGCGATGGGTAAGTTGGTTATGAATATTTCTACTGTCATATTTCTTACAAATTGTTAAAAAGAACCTAGACAAGTAGAAAGATCACTAGTAAATATGTAGCTTCACATATTGAATTAGTGCAGATATTTGTGAGTTTCGGCGAAGAGCCGCCGCCAGTACATGATGTGTGCTGACCCATGTTGTGGGCATCCTTTTCAGAAAGCAAAGGAGACAGGAGGATTTCAAGTGAGGCACTGAAGCTCGTCTAGCCCAGTAGATCTGTGGACTGTCTCGAAGCTTCCTTTCAATTCCAGTCAAGTTTCAAGTTTTTTTTTCGTTTGAAGGTGTCTTTTCATTTCCAGCATGTAATAAAGGGATATGATGTATGGACATTGTGACTATTTTCAAAAGAGAGTTTTAAAGAGAATCATGTAGCCAAGATAAGGCAAATCTAAGTACACAAAACTTTGTACTTGTTTTCCTATCAAGTTTATGAATAAAAGAAGTATTTTTAATTCAAATCTCTGTGTTCAATATTTGGTTTTCTACAATGAATGGGTGCGTGTGTGTGTTTTTGCTTGACTAGTTGTTTTGTGCAGGTACATGGCCTTGTGCAAGTGCAACTTAGGCTTGTACGACATCAAGCCTTAGCGAGGACGAACGATCCCGCAGGGATCCAGGCAAGACGGGCGACCCTAGCGGGATCGGGACGTGACAAAATACACCCTCTACAAGTTCCTTTCGATCCAACACGGATCACCACAACTCACTTGAAAGAAGAAATTTTTTGATTGCGGACTCCGAAGAACAAGAGATGCCAAAAAATTATTCGAAGCAATCTCTCCTTCACAATAGTCCTTAATCCTCTCTCTCTCTCAAATATTGTAAAGCACTCTTGTTTTGAGATGATTTTACAACTAGCATGCATCACCCTTTTATAAGCCCTTGGTAATCCATACATGGAAGGCCAATATATATGGAAACTTCAAATATGCATCAATTATATATTTAATAAAAATCCAACCATAATTAGCTTACAATAATTGGAAGCCCAATTATATGGAAAGCTACTATATGAAGGGTCCAATCATAAATATATGATCAAAGTAAATATAGAAATCCAATCATATATTTTCTTACCATATATGTTCCAAAATATGATCCATGCACTCCCCGAGCTTCTCCGACACACGGATGGCGGTCGTCGCTCTTCGGGATATTCTCCACATAGGTTGGGAACCCCACCCACTCTAACATTTCTCCCCCTTCACAACTAGGTGGTGGAACTCGTCATCTCGATGATCCGCCTGCAGTACTCAAACTTTCCCCATGGTAGAACCTTCGTGAGCATGTCCGCTCCATTATCATCAGTATGGACCTTCTCAAGTATCGCATCCTTCTTCTCAACCACATCTTGTATCCAATGATACCGAGTCTCGATGTGCTTGGACCAACTATGAAATGTCTGATTCTTCACAAGATGAATGGCATTCTGGCTGTCGCAAAACAAAGTATACTGCTTTTGCTTCAGCCCCATTTCCTGCAACAGCTTTTTCATCCACAGCAACTCCTTACAAGCCTCCGTCGCCGCAATATACTCTGCCTCTGTCGTCGACAAGGCAACACACTTCTGCAACCGCGACTGCTACGATACCGCTCCTCCAGTAAATATTATCACATAGTCCGAAGTCGATCGTCTCGTGTCTACATGTCCAGCCATATCAGCGTCGGTATACCCAACCAGCTTCGGCTCGTCACCACCAAAAGAAAGTCTCCAATCAGCAGTGCCCTTAAGGTATCGTAGAATCCACTTGACCACACTCCAATGTACCCTTCCAGGATTTGAAAGGTACTTACTAACTGTGCCAACTGCATGAACGATATCTGGCCTCATACACACCATAGCATACATAAGGCTTCCCACAGCTGAGGCATATGGAACCTGCTCCATATCTTCTTTTTCGTCCTCGGTAGATGGACACTGCTCCTCAGTGAACTTAAAGTGAGCCGCAAGGGGGCAACTCACTTTCTTCGACCCGTCCATCCCGAAACGCTGAAGTACCCGATAAATGTACTTCTTTTGGGATAAGTGTAGCAGCTTGGACTCTCCCTCTCAGCTGATCTCCATCCCAAGAATAGTCTTTGCTGCACCCAAATCCTTCATAGAGAAGGCCACGCACAGTTGGTGCTTCAACTGCGCTATCCTAGTAGCATTTCGACCCACTAATAGCATGTCATCAACATAGAGCAATAAAATGATAAAATCATCCTCGACAAAGTATCTCACAAATACGCAATGGTCCGACGTCGTTTGTGCATAACCATTCTCTCCCATAAACGACTCGAACTTCATGTTCCACTGCCTCGGAGCCTGCTTCAGACCATACAAGCTCTTCCTCAACAGGCAGACCAAATATGACTTGCCCTTCTTACAGAATCCCTCTGGCTGATCCATGTATAACTCCTCCTCAAGATCACCGTAGAGGAATGTGGTCTTCACGTCCATCTGCTCGACCTCCAAGTCGAAACTGGCTGCCAATGCTAGCACCATCCGAATAGACGACTGCTTGACGACTGACAAAAAGATCTCATCATAATCCACATATTTTTGCTGACCGTAGCCTTTAACTACCAGTCTTGCTTTGTATCGAGGGCGAGTAGCATCATCCGTCTGCTTCACTCTAAATATCCATCGATTCTTCAAAGTCTTCTTGTCCTTTGGCAACAGTACCAGCTCATAAGTAGAATTGGCATGTAAGAAACTCATCTCCTCTTGCATAGCCTGCATCCACTCCTGGTTGTATTCGTCTTCCACAGCCTCTGCAAAGCTTCTGGGCTCTCCCCCGTCAGTCAGTAGCACATACTCACCCGGTGAGTATTTTGTAGATGGTCGACGATCTCTGTCGCTCCTTCTCAGTGGAGCCACTAGTGCTGGCAGTATACCAACAGCCTCCTCCTCTTCAGGAACTGCCTCCCCAGCATGCTCATCCTCCTGAGGAATACCATGACCACCATTAGCAGGCTGATGATCAAGGTTGGGAGCAAATCCATGCACTGGCTCCCCCATAACTGGATCCTCTTCGATGTCCTCTGGAAACTGCTCGAAGCGAAATAACTCTAACTCAGGCAATTCCTCAGCCTCAGAAGGCATCTCGAAATCCTGAGTGTTAGTCATGGTCTGATCCTCGATGAATACCACATCCCTGCTTCTGTAGAGCTTTCTTCCCACTAGGTCGTAGAGTCTATAGCCAAACTCATCCCGATCGTAGTCGACAAAGACGTATCGCCTCATCTTCGGCTCATGTTTGGACCTCTCGTCCTTCGGTACATGCATGAAGGCCTTACAACCAAACACTCGCAGGTGATTGTATGACGGCTCTTTGTCGTACCATACTTTGTCAAGCACATCACCCTGCAAAGGAGCACTAGGAGATAAATTAATACCATAAGCAGCTGTGAGAAGAGCCTCACCCCAATAACTGCCTGGCAAGTTTGCTTCTGATAGAAAACACCGCACCCTCTCCAACAGTGTCCTGTTCATGCGCTCTGCTACACGATTGAGATGAGGTGTCTTGGGCAGAGTCTTCTGGTGTCTTATCCCTTGCTCTCTACAATACGCATCAAAGGGACCAATGTATTCGCCATCGTTGTCGGACCGAACACACAATAACTTCTTGCCTGTCTCTCTTTCAACAGAGGCCTGAAATACTTTGAAAGTGGGCAACACCTGATCCTTGGTCTTTAATGCATAGACCCAAACTTTTCTGGAACAGTCATCAATAAAAGTTAAAAAGTAAGAAGTACCACCAATAGATTTTACCTTCATAGGAGTGCAGACATCCGAGTGAATCAACTCGAGCAACACCGGCTTTCTTGAACATGGGTGACATTAGGAAGACACCCTATTTTGCTTTCCAGCTAAGCAGTGCGTGCACTTCTCCAACTTTGTAGACTTGAGCCCTGGAATCACCTTCCTGTTCACCAAGTAGCTCATCCCCTTCTCGCTGATATGGCCGAGCCGCCTGTGCCACAACTCGATAGACGCATTACTGATGGCTTTCACCTCATGTGCCCCCTGTGCGCTCCCCTCTATATAGTAGAGACCGGACTTCTTGCTTCCTCTGGCAATCACGATCGAACCTCTGGAAAGCTTCCACTGACTATTCCTGAAGAGACTGAAGAATCCCTCGTCATCCAACCTTCCAACCGACACCAGGTTGAAACGGATATCAGGGACATGACGAACTTCTTTGAGAACAAGAATTGCACCCATCTTCGTCCTCAAATGCACATCTCCAATGGCAACCGCCTTCGACACATCTCCATTGCCCATCTTCAATAATCCACAGTCGTCTGCCGTGTAAGTGGCAAATAGTATCCTGTTATAAGATACGTGCGATGAAGCCCCTGAGTCCATCAGCCAAGAATTGTCATCGTAGGCGAGGTTAATGATAACCTCATCACCTACGATGATCACATCGCCTCCATGTATCGAGGCTGCCGCTGTAGTGTTCCTATCTTGCTTTCCCTTGTCGCCCTTCTTCTCTCTCTTCCAAGCAAAATAGTTCCGCTTGATGTGGCCCTTCTTGCCATAATGGTAACACTCCGAATCCTCGTACCGATCCTTGGACTTTCCTCTGCTCTTGTCTCTGCCACCACCTGGACCCCTTCTTTTGCCCCTTCTGTGGCTCTCTGAAACTAGTACCTCTGAGTGATGGGATATGGATGAAGTGCCCTGAGAACGTCTCCGTATCTCTTCATTCAGTACTCCACTCTCGGCAAACTCCAGACTGACCATGCCTTCCGGAGCAGAAGCGATCATAGATACTCGTACGGTCTCCCACAAGTCTGGCAATGCACATAAAAACTAAAGTCCTTGAACCTCGTCGTCGAACGTGACTCCCATCGAGGATAGCTGGTCCACACGCCCTGGAACTCACTCAAGTGATCCGTAATGGATGCACCATCTTTGTACCGCAGACCCATCATCATCCGGATCAGGAACAATTTGTTTACCCCAATTTTTTTTGCGTACAAAGATTCCAGCTTCTCCCACAACGTCTTCGCATGCTCATTATTGGCAACATGGTTGTACACGTTCTCGTCAACGAACTGCCGCATGTACCCACACATCTGTATATGCTCGAAGTTCCAGTCCTCGTCGGATTTGTCATTGGGCTTCTCGGATGCAAATACTGGAAGATGCAGCTTCTTGACGAACATCAAATCCTTCATCTTGCTCCGCCAATAATGGTAGTTGGTACCGTTCAGGTTCACCGTGCGCACCGGCTTCGCGTCCATCTCTGCTTTCTGGTTTGACTGTCAACTACTGACACTTCTTTGAACCCAAAACTCTGATACCACTCTATTGGGAACGAAGCACGGAAACCGTCCCCCAAACCAGAAAGTTCGAGATAACCGAGCAAAAGCACATAAACCAAAAATGCCAAACACACTCGCAGACACAAAGATTTTTGACGTGGAAAACTCTTGCGGGAAAAACCACAGGACGATCGGTGTCCAACCCTGAAGAACCTCCACTAATAGAATAAAAAAAATACACCCTATACAAGCTCCTCTCGATCCAACACGGATCACCACAACTCACTTGAAAGAAGAAATTTTTTGATTGCTGACTCCGAAGAACAAGAGATGTGGAAAATTATTCGAAGCAATCTCTCCTTCACAATAGTCCTTAATCCTCTCTTTCTCTCAAAGATTGTAAAACACTCTTGTTTTGAGATAATTTTACAACTAGCATGCATCACCCTTTTATAAGCCCTCCGTAATCCATATATGGAAGGCCAATATATATGGAAACTTTCAATATGCATCAATCATATATTTAATGGAAATCCAATCATAATTGGCTTGCCATAGTTGGAAGCCCAATTATATAGAAAGCTACTATAAGATAGGTCCAATCATAAATATATGATCAAAGTAAATATGGAAATCCAATCATATATTTTCTTACCATATATGTTCCAAAATATGATCCATGCACTCCCCGAGCTTCTCCGACACACGGATGGCACTCGTCGCTCTCCGAGATATTCTCAACATAGGTTGGGAACCCCACCCACTACAACAATATATATATATATTTTTCAACAATATATATATATATATATATATATATATATCATGTGTTTTTCTCTATGGGGGAAATAGAGAGAAGATAGAGGGCGTATGATGTGAGATGAGCTTTAGCAGCAGCTATTAGGAGAAAGGAGGTGATGTCCATCCAAGAAGTCCAACTTCAATCCATTCAAGAGTGACATGAGTGTTCCAAAAGATTTTTTATTTGAACTTGCTAGTTCCTGGGACAAATCGACTAAAATAGTCGAATCTTAAATACGTAAAAATATCCAAAAAAAAAATCAAAAAATATAAAATAAATATATAATATATCTAAGGCTACCTGTAGACCATAGTGACCATAAGTAACCTAATTTTACCAAACTTCACCTATATGCTTAGGTACGACCTCCTTGTGATTCCAAAACAAACCCAAAATAAAATTAAAAAATTCTAGGAAGCTGATGTTACATTCTATCCCCCGTAAAAAATTTTTGTCCTCAAAAATCAAACATAGCATAATATAGAAATATATAACCTCAGTAGGCAAATCTCAAAATAATTCATAGACTAGATTATGAAGAAATAAAAATCCAAAGATAACTAAATCAAGCATACTATCAAATAATTAGGCATGCACCATATTTAATAACTATAACCATGGAAGGATTTAAGGAAACCTCTTAGTTTACCTATACCTGCATAAAAAAATTTATTAGACGATGGAAGGATTCAAGCATGATGCAACTCAAGGAATAGATTGAAGTCAAAGAGAGAGATCAATAACATATCAAGGCATGTGGAGAAGATCCTTAAGAGTCTAATCCTACTTGTGGATGATATAAACCTATCATAATATTATTATTATAATATCTAACTTCAACTCTATTCGCAGGCCCGCAATAGTACGACTAATCTAAGTACTACCACAAGTTATTAATCTTTTGCAAAATTGGACCAGCATGGGCCAATCATAAAAATTGTCACGTCCTGCTCCCAATTTTGGGATACGCATACGTAGCCAAGTCTAGCCTACTTCGCAGCATCGGCAGTAGTATGCTGTATGTGATAACATGGTCTGCAACAAGAACAATATGCACATAACATCCACATCTAAACCATCAAAGATAATATCCAATAGTCTCAATAATAAATTAAAAAAACTGTAAAAATAATCTACTAAAACTCAGATAGTCTCAGGAACAAACCGGTAGCAGAAAAGTAAACTAGAATCCAAAACTATGACCACTAAATAATGGAAAAGAATAAGAAAGAAAAATATGCCAATTGTATCAGTGGCAGAATCTGGTACGTCAGTATTGCCAGCGTCGCCAACATACACACCGTAGACCTCAGGCCAGATGATGTCGTCTTAAGTTAAAAAATAGTTATACAGTCAGGAATGAATCAAGATCACCATAACACTACACTACACAATATAATGTACAAATATGAAAGAATAACAGTAAAAGGAAGAATAATTATAGGCATGCCACGATACGATAAGAAAAGAAAAATTATAATAAGAAGACAATATAAAAGTAGACTCGATGGAAGAAGAATAATTGAACAGTAAGCAACAAGAAATTATGTGTTCTGTATGTTTTAGAATACTAGATTTCTGCATGTAGATGGCTTAGGATATACGTCAATCGTACGTGTGGTGTATGACTGATATTATTCAGGTTATACAGGAAGGGATTTATACAGGTAATGTAGACCACATGCATACTCATTATATTCCTCCCTCCACAACTCACAAGAAAATATGTTTACTATATATAACAATACGGGTAAACATGATAAATAGGTAATCACAATACAACGTGGTAAACAAGTATAACAGGTGAAAATAAACAAGTAACTGGAGAAGGACAACGCTCATGCATAAGTAATCAATCATGGTGAATCAAGAACAATAATAACAGGATATATGAAGAAGTAATCATGAAAAGATGATATAAAGATACATGCAGTATAAAATAAGGTTAATATAGTGTCATAGTAAAACTTGCCTGATCTCCTGAACAAACCGTTTTCACAAGTCAAGGACGAGAGAAATTGTAAGCCCCCTGAAATTTAGGGTTATTTTTTTTAATTTTCTAAATCAATTATTTTCAATAAATATTGTTATTTGATTATTATTTTTATTTAATGTTCTTTTCCGTGACTTTGATTGCTGGAGCGTCAGAGATGTCAATCTCTGGAAACTTTCTTCATGCGTTTGTAGTAGACAAGATTATCTTTATTTTGATATATCATGTCCCACTCAAACTTGTTCCCTTGTACTCTTTTTGCATCGCATAATTTTGGGTCAATTTAGACCATTTGATCTTTGAATAATTATTAATAAATTTCTCATTTTTATCTTTGATCATCATATGCACGTTGCCGTGACTTTTAATTTAGGAGTATAAGACTAGTCCTTTTCTCAAAACCAACTTCTCGTGCATGATCTAGTCGAGACACCCTACACCCATGACCATCGTGTCCCACTCAGACACACTATTTTGTGCTTCATTTGCTTTGCACAACTTTTTTGACACGAGACCCAATTTTAATTCATCCCACGGGGTCATATTTATTTTTGACTTGAATTGGGGACACCCTTTAGACCCAAACTTGTCGACCCAAAATATGGACACGACCCACATTAAGCCTACTACCCACATGACACTTGTGTCCCATTTAATTGAGCCCCCGCATGCTACTTATTTATCCATGATCATAAGTATCTAAAATTAATCCATTTATTGTACAAAGTCTGATTGTGACCCGACATGACCCAACTAGATCCAATCCAAGCTTCATGTTACCCTCTCATGATACCCCCTCATGATACCCCCACACTCATTGCCCCTACAAAACATCAAACACCAAATGTATCTGCTCAAGATATTTAATGGACAACCCCTATTTATTTCCAACCACTCATCAACTCAAAACACAAACTCACACCCCCCTCATTCAGCCGGCCCTAATCCCCAAGTCTCTCTCTCTCTTTTTAGTTTTGTAGAGATTCCTTTTGCTTCTCTCTACTTATCTTTCACACTTGCAACCACTCTTCATAACTCTCACCTCTCTTCTCTCTCCTACCTCACATGATAGCAGCCCATGGCCGACAGCCCCCTCCAATACCTTCATCTCCTTCATCACTTTTCCTTCTTCATTACCATTATTATTCTTCATCACTTCTTCTTCATCAAAATCATCATTCTTCATCCTCATCATCTTCTTCATCACCTTCATTACCATAACCATT
This sequence comes from Iris pallida, assembly GCA_029216955.1. NCBI lineage: Eukaryota > Viridiplantae > Streptophyta > Magnoliopsida > Asparagales > Iridaceae > Iris > Iris pallida. The sequence goes on from JANAVB010009399.1 coordinate 10,542,667, forward strand.
ATCATTCTCCTCCTCCTCTCCTTTCTGTGCAGCCGTACGCCTCACAGCACCAACGTCGGGTACAGGCATGCCACCATACAGTAATGGTGGCCAGGCGTGGCTATGTATGCACATGCAGCACGCGAGGCGCTGCAACAGCAACTACGAACAACAGCAACTGCACTGTGACCACCGCGGGCCAAGCGTGCGTTGCCGCCACGGCCAACCACCACCGCCGCCGTCGTACACCACTACGACCACTTCCCTACGATCGTAGGTCTCCGACGACCTCCCCTGGACAGCAGCCAACCTCCCTGATGCGCAGCATAGGCGATTCGTGCATTTCGCACAGAATCTGGCCGTGACGCGCGCGAAATTAAATTCAGAAAGTATATTTCGGGACAACAATTTTGCACGCATTTTCAGGACAATCCGACCGTTGGATCGAAAAACTCTTTCCTTCGTCACTATCTCGGTATATACCCCTTCTCATCTGTCAAGTTTCAACCGTTAATTCGATCGTTTGATAGATCAAAACTGTCTGCCAAGTTGGCCATTTAAATTGTGTTATTTTTGGACAGTTTTGTGGAGCCAACTTCGTCGGCTCGTATCTCCGCCATCGTAGCTCCGTTTAGTATGCCACTAGTTCCTATGCACACCTGGTATAACCCTCTTCTTGTCCCTTAAGTTTCGTTTTATTGTGATCTCGTTTGATTGGTTGAATTTGACGCCAAAGTTGGCCGTCCAAATTCATAATTTCTAACTTGTAAAATTCTAATTTTGAACCCGGGACCCCGAATTCAATTTCTGACACCACCAGTAGACTCGTGGCATCGTTCTGGCATGAATTCATATAAAGTTTGCTTGATTTGGGGGACGTGGGCCCCGATACGTATTTCGATGCAAGGCAAGCCCTACAGTCCGAGTCAATAGATCATTTTGAGATCGGCTCATTAGAAACTAATTCCAGATATACCGATGAGTTCGTACCTTCATTCTGGACTCGTTGACATATACTTTGTTAGATTTAGTGAACATTGTCTCCGACACATATTTTCGTGCAAATCGGATACCAATATCGAGGTCAACGGACCATTTTGAGATCAGGTCATCGGAATCCAATTTCGGATATACCTTGAGTTCGTATCATTATTCTCGACTCGTTAACATATAGTTTGCTGAGTTTTGAGGACAATGGCTCCGACACACTTTTCCGTGTAAATTGAAATTTCAATGTCCTGGTCAATGGACCAATTTAAGATCGGATCAACGGAATCCAATTCTGAATATACCGTTGGGTTTGTATCATCATTCTGGATTCGTGGACATATAAATTTGTTAGGTTTAGTGGACTATTATCCTGGCACATCTTTCGGTGCAAAGTGGGTCCGACACGGATACCGTTTTGACCAAAAATTATCTTTTTACCCATGTGTCCAAACTGGACTTATGAATAGGCTATCGTAGTTGATTTGACCCTTCTGGGCACGTTGGCGATGTTTATTTCATCATTCGACAATATTTGTAGATATTTTTCTATGTATCACCTTTAGTTATAAATAATTCTTATTATGTTCATATTTCTTAATTAGTGCAACGAAACTGAGATCAGTCGATGCCAGTGATCTCACATTGCTGAAATTGATAAGCTGACCATGTAGATCACTGTGATAAGATTATTAACCTTACTGTTGACTATCTTATCTCGATTTACATGTCGTAAGTTTCGATGTACGAATAACGAGGTACAACTTGATATTTTAATACTTAGACTAGATTTGACCATGTTTGACCAAGGTTGAATGTTTTGACTCAAGGTCAACTACAAGTCAAAATATTTGACCTAGATTGGGCTAAGAGTTGACCAGAGTTGACCAGTTGACCAAAAATCAACTATAAGTTAACACTTGACCTAGTTTGACTTCATGTGACCTAGTTTGACTTAGTATGACATAGTTTGACTTGGTTGACTGAGTTTAACCTAGATTACATAGCTTATACTATATAATCACGCCTAACACTATTGAACCCTAATTAGCTTATATATATTTCATCTTTAGGTCTGTGACATCACTCTGAGCATCGACCCCATTTGACAGCTCAGTACCGCAGGAGAGTACATTCTCTGATAGTAGTTCCTTGTCATGATATTTTTTGTATCCAATTCAGTTATAATATTTTACTTGATTCTTCTCATAATGGTACAGGGACTAGTATATGTCGGATCCTAGCATGAGATGTTATTCTTGGAATTTCTTGGCATATTGGTACATTGTTCGATCTTGTTTATTGTACTTTTATAGACACCGATTCCTGAGGGGGATTAGCTATCCTCTTGGAGAATCCTGTGCCATAACGTGCTATGTTCGGATCCATATACTATTCGGGGATGGGGAGATATTATAGGTTATGTGATCAATACTCCCATGTCACTATTCTTGTGCTTGTGTCACCCTCACTACACGTAGGGTGTAGCAAGATCTTATATTTCTTGTGCTCGCTTTCCATGTTGGCCGGCTTGACCCTTCTTGAGATTTTCCTGTAATAGTCGGGCCAAATGGAACAGCCTGATCTTGACACAAGCCGATCACATAATGCTATAATATCTCAAGGTACAATTTTGTGTACATTATACATCAGATATTCCTGTACTGTTCTACTTTTCTGTACGTTACACCCTGACATGATTTCCAGTTTATATATCATGTTTTACTTACAGTCTTGATATATCATCTTGTATTCTATTATGATTGTCTCTTATAGCATTTGTCAATACTATGGAACTGTTGTTGGTGTTTGTGCTCGTTCATTTTCCTGACAGGAAAACCACGTTGATATTACATATTATTTAGATGCTGACTGCTCGAGACTATTACCATGATCTCCCTCTTATGCCAGTGTCTATAGTGGTAGTGACCTAGACTATTTAGGTTTGACTGGACTGCGTTCCAGCTAGCTTTGAGACTTATGTTATATGTTATCTTTTGGGATATTATATTATGTCTTAAACTCTGATATAGTGGTTTTCACATCTACTTCAGTTTATCTATTTTCATCATATCCTTAAGATATTCGAGCTTATCTTCCTTAGATGTCTTGTGCTTGAGTTGAGATTATATACCTCCGTACGGAGATGACAGGTACATGTATATTGTCTAGATGCTATACTTTCTAGTAGACCTATACAGCATTCTACCACCGATTCTGCGGCGTAGGCTGGTCGTACCCACGTGCTCGTGCCCCTAATCAGGGTGCGGGTCGTGACAGAAACTCTGACCTATAAGCTACCAACCCATATCATATCATCGTACCACGAACCATGAACGAAAACCACAAGCTAGTTCTAAGATTCCTAAACTAAAAATCATGGAAATGTGGCTAATGGGTTAATCTAATAAATATTATTTAGTTCTGAAGTAATTACTTTAAAATATAATATAATTTTATCTAATAATAATCTAAAATATAATTTAAGAAATTTTGGCTATAGAAAGTCATGGTTCCAATTTTGGAATCCATTGTGCATCCTAGTAGACCTAGTAGATTTCAGTGCCACGAGTGCACTGGAATTGACGATGCCACAAAATCATGATTTGGTCAAAAGTTATCGTTATTATAGCTAACCATGACCAAATTAGTAAATCACCGATCAAATTTGAGTTCAAAAATTTAAATAAAATACTAAACGAATATTTAAATTTCTAAAAAAATTATATGTTGTAGATCTTCGTGTTAGCTTTCCAAAAATTCAAAGGATCATAAAACGGAGTTCGGGATCTCCCAAAATACCAAATATCGTGGGACGCAACAATTTTTGGACAACCGACACTCAAATAAATATCCAAAAATTCATGTAAATAATTATAGAAAATAAAAAAAAATTCGGAAAGCTAACCTTGATATGGTTCTAACAAAAAATAGCATGCGAAATGGACGTCAGAGTTGATCGCAATCGCTTCGCGAAGTCGAAGAAGCTCCGAAAAGAAAACCCAAAAAAGGCTGAACCAAAACAAGGTTTTCAGAATATATACATATATATAGAGGGGTTGAGTTGGCAGCTCGAGACGAGGCTCATGGACACGTGGCAGCATTCCGGCCGCCCCCGCCTAGATCCAAGGGTCAGGGTACAGCCCGGCTTGGCTCATGCCAACTAGAGCCATTGGCTCCATATATGGAAACCCTCAACACAGTCAGCACTCATTGTGCTGACTAGTGGTGTAGTGCCCCGTCCCTACATCGTGCCCCATTTCCGTCAACGGGGTGCGTAAGAAAGGAACACTGTCGCTACCGATTCTGTCGGAACCGATAGATCGGGATCGGTTGAATCAGCCGAACGGGAACGATTGAATTAAGATCTTTTTTTCATTTTGGAAAGGCTTATTCGGAATCGTCCCATATTCAACAGGTTGTGCCTCGAGGATAGACTCTGTGGCTGAGTCGAGAGAGACCTTCCGTTGCTCTTCTTTTCATGTCACACTTACTCTTTGGCTTTGGTTTTCGAGAATGCATTTTCGTGAATGTTTTTGATGGTTTTCATAGCTTGCATTTTCGAATTTTGTATTCGTATCGAACTTCTTGAATGGCACAATGTTCTAATCAGTTGCTTATACGATTGCAGGTGATCGCATAGGCGACATCTAAGTGCGGCCAACCAATCCCTCGCCTCAAGTAAGACTACGGTGAGTGGCTGATCTCCTTCACCTCGACCCTCTTGTTTCAAATCAAACATGAAACATAAAATGCATGCTTGTACTCGTAGTATAGATTCAATAAATTGTGGCACGATTTTTCACGAAACACTTGTTATAGAACTGCTAACATAAAATTGATGCATACTCTCTTGTGCCACATTTACTTAGTCCTATGCAAATAAAAGAATGAATCGAGTAACGAGCATCACAACGATAAGGCTAAGTGCATTAAAATAGCTAAGTTTTAAAGAAGAATAGTTCGGTCATTGGACAACTTGTGCACAAGGTATAGTTTCCTTGAACGGTTGCCTAGGACAAGGAATCAATTCGGCTCTGGAGGAACGACTATAGCAAGTGCCAATAGGAATGTCACGGGTGATTCAGGAACTTTCGAGTAGGGCTCGCTACCCGCCGTGAAAGGATCGCCGTCTAACCCAGCTATAGTCCATAATGGCTTGACATTGCCAGTGACCTTCACACCCTTTCACTACTTGAACTAATACTGTTGACCCAAACTGGATCGCAGTCAACCTAATCTTGATAATTAACAAATCGAAATTTGTCATGTTCCAACTCGACATGTAAATCTCCAACAACCTACAAATCAGAAAATTATCACATATCTAATCAGACGAACATCATCGACGACTGCTCGACAAATACTGCTGTAACTTGTAAATAGAGTATGTATTTTTACACTTTTATTGAGTCTAGGCTATTGTACGTTGAGTCGCACTGAGTATCTCAACCATAGACTATATAACTAAAAGCTCCACAAACAAAAGACCAAACTGCCAAAGCCCAAAATCAGCCTATGAACATTCTGTCCCTAAGGAGGCAGAGTTCTGGCCGAACTCTGCCCCCACACAGAGTTCGGGCCGAACTCTGTCTCCTAAATTCTAGGAGCTAATTTTTAGGGTATGCTCATTGCTAGTTGTCCAACGGCCAAATTTTTGAATATTTTGGACAGAGTTTTGGCCGAACTCTGCCTCCCAGAACTAGTATAAATAGGCACCCATTTCTCTCATTTCAAATCATCCAATCTTCTATTCTTCTCTAATCCTATAGCCTATACATCCTAAAGAGCTATACCCTTCTCATCTACTATCCATAAAACTTTCCAAGCCTACAAGGTGCTCAGTACGAGTCGACTAGAAGTTTGTGTACACGAGTCTCAGAGAAGTCGCTTGAAAATTTTTAAGTTTTGCCTCTGCGATTTTGTAAGAAGTTGGCGTGCTCTTTTGAGTAAAGGCACGTATTTGTACGTTATTTCACAAATAGTAGATTTTAATCCTGAGCAAGAGTTCTCAGGCCTGGACTAGTCCTCCACGAGGGAAACGAGGTTAAAACTGCTGTGTTTGCGTATGCTCTCTAATCTTCATTAACTTTCCGCACTTATACTCTGATTAATCTTTTATTGGTTATACTTGAATAGAGTTAATATTTTAATTGATCATTATTGACACACATACTCTATTAACCCCCCTCTAGAGTTGCCTATACGTACTTCAATTGGTATCAGAGCCCTGTTCTCATAATACAGGATTTTCATCCTAGAGTTGATCCATGGCAACCAAACGACCCATCTTTACCAACTATGGTGAGGGTCAATCCACAATAGGCCATCCCTATTTGATGGAACCAACTACACATATTGGAAGACTAGGATGAGTTTTTATCTTAAGTCCCTAGACTTTGACCTGTGGACTGTAGTGACTGATGGATACAAGAAACCTCCCAGAATAACTGTCCAAGGGAGTCTCGTCGAGAAACCCCACGACAAGTATGTAGGAACCCAAGAGGGGGGGTGAATAGGGTCAAGCTAACTAATCAACCACTTAGCACAAGCTAATTGGCAATTTAAAAATATAAGTGCAAGAGAAGAAGCAATAACAATATCGACACCCGATGTATCCTGGTATCCTCCCTAGAGGCAATCCAGTCCCGGAACTCTCTCCGGATTTAATCCACTATTTGAGCAAATAGTTACACACGAGTTTGGATCCGAAGAACTCGCCAACTTCTTACACGAGTGCTTTAATCCGAAGGCCTCTCCGACTTCAACCGAGAGTTTGGATACGAAGACTCTCCAACTTCAACCGAGAGTTTGGATACGAAGACTCTCTAAATTCAACCGAGAGTTTGGATACGAAGACTCTCCAACTTCAACCGGGAGTTTGGATACGAAGACTCCCCAACTTTAACCTTTCACAAGAGGTTTTGATCTCCTTATACAATAAGATGAATATCTCACTTTTCAACTCAATAACTCTAACACAATTTATGGATGACAAATGAAAGCTTTGTAGAGTTGTTTGTGGATAGGCTTTGGTGGTTTACAAATTTTTAGGCTCAAAGCATCAACCTTGAATGAAGGGGCTCAAGGCTATTTATAACCAAAGCATTAAAAAGAGCCAAATGCAACTTTTCAGTCAACGATCGGCATACCGTCGGTATGAGTCGGCATACCGTCGGTATACCGGTCTGGGATTGCAACGGCTCGAAATATAGCCATTGGGATCATTTAATGCTGGAAATCCGACCGTTGGACTTTCAACGTTACGGAATCGGTATACCGTCGGTATGATCCGGTATACCGTCGGTATGCCGATTTTGTAGACAGAAACTTTCTGTGAACAAAATCGGTATACCGTCTGTATGCACCGGTATACCGTCGGTATACCGATTTTCAGCCAAAAATGATCCTGAGCTAGTTTCTACCCTAGCTTTCGATTTTGCCATCCATTTCTTGTGTTTATAATTATTCCTAAGACTCATTACAGACTCCAGATATACTGTAGCAGGTGCAGGCTTCTACAGAGTCTTGAAATGATGATGGCATGGCTTGGCTTCTTCCTTTGATAGGTGCTGGCTTTTTCCTTTGGCGGCAGCTGTCCAAAGATATCCAGTTTGCAAAAACTGGATACCTTTCGGGGGGTTCGCCCCCGAACCACTGACGAGGGGCGCTGCCCCCTCGACCCCCGTCCGCTGACCGGGCAGCGGAACCCCCGAGTGCGTGGCTCCAGAGATGTCATCGGGTGGTTCAGAAAAATCTTGTGGGATCCGTCGTCTTTGGCCCACCATGATTTCTTCATTGCATATGTCCACATTGATCATGCTTATTGCTTTTCTGTATGTACATGTTAGACGAACAAAGCAATATACATAGTAGCAACTATGATAAGTTTAATGCACATTAGGACAATGCTTAGTTTAAGTAAGTGCTAAGGTGATAGCATAAATTTTAGTGATATGATAATGATTAAACTTAATTGAATAACCACAATCAAAAACATAGTTTTAATTTTGGCAACCCGATTAAATTTAAGATAGAAAGCTCATATCACTAATATGTAAACCAATAGGCACATATCACCAAAGGTATAAATATAAGTAGAAATGCTATAGCAATAGCATAAATATTAGTGATAATGAAATGCTAAACTTAACATATTAACCATATTCAAAAACATGATACAATCATTGGGCTAACAATCTCCCCCTTTTTGATTATGGCAAATCGGTTAAGTTTAGTATGGACACAATAGATGCATGTATCACTAATATACAAAGGACATAAGCAATATCACTAAAAGTATACTACTTAGATTACTTATAACTACATACTTAAACTTACTTCTCCCCCTTTGTCATGATAAAAAATAAGCTCCCCCGTACTAAGAGATAAAGGAAAATTAATCTTAAGTACATAAATCAGAGCATGAGGAAGGCATAGACAATCATGATCAAGAAATACTAAAGAAAAATAATAGGAGAAGGGTGTAATGACAAGTTTTATAAAGCTACATACCAAATGTAGAGTACTAAATAGAAAATTGCTTGTCAAAACACAATATGGTTGGTAAAACTAAAAGAATTTGAAAAACAAGAAATAAGTAGGTTACCAACTTAAAATCCAAGGAATAAATACAAAACACAATAGGATATGAAATATTCCTCTAGTTTTGGAAGAGAACTATGAAATAAAGGATTTCAAACAAAAGCCATAAGGAATAGATAATTACAACTAATAGATACCAATTGAGATATGACATTAAATAAACTTGATACCAATTGAAAAGATGTAAACTTGAAACATTGATCAAAGCAACCATTAATAATCATAATTGTCCACAAATAAATAGTGGAGCAAAATAAAAGAATGATCAATGTAAAATATTGCAATTGATATAAAGTAATCTCATTATTTGCAAAATCTATATGCTTATCCAAGTTCATGCATTTGAACTCAATTACCTTATCATGCTATATGAATACCCTTTAGATAAACATGAAGGTAAAGAAGAAAAATACTTGAGAAAGAGAAATTCAGTCGACTTGAATGCTCCCCCTCAAAGTACTACCAAAGGTGATAAAAATCATGAATTTTGGATAAGTCCTCAACAAGGAAAGCCAAATCAATTAAGCATGAAAGAAAAAGCCAAATTAACGAAAGCATAATATTCATCAAGAATAGAACTGAAAGTTAATATTAGCAAGATGACATATTTAACCCATATGAAATAGAGAGATAAGTTAATAAGGACAATCACATACACTCTCATAAACCCTTCAAAATAAAAATATCATGACCTCAATCAATAAGATATGAAAATAAAAAAAATATGGGTCCGTGATAAACTATGTATACGACATATTAGAGGGTACAGATGAATTAAAACAATTAATTTGCTCCCCCTCAAAATATGCGTAACTAGTTTCAAAGCACTTATAGCATCAAAATCTAGGGGTAAATCAACTATGGATTTCTCCCCCTTGCTCAATGCATATAAGGCTATAAAATCGTCATAAAATGAATAATGTCATCTTTAGTCAAGAAGAGATATCCAATTAATACTTACTAATGATGAGAAATCAAAAGATTATTCTAATTTAGCACATGTAATCAAAAGATGTCATCATGAAAAAGAATAAGGACAGTTAAATCAATCATGATGAGAGTCAAAATATTGCTCAAAAATAAAATAGAGATAAACCTCAACTATCATGTCCATGATTAGGTATGTTGTACCACATATTTATCCAACAACGGATAAATCCAAACCTTTTTAATGGTAAATTAATAACCCATAAAGTTCAAATAGCAAAGGTCATATGTGATAAACCATGAGTAGTCAAAGTTGAGTAATAAATTAACTTGATAATCTCATAACTAGATAATTTAAGACTACTTAATCATTAGGATCATTTATAAAGAAAATAAATGAATAAACATGATCCAATGATAAATCTCATTAAGAGAAAATTCAAAATCCATATTTATAAAGAATCTTACAGATCAATGAAAAATATGGAAAATGGTCAATCTCAAAATGATCACACATTCAATCTAAAGAGATGGTAATGATAATACGATAAAACCATGACTCAAAAAGTGAGAGAAATTTGAGAGAGACTTGCTAATGACTAGTATGGAAGAAAGTTAAAACATGGAATCACAAACCTCTAAGAGAAAACAAGATCTAATAAAGAATTTGTAAAACTAGTTTTAGAGATCAAGCATATCACAAATCTTATTTTTGTAAACTAGCATATCATATATAGATTGAAGTATAGGGATATAGTTAGATGTGTGAAAGTGAGCCAAAATTATATAGCTTAATAATATATCACAAATAAGCAAACTATATAATCCAAATAAGATTAATGAGGGAAGCCATTAACAAGATAAATGTGCTCCTTAAATCTTAAGTCACTAACACTAAAAATACTTGCTTAAGCAAAGAGTTCTTAATAAATAAAATATATTTTGAATGGTCAAAATGATTTGTAGACTCTTTATTAAGCAAGGATAAGAGTATAAGATAACAAAAAATTGAATTAATCTCTTATCAAGTATAGACCAAAAGAGATACTCATAAAAACATAATAAAATAAATCTCTTTGCCAAGTATTGAGATTGGTCCAAGATAATGAAATAATATATCGATCTAGAGAATGCAAGATATTATAGCCATTATGAAATAAGTGTATTCTCTAGAAATAAAAAATCTCAACACAAAAGCTCAAACCATAGTAACTAAAGTCATAAGAAATATGATATATCAATTACATTTATTCTCATGTGCTACAAAAATCATTGGGCAATAATAATTCAAAAGAAGCATAAATCCAAGGAATGAGCAAGGAAAGATCATTAAGATCAAGAAAGCTATAAATGAGCTAAAGATATCAAGAATCATATTTTACGAAAATGCTTTCATAGTGCACAATAGGAGTATATAGAAGATATAGATTTGAAAATATGCGCTAAAAACAGAGGTAAATATAAAAATAAGACAAAGCACAAAACCATGTGATTCTTAAAAGAACTTCCATAATTAGTCATGAGCAAGACATTAATAAACATTTCCTCTCAACATCCTAACTTAAAGGTATAAAACAAATAAATATCAAAAGTTAGGAATCATTTATATATATGAAACTATATATATCACGAATAGGCATACATGAAAAGATCAAAAATTAATTAAGAACATGTATCCATAATGCCAACCAAAAAGTCAAGAAGATATCATCAAAAGAAGACTTTAAGGAGGAAGCTAATTGATTCAAGAAGAACAAATTTGGTCAAAGGAATCAATAGCTAAGGTATGAGATAAGCACAAGTTTGAAGGTAACAAGTACATTTAAATACTCTTCAAGTCAATATAAAACTTTCGCTTAACTCATATGCCCAAATAAAGATATTTATACAAAAAAAAAATATCAACATAAGAAATACATGATCTATATGTAAATGGAAATTTTAATGAATATAGTCATGTATCTTTAATTAATGTTTGAAAAACTATCACAAATTCAAAGCACATATAAATAAGCTTTATTAGGCAAAAACATAATTGATTCATAAGAGGTTTAATCAAAATAAAATATAAGAATCAATAATAGATATATTATGTAAGCACAAGGTTAAAATGGAAGTATAAGTGTATACTTGTCAAGTGATAAGAAGCTTGTGCTAAACATATATATTCACAAATACCGATTTAAAGTAAATAATACATATAAAGGAGAAATCGGAAAGAAGTAACTATTTCAAAAAATTTAAAGACGGAGAGTTAAAATCATATTAACTCAAATCAAAATCAAGCTCCTATGGACTAGAGTGATATGCATGCTTCATAATAAAAAGATTAAGAATAACAAGCATGCAAAAATCAAATGTGTCACACTTAATAGAAAATGAGTGATAAACTACATAGTGTGAACTAATCATTTAAGCCGAGTAACTAGTCATGCTAGATAAAAGAATTAATAAGAAAATTAACTAAGCATGCTAGTATTGTAACCCACATTGATTTATATAGAAGGCAACTGAAGGATATCAATATGAGCTAGTAGCAAGACATCAAGAGAAACATGCTAGATTCTACAAATATGGACAATTTTAAGAGAAACGATTAGCATGTTACCAAAGTGGCTCTAGTGGCCACACTTGTGTTGGTACAATTGCTTAGAAGATGACCTTTGAGCTTTGTAACCACCAACACGCTCCTCGGTGCTGTGTTCCGATACAAGAAGCTTTACCTATAACATTAGATGAAGACTTTGGTATCCAAATAAACTTGGATCCACATTTATTAGCTTTAGGGACCCATATAGCACTTACTCTAGCATTGGTAGTGAAGATCCTACGAATAGGGCATGTAAAGCTCATGTGTCCAATGCGAGAGCAATAGAAGCATCTAAGGCTAGTGTGTGCACATGTATCAGAATGAGCATGGTTATGAACATGTGACATACTAGAATGATGAATGTCTCTAGAGTGAGCATGCATGGATTTGGTTTTAAGAATATCATGTTCTAATATCAAATCATCATACATACAAGTAAGAGAATCAAATTTAACATTTAAAGCATTATTCTCTTTTTCAAATAAAACAATTCTAGAAATAAAATCATTATTTTGTTTCTTTAAAGAGTCAATAGAAGAATCATGCAAATGATTTAGCTCATGAGTTTGCCTCTTAAGATCTTCTATTGATGAGAAAAGAGATTTGATTTTCAAAATTAAAGCCTCATTCAAACTCTTTAAAGAAATACAAGATGAGTTTTGAGAATCAAGTCTAGATAATAAAACATTGTTTTCATTTCTCAAAAACTCAATTGCTTCTTCTAAATGAATAACCTTTTCAGAAAGTTCTTCATTTGTAGAATGAAGGTTGTCAAGAATCTCTAAGGATTGTTTAGCCATGGCTTTCCACTTAGAGCATTTCTTGCATTTAAAAGAAACATGATTGTCTATGCTACTAGAAGTAGAACCCTCTTTATCGGAGGAGGAGTAGGAGGAATACGATGCCATAGAAAAATAACAAGGATCTACTCTAAGGTTGTTAAGCCTAACAATAGAGTCCTTGCTCTGATACCAATTATAGGAACCCTAGAGGGTGGGGGGGTGAATAGGGTCAAGCTAACTAATCAAGCACTTAGCACAAGCTAATTGGCAATTTAAAAATATAAGTGCAAGAGAAGAAACAATAACAATACCGACACCCAATGTATCCTGGTATCCTTTCTTAAGGCAATCCAGTCCCGGAACTCTCTCCGGATTTAATCTACTATTTGAGCAAATAGTTACACACGAGTTTGCATCCGAAGAACTCGCCAACTTCTTACACGAGAGCTTTAATCCGAAGGCCTCTCCGACTTCAACCGAGAGTTTGGATACGAAGACTCTCCAACTTCAACCGAGAGTTTGGATACGAAGACTCTCCAACTTCAACCAAGAGTTTGGATACGAAGACTCTCCAACTTCAACCGAGAGTTTGGATACGAAGACTCCCCAACTTCAACCTTTCACAATAGGTTTTGATCTCCTTATACAATAAGACGACTATCTCACTTTTTAACTCAATAACTCTAACACAATTTGTGGATGACAAATGAAAGCTTTGTAGAGTTGTTTGTGGATAGGCTTTGGTGGTTTAGAAATTTTTAGGCTCAAAGCATCAACCTTGAATGAAGGGGTTCAAGGCTATTTATAACCAAAGTATTGAAAAGAGCCAAAGGCAACTTTTCAGTCAACGACCGACATACCGCCCGTATGAGTCGACATACCGTCGGTATACCGGTCTGGGATTTCAACGGCTCGAAATATAGTCGTTGGGATCATTTAATGCTGCAAATCCAACCGTTGGACTTTCAACGTTACGAAATCGGTATACCGTCGGTATGATCCGGTATACCGTCGGTATGCCGATTTTGTAGACAAAAACTTTCTTTGAACAAAATCGGTATACCGTCGGTATGCACCGGTATACCGTCGGTATGCCGATTTTCAGCCGAAAATGATCCTGGACTAGTTTCTACCCAAGCTTTCGATTTTGCCATCCATTTCTTGTGTTTACAATTATTCCTAAGACTCATTACAGACTCCAGATGTACTGTAGCAGGTGTATGATTCTACAGAGTCTTGAAATGATGATGGTATGGCTTGACTTCTTCCTTTGATAGGTGCTGGCTTTTTTCTTTGGCGGCAGCTGTCCAAAGATATCCAGTTTGCAAAAACTGGATACCTTTCGGGGGGTTCGCCCCCGAACTCCCGACGAGGGGTGCTGCCCCCTCAACCCCCATCCGCTGACCGGGCAGCGGAACCCCCGAGTGCGTGGCTCCAGAGATATCGTCGGGTGGTTCAGAGAAATCTTGTGAGATCCGTCGTCTTTGGCCCACCATGATTTCTTTATTGCATATGTCCACATTGATCTTGCTTATTGCTTTTCTGCATGTACATGTTAGACGAACAAAGCAATATACATAGTAGCAACTATGATAAGTTTAATGCACATTTGGACAATACTTAGTTTAAGTAAGTGCTAAGGTGATAGCATAAATGTTAGTGATATGATAATGATTAAACTTAATTGAATAACCACAATCAAAAACATAGTTTTGATTTTGGCAACCCGATTAAATTTAATATAGAAAGCTCATATCACTAATATGTAAACCAATAGGCACATATCACCAAAGGTATAAGTATAAGTAGAAATGCTATAGCGATAGCATAAAGATTAGTGATAATGAAATGCTAAACTTAACATATTAAACATATTCAAGAACATGATACAATCATTGGGCTAACAAAGTATACTGATCAGGAGAAGAAACAGGCATGTCTAGATGCTAGGACTATTAATGCTCTCTTTTGTGCTATAGACAGGACTGAATTCAATAGGGTCTCCACATGCACCACCTCGTACGAAGTATGGAAGATTTTGGAGGTGACTCATGAAGGGAACACACAAGTCGAAGAATCAAAAGTCAGTCGTCTGACACAGGAGTACGAGGCATTCAAGATGAAGCCAAATGAGACGATCACTCAAATGTTCACCAGATTCCTCGACATCGTCAACCCGCTATCTTTCCTCTGAAAAGAATATTCCAACCATAAAACAATATACAAAGTGCTATGAGGATTGCCGAAGGTCTGGAATCCCAAAGTCACGACGATCATCGAAGGCATTGATCTTACGATCATGTCACTAGAAACTTTGATGGGCAAGCTGATGACGCATGAGCTCGATCTAAAAGATTTTGAAGAAATAGCGCCAAAAGAGAAGGAGATTGCATTGAGAGCTCATCGCCGAAGAACCAGCTCAGAAGACACTGACGACGACGAATCCGAAGGTGACGATCAAGCTCTTTTAGTTCGAAACTTCAAAAAGTTTCTACGCTTCAACAAAAAGAAGAGAGAACAAAGAGACGATAAGGAAGAACCCACCTACTTCGGATGCAAGTGGACGGGACATGTCAAGCAAAATTGTCCCGTAGCAAAGAAAGGAAGAAGATACGAGAAGCCATACAAAAAGCCAACTAGAAGGAAGTATGCCAACACTAGCATCTGGCACGAAAGCGAAGCTAGTGATTCAGATAAGGAAGAGGACTCTCCGCAAAACACGGCTAACGTCTGTCTAATGGCGACTTAAGATAAGGTAAAAATGATTATTTTGATGATTTCTTATTTGATGAACTTGGTGATGCTTTTAGTGATCTACTTGAAGATCACAAAAAGGTACTCAATAAATATAAACATACAAAGGATAAGATCAAGGACTGTGAAACCGAGATCCGTAGACTTTCATGTTTACTAGATAATGTTAGAAATACTACACCTACGGAAAACACTGAAGATGTATCCAAGCTTAAATTAAGCTTACACGATGCCGAATCAATCATTGAGAAACAAACACATGATATCACGGCTTTAAACAAAGAACTTGCTGAAGAGAAAAACATGTTCAAAATTACTACCGGTAGAATACACGGTCTTACCACTAAAAGTGATGAGTTAAATGATGTCTCTAAGAAATTAGAGATTAAACTGGACAAGCAGGTTATTCAACCCCAAGTTCAGTCTCGTAGTCACAACACTTACAACCACAAGACAGCTCAACACAAGAAAGCATGTCACCACAAGAACACTCATCCACGTGCTACACAAAATCATGCTTTTATCTACACCTACTCACATGCAGCACGTAAAATACACACAGGTAAACACCATCGTCATCCTGTTGTACTCAATCATTATCATCATCATGCTATTGCACACAGTCACCATAATCACTCTACTGCTGCATGTACCTATCATACCCCACTTATAAATATTACTATCAACATGCTCTTAACATAAACATGAATGCTAGATGTACATATTGTGGTTCACATGGACACATTTCACCACAATGTAGAATTAGAAGATTAGTTGATAAAAATATATATGCATGGGTACCGAAATCTAACCTTTCAGGACCCACAAGAATCTGGGTACCAAAGGTCACATCTACTCATGGTGTAGGTAGACCTTTCCTCTTCAACTAGAAGCAAGTGGATTCTCGATAGTGGGTGCTCGCGACATATAACTGGAAATGCAAATCTATTCGCAACACTATCAATGAAAAAGGTAGGATACGTTTTCTTCGGCAATAACCTTAAAGGCTATATCATAGGTAATGGTACAATTGGTTATCCTCCTTCTTCCGTCATTAACGATGTCTGTTTAGTGACCGAGTTAAAGCATAACTTGCTCAGCATTAGTCATCTTGCTGATCATGGATATGATATTAACTTCGGGAAAACTAAATACTTTATCTATGATAGATCAACTGGAGACATCGCTTTTGAGGGGATAAGGGAATATAACATTTATATTTTTTATCTATCCAGTGATACTAACACTTTAGGAAGATGCCTTTACGCTCACAAAGATGAAAAGCTCCTATGACATTAGCGTCTTGGTCATGCCAACATGGATACTATATCCAGACTATCCACCAAGAAGCTAGCCCGAGGATTGCCGGATATCACATTCAAGAAAGACACGGTATGTGCCGAATGTAAAAAGAATAAGGCTACCAAATCTTCCTTTAAATCCATAAACCCTGTAAGTACTACCCGACCATTGCAATTACTTCATATAGACATATTTGGTCCTAGTAGAGTAGCCAGTCTTGGCGGAAAACTCTACGCTTTTGTCATTGTAGATAATTTTTCATGATTTACTTAGGTTTTCTTTCTTACAAACAAAAGTGATACAATTTCTATTTTCAAAGTATTTGCTAAAAAGGCTCAAAATGAAAAAGGCTACATGATTACTCGTATCCGAAGTGATCATGGTGGCAAATTCAAAAATTCTGATTTTGAAAAGTTTTGTGATTCAAATGGTTTTAGTCATGAATTTTTATGTCCAAGAACTCCTCAACAAAATGGTATTATGGAGCGGAAGAATAAAACTCTTGGCGATATGGTTAGAGTTATGCTAAATCAATTCTCTCTTCCAAAATACTTTTGGGTGCCAGAAGCTGTCAGCATAGCGTGCCATATTTTAAATAGGGTGTTGATTTAACCTATTTCGAAGAAGACACCCTATGAGCTTTGGTTTGGTAGGACTCCTAATGTTTCTTACTTTAGTGTGTTCGGTTGTCGCTACTTTAACCTGAGTACCAAAGACAACTTAGGCAAATTTGATGCCAAAGTTGACAAAGGTATTCTTCTTGGCTATGCGGCCAAGAGTAAGGGATATAGAGTATTCAACAAATGCTCCATGATTGCTGAAGAGTCTACTAATATAACTTTTGATGAGGATAATATTACTGCTGTCATTTCCGACGATGATGAACCGTCAACCTCTACACCTATAAATACAATGTCTGAAACCAGTTCTATAGAGGAATTACCAAAGAAGTTTCACTTCACTCCCTCTCATCCAGAGAACTTGGTAATAGATGAAGTATCAAAAGGGGTAACTACTCGATCTTCTATAAGAGACACTATAGCTAGCAATGCATTCATCACTCAAATAGAACCAAAAAATGTTTTAGAAGCTTTTAATGATGAATTTTAGATTTTCGCTATACAAGTAGAACTCAACCAATTTGAAAGAAGCCAAGTTTGGGAACTTGTTCCTAAACCTACTGGCCACTCAATAATTGGCACTAAATGGTTTTTTCGTAACAAAGTAAACGAGGATGGTTCAGTCACTCACAACAAAGCTCGTCTCGTAGCCCAAGGATACAACAAAGAGGAGGGCATCGACTATGATGAGACGTATGCTCATGTTGCTCGACTTGAATCCAATCGGATTTTTTGTGCATTTGCAAATTTTCAAAACTTTAAACTTTTTCAAATGGATGTGAAAAGTGCTTTTCTAAACGGTTTTATCAAAGAAGAGGTTTTTGTCAAACAACCTCCAGGTTTCGAAAATCACAAATTTCCCGACCACGTTTTTAAACTTAGGAAAGCTCTCTATGGCCTCAAACAAGCTACTCGAGCTTGGTATGATCGTCTTAGTACATTCTTACATGATAAAGGTTTTTCAAAAGGGAAAATCGATACTACACTTCTTATAAAATCTCTTGATGACACTATTCTTTTAGTACAAATATATGTTGATGATATTATCTTTGGGTCAACTAATGAGGGTCTATGCAAGGAATTTGCCATGTGTATGTAGAACGAGTTCGAGATGAGCATGGTGGGGGAGCTCAACTACTTCCTTGGACTGCAAATCAAACAACTCTCGCAAGGCATCTTCATCAGTCAGTCAAAATATGTAAAGGACATGCTGAAAAATTTGAGTTTGACAGCATCAAACCGATCAGCACCCCTATGGCTACTACAACAAAGCTGGAACCTGATGAAAGTGGCAAACCGGTCGATCAACTTAGGTATCGAGGTATGATTGGTAGTTTATTATATTTAACTGCTAGTCGCCCTGATATTATGTTTAGTGTTTGCTTATGTGCTAGATATCAAGCCAATCCTAAGGAATCACACATGACCGCAGTTAAGCATATCTTTAGATACCTTAAAAGAACTATTACGGTAGGCTTGTGGTATCCCAAAACCACTTCTTTTGACTTAATCGGATATTCCGATGCTGATTTTGCGGGATACAAAGACGACCGTAAGAGTACCAGCGGCACGTGTCATTTGCTAGGAAAGGCGTTAGTCTTATGGTTTAACAAAAAGCAGAACTCTGTCGTACTATCCACAGCAGAGGCTGAATACGTCGCAGCTGGTCGTTGTTGTACACAGATTCTGTAGATGAAGCAAACTCTTCAAGACTATAACTTATTTTTCAAGCATATACCTATCTTCTGTGATAACACTAGTACAATTAATCTGACCAAGAACCCAGAATGCCACTCACACACAAAACATATAGAGATTAGACATCACTTTCTACGTGATCATCAACAACAAGACACGATTAATTTAGAGTTCATAGACACTGAACATCAGCTAGCCGAATTCTTTACCAAACCACTGGCAAAACAGCGCTTCAATTTCCTTTGTCTTGAGTTAGAAATTTTGGATGAATCGGTCATAAAATAAATTGGACCTGCATAAATAACGACTATGACATATATCTTTATAGAAGCGACACGGTGCACTAGTCTTCGGACTACTGCTAGCTGGGATCCGGTCCCTACAGCTACCCCACGGTAGTTTAATCGTAATGATCGCTGTCTTAAACCATTATTTATTATATGGCTTAATTATTTTTATGACTTATTCAATTCAAACGGTTAAATTCTAGACGTTTTTTCTCAAAACTTTGCCATTTTTTAAACTTTCATGTGTTCTGGAACATGGAGGCAGAGTTCGGGTCGAACTCTGTGTCCATGTTCACAGAACCTCCTTTGGTTCTCAGCCATCCATATTTTTGATCCAACGGTCAGGATTTCACCCGACCTGCTGCCCCTAAAGCACTTAAACCGTGGAAAACCCCCTCTCTCCTCACTTGCATCTTCTTTCACCTTCTTCCAAACATATTTTTTCTCAAACCCTAACCCTAGAAATCCAATTTTAGGGCTCATTTCCTTTCCAAACTCAAGATCTAAGGCTTTTGAGGGGATTTCATCCATCTCCCATCATTTGGGTGAGGTATAATTTCCTTTTCTCCTCTATTTTCCCTTTCAAATTTATTTTCTCCATGGCTCCAAGACTCCTTGGTTGAGGTAAGAGAAGAAGGAGTCATGGTGCATCATCTTCCCATCCTCCTCCTCATCTTGCTCCTCCAATCTATTCTTTATTCAATCCACCACCACCACAAGACCACAACACCTTCAATGAACAACTCTTTGTATCATTGGATGCATCCAATAAATGGTTTTCCAATTTTCGTTCACGAAGCGTGTATGCGGGACATCCGATAAATTTTACTATCTTTTCGGATTATGATTCCTTGTTTCATGATTTGTGCTTAGATGAATTAGTTGCTGTTTCATCTATCGTTTATTTGAATGCGATACAAATGTTCTATTGTAACTTTAACTTTTGACGACACCCGAATTTATTCCTATGTTACCGGTGTAGGAATGAAGTCATAAAGCAGAATACTCTAGAGGGGGGGTGAATAGAGTAGGGAGCGGAATATTGCTAATTAAAAATTTGTTAGCAGTTAGATCACAGAAATAATATCAATAATCATAAAGTAATAACTGTAAAAAAAAGAGGTCAGAAGGCAAACGCAAACACGGAAATTTATACTGGTTTTCCTCTTGTGAGTACTAGTCCAGTCGGAAGAACTCTAGCTTCCAGTTGAATCCACTTTTGAAAAATATTGCAAGTTTTCATACGAAGTCCTTGCAACTTCTACATACGCGAGCTTTGATACGAAGAACTCGACCAACTTCAGTTTTGAAGAGTCTTTCTTCAATCAAGCCTCTGATTACAATTTCTCTAAAATCTTCTAGACCGCACCGTACCGGCAAATTGACTAGCGAATTGTAACTGGCTTAGGATTTGAAAATGAAAGCTTTTTAGAAAACTCTTTGGAAGAAATGTAAGCTTTAGAAGAGAAAATATGAAAGTGAATTGGTGATTTGAAATGATCAGAATTTCTCTCTTTTTATAGTTTTTTCAAAGGCAGAACTCTGGCAGAATTCGGGTAGAATTCGGACAGAACTCTATGTAACAATCCGTAACTGAAGGAAGACCAAGTTCAAAAATCCAACATTCACATAATGTTCACTATAGCCGAACTCTGGCCGAACTCTGAACAAACTCTGGCCGAGTTCTGTCAGGGTTGGTCAGGAATATTTTAAGAAAATATTTTTGGGCTTTTTGAAATCCTTCAGAAGCTTTTGTAAATAAGAGATGTTTTTCAAAACATAGGTCATTTTTGAAAACGATTTTGGATAGCCTATTTGCCAGTACGACTTGGTGTATAATGTATTCCTAGACACAATAAAAGTAAAAATTATATTGCATAAAGAAATACAGTCTCAAGTGGCAAACATAGCTTCGGTCTTGAACTGAGTAGATATCCAATCGTGATTAGTGTCCAAGTGTCCAAAACATCTTGAGTAAACATCTGAGTTGTTCCATATATCGAGACAAAGTTTGATCAATTATTAAAATCAGGTTTGACCATGACCAATTGGCCAACAATCTTTCCCATTTTGATAATTGACAAACCTTGACCGATATAACATATTTGGTCTTTATCAAAACAAATTGTACCGAAATAATATACTAAAAAAAATGTTGCTGTAGATTGTTCATATCCTGTATTCTTACAAATCGAAGATGTTAGATCTTATTTCTCTTCCATTGTCACTTAGCAAAATAATTGCAAAAGAGAAAGCTCCCCCACAATATATGCAGAAGTAACAATCATTGAAAAACACAAAATATAGATATATACAAAATTTATCACAGACATGGGATAAATGTTACAGACAGTAAAGAAATATGATAAGCAAAAAATATATCACAGGCATTATAAATGGAAGCATAATAAGAGATACTGCTATGAGAAATACTGAATAATGCTATACTGAATGAAAATATGCTAAGGAAAGCATATAACATGTTCATCAAACAAAAATAACAAAAGAAATCACAACCACATAACTAATAAGAGTACTGATACTAACTTGGAATATCGGAGCATTTCCAATAAACAAAGACAATAACATCAGTCTCAATAGTATGACAACTAGACAAGAATGTCTAAAATCACATATCATCCTCATAGTCATCATCATCATCTGCAGTGCCAGCATGTCTACCATGTCCGGATGGACCAGCTCCAGAGGTGTGTGGAGTAGCACCAGAACTACGGTACCAATCATAAGCGTTCCCTAGCTGAAACAGCGAATAGACCACCTCATCCTCAATGCGGTAACCTGATACAGTAGGGTCTCTAGGAAGAGAGCTAGCTGAATGACCCGTCTGAGCAAATCAAAGATCGGAAAACGAGTTGGCAATAGCCTGGAACCGAGTGACGTCACGGAACTCATGTTCCCGGAAAGTGTCAACAAAGAAAGCCTGCAAATCCGAGAGGTGCTGATGGATACCCTCAAAAGTCATAGGGTAGGTCTTAGGAGGAATAGGTGCAGAAGGAGCAGGTGCAGGAGGTGTAGGAGCAGTGGCAATGCTACGACGACAAAGCTTGAGAAACTTGGGCTCATGGTCCAGAGCGCAAGTGTATAAGTCGATATCAAAACACTAAAGATGCGAGGGATAAGCATCCATAACAGAGATTGCGTTCTCTTCCGCGACATCTTCCCATCATCTGGATGATAGTCTTAGGACCAGAAAAAAGAATCTCCTTAAGAATATAATAGAGGGCAGAGAGTTCTAGTGCAGTGACATCAACTTTTGAAGTAGATTTCGAAAGAATAGTGGAGTAGATAATGCGATGTAACTCATAGTTAAACAAGTTCAAGTTATTGACCTTGAACTTTCCAGGACGAGCACGTGCTGGCGCACAAAGCTCATTCTTGAAACTAACAAGAGTCGTGCCCTCGGGAAAGTCGAAGTCGGTGATGTCATCGAGCGGGACACCTTCGTTTGGAATTCCAAGGATTTTTGCTAGCAATACATCATCGAACTTGATATCGATCCCGCCAACACGAGTTCTTACGATAAAAGTGTCTAACACGAAGTTACAATAGAATAGTCTAAGGGCATTAGTTGCTATAGGGAATTGTTGGGTAACGAGACGGTATAACCCTAATGCCTCAAACAAAGGAAGATGATCAGAAAATACAGTCCATTTGATCGGAGTGCCTGTGCATATTGTACGCATAGCAAAGTCGGCATACCATAGCAAAGATTGGTCATGAGTTTTGAAGTAAAACTCATCCGACACGCCGTCACCCGATTGGACCGAGGAAAAAAGTGAATCCATGTTCGGATCGGAAGATGATGCCTCTTTACTGGCATTAGTTTTCTTCCTCTTAGAAGGATTGAATCCCGTAGGCATTCTTTCCCAAAACTAGGTAATCCTAAGAATTTGAAAGTGGAGGAAAGGTGGAGTTATACCTTCTGAGAGTCGAGTATGTTGTAGAGGACGCGATTCTCTGCACGAATCTAAATTTTGGATGTATCTCTCCACGTAGATTGGAAGAAAAGGAGTGGAGAAAAGCTAGGGTTTGGGGGTTCTTCGGCTGCTGCTGCTGCTGTGATAAAATAATTTGAAAGAGATGAAGATGAGGAGGCCTCGGGTTCTGACTTAAAAACTTACAGCACCAACAAAACTCTGGCCGAATTTGCCTAGGGTTCTCCTGGGTTTTAAAAAAAATTTGTGGGCTACATCCTTTTCATCAACTCATTTCAAATATTTAATTCAAAATTTAGTAATTTTAAACTTCAAATAATATAATTAATATTATTTTATAAATTAACTTTCGTTACTCAACGTCTGTTTCAGATTAGCTGTAGGAGTATTATCCCAGCTAACGAGAGTTCATTGGAGAATAATTAAGTACCGCTTCGCTTCGACCGTAGTCGTGGTGAAAGACAGACTCTTTGTAGGCTTATCTCGAAAACAGTTATTGAGTATTGAATAAATTATTTAATAAAACAACATTAATTAATATTATTGATATCTAAAATTCCTAATTTTTGACGTAAATAATTGAAACGATCTTCCGCTAGAGGTTTTATGAAAATGTCAGCCAATTGATCCTGTGTGTCTATGTATACAAGGTCTATATCTCCATTTTATTGATGATCTCTAAGAAAATGATGTCGAATCTCGATATGCTTAGTACGAGAGTGACATACTGGATTCTTAGTCAAATTAATAGAACTAGTATTCTTACAGAAAATGGGTATACGTGTGAAATGTAATCCAAAGTATTCTAAAGTTTGCTTCATCTACAAAATTTTTGCACAACATTGTCCTGCGGCGATATACTCAGCCTCGGTTGTTGATAATGCGACAGAATTTTGCTTCTTTCTAAACCAAGAGACTAGGGCTATTCCTAGAAAATGACATATGCCGTTGGTACTTTTTCTATCCACTTTGTATCCGGCAAAATCAGTATCAGAATAATCGGTTAGGTCAAATGACGTAGTTTTAGGATACCATAAGCCGACAAAAGAAGTGCCCTTAAGGTATCGAAAGATACGCTTCACTGCTCACAGATGTGATTCCTTAGGATTGGCTTGAAAATATGCACACAAGCAAACACTAAACATAATGTCTGGTCGACTAGCAGTTAAGTACAGTAAGCTATCGATCATACCTTGATACTTACGTATGTCGACGGGTTTGCCTTGTTCATCAATATCAAGCTTGGTTGAAGTCGCCATTGGAGTGCTAAAAGGTTTGACTGCTTCCACGTCGAACTTCTTTAATAAATCTTTTGTGTACTTTGTTTGATTTATGAATGTTCCATTGTTGGTTTGTTTGATTTGCAGTCCGAAAAAGAATTTTAGCTCTCCCATCATGCTCATCTCAAACTCATTCTGCATACACTTTGAAAATTCTTGACAAAGAGATTAATCAGTGGATCCAAAAATAATATCATCTACATAGATTTGAATCAAAAGAAGATTTTTATTCAAAGATTTTATAAACAGTGTAGTATCAACCTTTTCCTTTGAAAAACCGTTGTCAAGTAAAAAAGAGCTTAGACGATCGTACCAAGCACGAGGGGCTTGTTTCAAACCGTATATGGCTTTCTTCAACTTGAAAACATAATCACGATTTTTGAAATCAGTAAAACCTGGAGGTTGAGCTACAATAACTTCTTCTTTTATAAAACCATTCAAAAATATGCTTTTAACATCCATTTGAAATAATTTAAAATTATGAAAACATGCAAATGCATATAACATGCGAATGGATTCTAATTTCGCAACTGGGGCATAAGTCTCATCGTAGTCGATACCTTCTTCTTGATTGTATCCTTGAGCTACGAGTCAAGCCTTATTAAGAGTCACTAAACCGTTCTCGTTCAGTTTGTTTCAGAATACCCAACGGGTGCCAATGACCGGATGATCAATAGACTTGGGAACAAGTTTCCAAAGTTGATTCTGTTCGAATTGGTTTAATTCCTCTAGCATAGCATCTAACCAAAAATTATCACTACATACTTCTTCAATGTTTTTGGGTTCAAGCTGTGAAATAAAAGCAACACAAGAAGCTATATCTTAATTAGAGGAACGAGTACTTACACCCTTGGTAATCTCACCAATTACTAAGTCCTTTGGATGATATGCCAAGAATCTCATCTCTTTTGGCATATTCTCAGGATTGCTGGTTCCGACTTCTTTGCTGGAAGACTCAGCTGGTGCTTGGTGTAAAGGTTCTGCATCTTTGTGGGAAGGTTTTGCAGTAGCTGTACTTGGTGTACTCACGTCTTCATTATCGTCATCGTCTGAATGTTGATTTAGTTCATCAAATTTGACATTAATTGATTCTTCAATGATCATTGTTCTCTTATTAAAGACTCTGTACCCTTTGCTCTTTGCCGTATAACCTAAAAAGATACCTTCATCGGCCTTTTCATTAAATTTACTCAGGTTGTCTTTAGTATTAAGAATAAAGTATTTACAACCAAATATCTTGAAATATGAAACAGTAGGTGTTCTATCAAACCATAACTCATAGGGAGTCTTCTTCGATATAGGTCAAATCAGAACCCTATTGAGAATATAGTACGCTGTATTGACAGCTTCAGCCCAAAAGTATTTAGGTAGACTAAACTGGTTCAACATTACTCTAGCAATTTCAGATAGAGTCATGTTCTTACGTTCCACAACTCTATTTAGTTGTGGAGTCCTAGGGCAGGAAAACTCATACAAATAATCGTGTGTGTCACAGAATTGCTTGAACTCTGCATTCTCAAATTCGTCGCTATGATTACTACGAATATGAGTAATCATGAAACCTTTTTCATTCTGTACTTTTTTATAAAAGGTGACGAATTCTGACAAAGCATCATTCTTGTGTGCAAGAAAATATACCCATGTATATCTAGAGAAATCATCTACAATAACAAATGCATATAACTTACCACCAAGACTAGCAATTCTACTAGGTCAAAATAAGTCCATATGCAATAATTGTAGAGGTCTAGTGGTACTTACAACGTTCTTGGACTTAAAGGCGGATCGGGTAGCTTTGCTCTTTTCACATTCGCAACATACCGTATCCTTCTTAAAACATATGTCCGGTAATCTACGTACTAATTTCTTTGTGGATAGTTTTGAAATTGTGTCCATGTTTGCATGACCGAGTCTCATATGCCATAGTTGACTCTCAATGCTCTTGGCCATCAAGCATCTACCTGCTTTGTTAGCATCTTCTAATAGATAGAAAACATATATATTATCTTCCCTGATACCTTCAAAGATAGTACTACCAGTTGAGCTATCAACTATAGTACATTTGTCTTTGACGAAGTTAATGCCAAAACTATGATCAGCTGGCTTATGCTAAGCAGATTCTCGGTATCTAGACAGACATCTTTAATCACAGGATAGGGAGCCTTACCAATGTCACTAATACCGATTATCTACCCTCTTAAATTATTACTAAAGGAGACGTATCCTTCTTTATTCTTCTTTGACAGTATTGCGAATAATAATGCATCACCGGTCATGTGCCGTGAGCAACCGCTGTCGAGGATCTATTTGCTTCTAGCATGTGAAGGACGTTCCACCTACAAAATAGTTTACAAATGAAACTCTAGGTACCCATTTCTTGTAGGGTCCTGACATGTTAGTCTTTGGTATCCATGCATAAACATTTAAATCTACTAACTTTCTGATTCTACATGCAGAGGATATATGACCAATGAGACCACAATAATGGTATTTTGTATGTTGAGTGTTGAAAGTAGTGTGAGATACATGATTGGTAGGTTTTGGTTTTCTAGTATAGAAAACTGCATGCCTATTAGTCTTCTTGGGCATTGGTTTGGTATGGTTTGGTCTGACCGTGTTTGGTTTGGGTGTGTTCCGATGTTTCGGTAATTGACATGAGTTAGAATAGGAAGCAGCAACTTCAGGCCATTTTTCTAAACTAATTTTTAACTTTTTGGAGGTGTCATATAATCTAGTATAGTCAGATGTAAGTTTTCTATTCTGACTTGTGCACACTGGAGACTCTTTCTCTCCTTAGATAGGTCTTCCTTTAGCTAGATGATAGTTTGGTCTTTTTCTTCGGATAACTTGATAGTCTCGTGTAACAACAGCTTAATAGAAGAAAGCTCACCAGACTCAAGAAGAATCATTATTTTTAATATTAGCTAGTTGGTCGGTTCTCACCTTTCTACTCTTTAAGTACCTTTTTAGAGGTTTCATATTTACTACGCAGTTTCCTGTAGTCATTTAACAGGTTACTGGAAGCCTCTTCTAGTTGCTCAAAGGTAAAATTATCATAAGGATCAAACAGAGGATTAGTGGTTACCTGATTACAAGCCATCAAGCATACATTTACAGCGTCATCCGATTGTTCATCTTCTGAGTCGCTGGCTTTGCTCTCATGCCATATGCTTGTATTAGCGTACTTTCTTGATGTAGATCTCTTCAGGTAGCCTTTGTCATATTTGCTGCTTTTTTTTGTCGATGATGATGCTGTTGGATAATCTTTCTTCATATGTCCTTTTTTCTTACATCCGTAGCAAATAGGATCTTCCTCGTTGTTGTTGTTGTTGTCATCTTTTGTTCTTATGTTGAATCTCATGAACTTCTTGAATTTTCTTACCAAAAGAGCTTGATCTTCATAGTCAGAGTTGCTGTCGTCAGAATCATCTTCGACAGTTCTTCTATGTTGAGCCTTGAGAGTAATCGACTTCTCTGACTTCTTCTTTGGTGTAGCATCTTCAAAGTCTTGAAGTTCCAACTCGTGAGTGAGTAGCTTACCCATGAGTGTTTCTAGAGACATTATTGAGAGGTCGTTTCCTTCAATAATTGCTATAGCCTTTGGAGTCCAGTTCTTTGTGAGAGCTCGTAGAAGTTTACGAATCTTCTCATGGTTACTGTATTCCTTGCCTAATGAAGACAAAGGATTTACAATATCCAGGAATCTCGTAAACATCTAAGTGACGGATTCATTTGGGTTCATCTTGAACGCCTCGTACTCTTGAGTAAGTCTGCTGATCTTTGACTCCTTGACTTGTGTTGTTCCTTTGTGGGTTACTTCGAGAAGTTTCTACACTTCATTTGATGTTATGCAAGTCGACACCCTATTAAACTCAGTTCTGTCTAAAGCACAAAATAAAGCATTAATAGTACGTGCGTCAAGACTGGCCTTTTTTTCATCCTTAGTATATTTATTGTGGGGTTTATCAACAGTAATACGAGGAGGCTTTTTGTAGCCATTAATAACTATAGACCATAAGTCAAAATCAAGAGATTTTTAGAAAAAACTTATCCGTGTTTTCCAATAAGTATAGTTTGTGCCGTCAAACATTGGAGGTCTGTTTGTGGCTTTGCCTTCACTTGTGAATTTCACAGTTGCCATGTGTAATGCTGTGATCTATAAAACAATTAAATATAACTGTATTTTACCTTGCTTTACCTGTATAACCCGCTTTGATACCAATTGTAGGAGCGAAGTCGTAAAGCAGAATACTCTAGAGAGGGAGGGTGAATAGAGTAGGTAGCAGAATATTGCTGATTAAAAACTTGTTAGCAGTTAGATCACAGAAATAATATCAATAATCACAAAGTAATAACTGTGAAGAAAAGAGATAAGAAGGCAAACGCAAACACTGCAATTTATAATGATTTTTCTCTTGTGAGGACTAGTCCATTCGAAAGAGCTCTAGCATCTAGTTGAATCAACTATTGAAAAATCTTACAAGTTTTCATACGAAGTCCTTGCAACTTCTACAGACGAGAGCTTTGATACGAAGAACTCGACCAAGTTCAGTTTTGAAGAGTCTTTCTTCAATCAAGTCTCTGATTACAATTTCTCTGAAATCTTCAAGACCGCTCCGTATCGACAAATTGACTAGAGAATTGTAACTGGTTTAGGATTTGAAAATGAAAGCTTTTTAGAAAACTCTTTGGAAGAAACGTAAGCTTTAGAAGAGAAGAGATGAAAGTGAATTGGTGATTTGAAATGATCAGAATTTCTTTCTTTTTATATTTTTTCCAAAGGCAGAACTCTGGAAGAATTCGGGCAGAATTCAGACAGAACTTTATGTAACAATCCGCAACTGAAGGGAGACCAAGTTCAAAAATCTAACGTTCACATAACATTCACTATGGCTGAACTCTGGCCGGGTTCTGTCAGGGTTGGCCAGGAATATTTCAAGAAAATATTTTTGGGATTTTTGAAATCCTTCAGAAGCTTTTGTAAATAAGAGATGTTTTTGAAAACATGGGTCATTTTTAAAAACGATTTTGGATAGCCTATTTGCCAATACGACTTGGTGTACAATATATTCCTAGACTCAATAAAAGTAAAAATTATATTGCATAAAGAAATACAGTCTCGAGTGGCAAACATAGCTTCGGTCTTGAACTCAGTAGATATCTAATCTTGATCAGTGTCCAAGTGTCCAAAACATCTTGAGTAAACATCTGAGTTGTTCCGCATATCGAGACAGAGTTTGATCAATTATTAAAATCAGGTTTGACTATGACCAATGGTCCAACAGCCGGTATCGATATTTCGTTTGATGACTTTGAGCTTGCTGACTATCTTGAGATCCCGGAACCCAATTCTTGGAAGAAACTTGTCTACACCCAAAAATTTGATTTTTCCAACGGATCTTCGCTTGAGGGCTTCAAGGATGACTTGTGTACCCTAACACTCGTCCCTGCAAGCAACGGGCAAAATTTTTCAACAACGTACTTTTATGAACTTCATCGGATTCTTTTCTCTACGATCTTCCCAAAGCGGGATCGACTGATGAAGTGTCCTACCTTGAGATTTCTGCTCTTTACCATCTCCACTTCCATGTCCCATTCAACTTTCCTCGTACAATGATGGACTGGATGATTCTTGCAAGGACGAAACCTCTATCATTGGTTAACGCCATGTATTTGCCAATGATCTTTCGTGCTTTCCATATTCCACTCGATGAGTGTCAGTTTCTCCCTGCCCCTGCCTATCTGTCCAAGGTACACAGGATTCTACCTGCTGTTGAGTCCCTTGCTGAGTCTAAGCACTCTGAGTCTGATGCTCGTGCTGATCCTCCTGCTCTTGGCGACCCTGAGCCCGAGCCACCTGCTACCCTTGAGTCCCTTCAGACTATGCTGAGAGATCTTTTCCGCTTGGAGGACGATTGTTGGATTCAGATAGATTACCGTACTACCTACAGATGACGGACATCAGCAACACCCTGGCTACTCATCCTACAGTGTCATACCCTATGGTATGGGACCCTTTTCGTGAAGAGGTCAGGCGGTACTTGGATCCGGATGCAGCGTTTGTTGATCCACGTCGCTCTGCCAGTGGCCCATCTGATTCAGCTGGACCTTTCCGTGCTCTGTGACGGTCGTGGTCCATTTTATGATGTTGCTGCTGATGTTTAGGATTTACTTTGCTTCTGCACTTTTTAGTTTCATTCAGTTTTATGTAGTTGAATATTTTGCATTGTACTTCTTTATGCTTAGCTCCTGTTTGGATTATTACTTGTTAGTTATCTATTACTTTGGATTTGAGCCTGTGTTGTGTGAATGCATATTTTCTTCTTGATTATTCTTTACGGGGGAGCATATATTTTATTTTGTTAAATGCCAAAAGGGGAGAATATGTGATATTTGCTTGTTTTGGGAGCATTGGATAAATACTTGTGATATGTGTATGGATATTTGTTTTAAAGCTTTAATACATATTATGCTTGGACAAGTACTTGTATCAGGACTTCTCTATTTACGGAGGAGCCGACATGTCCATCTAGGGGGAGCTATATATGTGTCCAGGTATGAATGTTGCGACACACAAATATCGCAATTTTGGCAATTATCAAAATAGGGAAGATTGTTGACCCAAACTGGATCGCAGTCAACCTAATCTTGATAATTAACAAATCGATATTTGTCATGATCCAACTCGACACATAAATCTCCATCAAGCTACAAATCAGACGATAATCACATATCAAGTCAGACGAACATCATCGACGACTGCTCGACAAATACTGCTGTAACTTGTAAACATAGTCTGTATTTTTCACTTTTATTGAGTCTAGGCTATTGTATGTTGAGTCGCACTGAGTATCTCAACCATAGACTAGATAACCAAAAGCTCCACAAACAAAAGACCAAACTGCCAAAGCCCAAAATCAACCCATGAACATTCTGTCCCCAAGGAGGCAGAGTTCGGGCCGAACTCTGCCCCCACGTAGAGTTCGGGCTGAACTCTGTCTCCTAAATTCCAGGAGCTTATTTTTAGAGTATGCTCTTTGCTAGTTGTTCAACGGCCAAATTTTTGAATATTTTGGACAGAGTTCTGGCCGAACTCTGCATCCTAGAACTAGTATAAATTGGTACCCATTTCTCTTATTTCAAATCATCCAATCTTCTCTTCTTCTCTACTCCTATAGCCTATACATCCTAAAGAGCTATACCCTTCTCATCTACTAGCCATAGAACTTCCCAAGCCTACAAGGTCCTCAGTGTGAGTCGACTTGAAGTTTGTGTGCAAGAGTCTCAAAGAAGTCGCTTGGAAAATTCCAAGTTTTGACTCTGCAATTTTGTAAGAAGTCGGCGTGCTCTTCTGAGTAAAGGCACGTATTTGTACACTATTTCAGAAATAGTGGATTTTAATCCTGAGCAAGAGTTCTCATGCCTGGACTAGTCCTCCACGAGGGAAACCAGGTTAAAACCGCTGTGTTTGCGTATTCTCTCTAATCTTTATTTACTTTCCGCAGTTATACTCTGATTAATATTTTATTGGTTATACTTGAATAGAGTTAATATTTTAATTGATCATTATTGACACACATACTCTATTCACCCCCCCTCTAGAGTTGCCTACACGTACTTCAAATACTCGTGACATGGGACAAATATGGAGAACTGCTCAATGTATAAGATTTTCATATGCTTTCCTCTTAACATGTTAACATGCGAATCGATTATGATTGTTAGAAAGATCATCAAATAGCTAACATGTTTTATAAAACTGCTTGAACAAATTGAGAGCTTAGGTTTTAAATTAGCAACTTGCCAGTACTTATGATCATACTGACCCTCGCCCTGTAATGGTGCTACGAACCAGGAGGAACGTGCCAACTTGCCAAAGCGACGTTCTCATTTTGAAGCTTCGACCGCGCGTCGGAGACTCTCGCTGAACAAACTTTTGAAGACTCTCTGCAACAGTCCAAAAAGATGTCTCGACTTTCGTTCATTCCAGGTGGCTGGAATACTTTTGTTGTAAATTGAGGGATATAATGTATGGAATGACTATCTCATCGGTGTTCATTTTGTAATCGACTCATATTGTAAGCACACGTGACATGATTGTAACAGAGTCTTGTAATATGATGTCTATTATCAATAAAATGCCAAATTTCTCTATCTTAATGCGTGTTGTTCAATTTCTCTGTGTACTCTCTTAGATCTGTTTCAGATAACCTTATGACTATGTCTTGTGCGATCGTAACCTAGGTTCGCACGGCATCATATCCGGGGGATGACTATCGATTCTTCAAAATCGGGGCGTGACATAATGGTATAAGAGCACGACTTTACGTCATTGACCTCCAGTCTCGAGTCTCTAGTCTCGAACCGTTGACCTCGTGTCGATGAGATGAGTTGTTCAATACGGTGAAACCAGGACATTTTTTGAAACTAACGAGAGTAGTTTTTTTTTCAGAAGTTGTGGAACCTCCGGCAGAGGACGAGGCGAGCACTTGTAGCGGCTTGAGTAGTTCCGAAGCCGAGCCTTCCGACAACCCGATGGGGAGGATGCCTTCCGAAGCCGGGCCTTCCAAAAATCCTATGGAGCGAATGTTGCATATGCTCGAAATGCAGCAGAGGCAGGCCGCAGCATTCCAACAAGAAAGCGAGAAGCTGCGCCTGCAGTCCGGAAGGCGACTGGCCTAATTTGAAGTTTGGTTCGAAGCACAATTCAAGATGCTCAAAGGGCAACTTGATACGCTACAACAATTAGTAAAAACGGTCATGACCAATGGGAATTCTGCAATCCGTACTGTCGCACCTGTAACACGAGCAACCGAAGTCGTACCCAGGGAGCCTCGCCTCAGCTTGCACCGCTAGAGAATAATACCTTCGACATCACCAACTTCAAAAAGGAATTTTGCACTTCCTTCTCTGGAACAGAAGACCTGTTTGTCGCGATCGATTGGGTCGAAGGGATTGAAGATAATTTCGTGCTCCTCGGCATCGATGAAGCCAAACGAGTCGCTTGCGCCCAACTTTAACTTCGGTTGAACGTGCACGATTGGTGGGCGTTACAAAAGTAAGCGATCTGTTGTGATGACTCCACCGTGCTGATCTCTTGGGCAATATTGCAAGGCCTTCGAAGTCGAGTATCTGCCAGCGACGATCCGTCAAGGGAAAGAAAACGAGTTCATGCAGCTAAAGCAGGAAAACATGACAGTACGTCAGTAAGCTATAGAGTTCAAAAAATTAATAAAATACTAAACGGTTATATAAATTTCCAGAAAAACTATATGTTGCAGATCTTCGTGTCAGATTTTGAAAATTTCAAAGGATCGTAAAACGGAGTTCGAGATCTCCCAAATGTCAAAAATCGTGCGACGCATCAATTTTTGGACAACCGGCACTCAAATAAATCTCTAAAAATTTATATAAATAATTACAAAAAGTAAAATATATTTTCGGAAAGCTAACCTCGATACGGTTCTAACAAAAATAGCATTCCAAATGGACGTCAGAGTTGATCGCAATCGCTCCGCGAAGTCGAAGAAGCTCCGAGAAGAAAACCAAAAAAGGCTGAACCAAAACTAGGTTTACAGAATATATAACATATATATAGAGAGAGAGGGGCTTAGTCGGTAGCTCGAACCGCGGCTCAAGGACACGTGGCTGTATCCCGGTTGCCCTCGCCCAGATCTAAGGGTTAGGGTGTAGCCCCACTAGTCTCATGCCAACTGGAGCCAATGGCACTATATATGGAAACCCTCGACACGGTCATCGTTGACTGTGCTGACTACTGGGCTGCTTATGCGTCTGATAGGTAGGCAAGCAGTTGCTGACTGGGTGCTGGTAGGCCTGCTGACTGGATAAATGCTGATTTAATTTCAAAAATTCATTTAAAATTTATTTAAAATCTAAATTAATTGTAAAAAAAATCCAAAAAATCCTAAAAAATTATAGAAAATATTTCTAAGTGTCTAGAACCTATATAAAAATATTTTAACTCAAAATATCATCGTGTGACCCCATAGTAAATTCTAAAAGCTTATAAAAAAATAAATTCCACAGGTTTTAATTATCTAAAAATTTCCTAAAATTCTGGAAAAATCCAAAAAAAAGTCTATAAAATTTTAGAAAATATTTCTACTCATCTAGATCCCAAATAAAAATATTTGGTCTCAAAATACCCCCGAATAACTTTACAATAAATACCAAAATCATTTAAAAATAATAAACCCTTAAATATTAAATACCTAAAAATATCCAAAAATTCTCAAAAATATAAAATAGATATATAATACAGCTAGGACTACCTCGAGACCATAATGACCATAAGTAACCAAATTTTACCATACTTCACCTATAAGCTTAGGTACGACCTCCTTGTGATTCCAAAATAAACCCTAAATAAAATTAAATTTTTTTTTAGGTAGCATGTGCTACACCTACAAATAAGCATACTTCGAGAAAGGTTTTATACCAAAGGAATGTCCAGAACTGTAGCTTGTAACTCCTATTAAAAGCATTAATATAGTATCTGAGTTATAGGACATGTACATTGTAAAAGAATTATTACGATGCATAGTTTAGGCCTTATCTCCAAATATGTGGGTAAGGAAGTGAAGAAGTGTGAAGTCTGTGTGCAGACTAAGATTGTAAGTAAGGCATTCAAAAGGGTGAACTGAAGCATAGATCTTCTGGAATTGGTTCACTCAAATATCTGTGACTTCAAGTAATTCTCCATAATGGTCGACATAAAGTACTTCATTACTTTCATCTATGATTTCTCGAAGTAAGCAATCGTCTACCTACTCAAATAGAAAGATGAAACATTCAAGAAGTTCAAGGATTTTAAGGTTGAATCAAAGCATCAAACAAGACAACAACTTAAGATGCTCAAAAGTGATCGAGGCGGAGAGTATCGCTCCATTGAATTCGTCTCATTCTGCAAAGCACATATGGCTGCAAATAAAATGAATGCTCTATATTCTCCTCAGTCAATGGAGTAGTTGAGAGGAAGAATCGAACATTGATAGAGGTGATAAACTCTATACTGTTAATCGCGGATCCTCTGCTTCTAGAAGAAATTGTGCTAACGACCATGTTTACTCAAAATATAGTACTGTTCGCAACATCTGACATTACTCCTCAAGAACTTTGGTTCAAGGTCAGACCCAACCTGAATATCATTCGAGTGTGGGGGGTATCTGCATATTTGAAGCTTTCAGATATAAAGATCTAGAAGTTAGGATCAAAGACTACGAAGACCATATTCTTGGGTTATACAAAAAAAGTGATGCTCGGAGATCTCCTTAATATTAAATCAAGTCATTTCTTTAAATCTAGCTATACATAATTATTTGAAGACAAGTTTGCCAGGCACAAGAATATCCTTCTCATGAACATTCCAGAGAATATTGTAAGTACCAATGAGGAAAGTTCTCCCATAGAAGATATAGTCCAATAGGAGGTAGTCGTTGAAGAAGATATGTTTGAACAAAAACTCTATGAGCCTTCATCAAAGCGAGTTAGAAGGCCGAAAGACTTCGGAGTAGATTTTATCACCTATCATGTAGAAGCATATCCGCATAACTATGGTGAGGCGATGAAGACCAGAGACATTGTGTTTGAGAAGGAGGCTATCAATGGCGAGATTGAATCCATTACATCCAATAACACTTGAGTGTTGGTCAATCTATCTGAAAAGAACAAAACTCATCAGATACAAAGGATCTTCAAGAAGAAGATGAAGGCACACGGAACTGTTGATAAGTTCAAGGCTAGGCTAGTAGCCGGTATCTCGTAAGTCGGTACTATATGGCGTACTCAAGAAGGTTGGTCTAAACTAGAGTCATTCTCATGTCAGACCTTTATTGGCATTATTCGTACTTATCGACCTATTGGTCGATTCAATATTAATGCAAGCACTTTAGTTAAACAAACGCAATCAACTACATTATACAACCCTCGACTTACTAGTATGAGGACAAGTACATGATCGAGTACAGGAGTACAGTGGACTAATTGAGTCTCTATGGAATATACACTGGCTTGATATATACTGAAAATATATATGGGTACTTATACTAGAAAGAGAGTCCACTACAAGAAAAATGATCATTTACGACACGCAAATTACGCCGTAAAAGATCTTTCACGGCGTACATTATGGTGCCGTAAAAGGTCATGCCATAAATGATCCTCTTTTTTACAACGCGCACTGGCACGCTGTAAATGATCATCTACATCTTTTTACAACGCGTATTCGAGCGCTGTAAATGACACTCTAATCTTTTTATAATGCGCAATCGAATGCTGTAAATGACCCTCTTCATCTTTTTACAACACGCTTTCGAACGTTGTAAATGACAGTTGCCATTTTTTTACAACACGTATTAGTTAATGCTACAAATGACCTTCTCCATTTTTTATAACACGTATTTGAACGCTGTAAATGTCTCTCTTCATCTTTTTACAACACGCATTCGAACTCTATAAATGACCTTTAGGAATGGAAAAAAAAATAAAAAAATTGTGGCCATATTGAGCCTAAAAACCAAATTTATTTTCTTAGACATTAATGATATGCTGGGCGTTAGCCCTCAAATTTCCCAAAAACAGGCTAACTATATACTTGTACACAATACTGACATATCTAGTTATCATTCATGCCAAATGTGAAACACTAAACCATATCAACATGCAGTAACCTTTGGTTAAATGTCAGAGTTACAAAATTGAAATTACCAAACATCAGTATTACATCATTCCAGAAAATTGATTTGCATATCCCGCATCATTTACATCTAAGAAAACAATCTACTTGAAACATCAGACAACGTTATATGGATGCCACTTGGGACTTTCAACAAATTGCATCTATATCATTAACTCAATTACATGTATGAAACTTAATTGTAGACATTAAACAGTTGTACAATGAAACAAGAAAAATAATCCAAGGGGCATCATTAACAAGCTAGATACAGAAGCGCAATCAACAAAATCCTTGGCGTCTCAAAATTGAAGATTAGTTGAACCACTTCCTGAACAAGGCATGCCTCTTCGAAGGATCCTTAGGTTTACTCTTGCCCTTCTCCTTCTTGCCTCCCGTATTGCCAAAAAAAAATCTCACCATGAATCTTTGTTTTGTTGTTTATGACATGATACCAAGCACTTTGGAAAGATGGTGGTCAAGATTAAGGAAGAAGCAACAATAAAGTAAATACGAGTTTGTACTTGTACTCCATGTAGAGCATCCCAGCTGATCCAGAGAATACACTCATTGATCTAGCAGATCTTCGGGCCTTTTACAGAGCTATATCGTATGCGTCTTCTTCCAACTGTCATGTGTTTGTAAAAACAAAAAGTTTATTCCAAACTTGAAAAAGAATAGTACAAAGTACAATGAATTTTGGAAAAGTACAACTGTAGGAATCTGATCAGAATACGATCACTTTATCCCTTGGACTATGTGAACTTGAAGACTGTAGCCTCTGGAGAATGCAGCAAAATTTTTTGCAAGAGTTCTTGATCTCTGTGCGTATGTATGTGATGCTTTCACAATGATTGGAAACTCTATTTATAGAGTTCAAAAAATAACTATTTTAGCAGTTATTCTGTTGTGCACAAAGCTGGATTGCGCCATACTGGGTTGCGCTAACCTCCTGTTGCGCCAACTTTCATTCGGTTATAAGTCATGTACTAACTGTATTTAGATGCATGGAATCATGTGATTGAGATACGCATGGTCGTGTAGAGGATAGTAGACACGTCTTGAGAGATTAGTGGAATGTGCGCCACGTCATCCTGCTTTAGAAATGAAAATTGTCTCAACTTTGGCAGATTGTGCGAACTTCAGTCAATGAGTAAAACTGCGTCTGATTGAGCCGCGCCTAGACACGTGGCAGTTTTTGAGCAGAAGTCATTCAGATTACGCCTAGGTGCAACCAAAGATTTTTTCTGGATTACGTCTAAGCGCAACTTACAAAGTGTACAGGACAGCTGTCAACCAACTCCCCTCGAGCAGCACAATTCACGGGATTCGAAAAGATTTTCCTCGTTCACTGTGGTATCAGTTGTCAGTGTTGTCAGGTAATGATGGCTATTAAATGTCAGACGCCACGTAGATTTTGGCGCAATAAGACTGGGTGCAGTCTGATATATGGCGCAACCTGTTCAGCGGTGCAGTTTATTCTCTGAGCTTCATATCAGTGGTGCAACCTAATTTTTAGGGCACAACTTGATCACTGGTTAGTGGGTTCATGGTGCAACTTGATTTTTAGGCCCTACAAGACCCCCTTCAAAGTTTTCAAACTTAAAAACCAATTCAAAGTTTTGAAATACTTTGAATTTATAAAAGTTTTAACTGAGTCAAGTTGCGCCAGTCTTTTGCAATCTGTTATGACCAGTTACGATTTATCATGCATGATTCAGGATGAGTGTTAGGATTCTGACTTTCTGGCTATAAATAATCCCCGTTTACTCCACTATAATTCTTTACTTTCACTCTTTTAATCTTCTGAGAAAATTTTTATAACTTTTGCACCCCTCTTTTTCGACCATCTTCTCGACGACATGGCCCCCAAAAGGACTACTGCTGACAAAGGAAAGGACATCGCCACCCCTTCAACTCGTGCTCCGCCTACCTATGTGCCATAATATACGCCACCTTCTTCTCTTCGAGAGACAGCCAACCCAGCAATGTAAGGTGATTAAGGGCGAGCCGATTCGATTTACGAGCGATGATTTCATAAATGATTGATTTGCGCCCCCTCTTTTTAGAGTGTGGTGTATCACAAACTTTGTGTCACCCCTTCTTAGGGTGTGGTCACCCTTTTCTTGAACACTGTTCATTTTTATGAACCGTGTTACGCATATTGTTGTGCACACTTAAAAAATACTGTACGACTTAATTTAAGGCGCAACTCAGTATGTGGCGCAACCTGAGGTGTCGCACAACTTGAGTTTTACAAAACATGGCATGTGGCACAACTTGGGTTGTTGCACAACGTTTTCGCACAACACATCTCGTGGTGCAACTCAGAGAGTCTATATAACTCAAGAAGTCATACATCTTTGTTTTGCTTCTAATTTTTTTTATTTATATATCTCTTTGCAGTTAATCTCAGGGAACACCCGAATACAGAAAGGTTTGCTTCAACATTTAATGTTCCAGAGTATAGAGAGAATTTGTCTCATGTCACTTTCCTTCAATATGATGGTCCTGAAGCATGAAGAACTCTGCTCATAGATCAAGATAATCAAACTCTTTTGAACTTGATAAATGGTGAACCCCTTCAGAGCTTGGATATTACAGTCTACAAGAAACCTGCCTTTTTATTCAGGGATGCTATCAAGAAAACCTCCCAATCTAAGGCAAGAAAAGAGACGAAATATTTCTTAAAGGGAGACAATGCCATACATCTAACATAAATATCAAGGTCTATGGCATTATCCCAGTATGCTTTTGCAAGCTATCCTAGAAGGATGTCATGGGATCTGACTCCTCTCCAACAAGCAAGAGTTGGTCGAATCTGTTATAAAGTGGGTCCGCAGAACAAAGACCTTTTTTACAACACTTCTGAAAAATATAGCATACATTTAAGAGGTTTAAGGCCGAGCTACATCCCTCCCGAGGATTCTTCCCTGCTCCTTCCAGTCAGAATACATATTTTTGTAAATATATTTGCAAAAGCTGAAGGAAGATATCCAGACCGCGCTATGCACATGACATGCTTGGTAAACCCTGGAATGAAGTGCTGGAGTAGCTTGTCCATATAGATTTTGGAGGAATTCAAAGACAAGCTCATTGATCTGGGCCTCTATAATCCTATCTGCACTACAGTATATGGCATTCATCCAAATCCTCACATGTTCTTGGCTTTAATAGAGAGATATAACAAAAGCACTGGGACCTTCATGACGCCTCATAGAGAAATAGGATTTACTCTTAACGAGATGGAATATATCTCTCGTCTACCGATGGGTGATAACCCATATGAAGAATATATACCCACAAATGATGAATTAGATGCTCTAGCAAAGGAGAATCCCCAGATGATCACAGTTTTCCAAGAGCTGCTGTGTCACTATAAAATCTGCTCACTCTACTACGAAAGTGCCACGGTGGGTACTTGCTACATCACAAAATGGATGCCATATCTGTTCCTGGGTCATGCGTGGAAGGACAAGCCACTGGACAGTCAAGCCTGTACTCCTTATTTCTTTGAACCTTTTGATAGAAGTGATATGCAATATTTGATGGAAAAACATAATCATGGGGATGTCACTTTGACTGAGGACTCGGGTCTGTTCAAGGCTGGCGATGTTCTCCAAAGTTACCTTAGATAGGGTTACAGACCTATGTCTCCAGAAGCCTAGCATGCAGGCTTTCTATCTTTATAGCTACGACATTTTGTAGTTCCGGGAGCCAGTGCAGTTGATAGATTCCACTGGGGTGTTCTGTTCGCTGCAACACGTCATATATTTGGATACAAGATGGATCTCCTATCATCCATGACCTGCCGCCTGAACGCAGGATTGTGTTCTTTTGTGGATACTATGCTGTAAGATAAGGATAGTTGGATTTTCCCCGTACTAAAATACCATATACTTATTTGGTCGGATGGTTATTGCTACACCATCCCTGTTTAATGAACCCGGATATGGGACCTACTGATGGAGACTTCATCGGGCATTTTGCTAATGCTCACTGGAAATATACTGCTCTTTCAGAGAGTTGATTTGCCTTGAACCGTGGATCATGATGGTATTTCCAGTGTATTGGGCCCCCTTCCGGGTATGATACTATGCCTCCACAAATGATGGACTTACCTGAAGAAACACTCTGTTTAAGTCCAAACATCTTTTTCTGGCTTAAGATAATCCGACCCTCTCACTTGGTCTATAGATTTGAAGAAGAATGCTATTTGGAACCGTTTCTGTCGAGTCGATTTGTACGGCAGTTCGGGTATGATCAGCTTCATGTAGGACATGCAACCGCTTGCCTACAGGCCAAGGGTTATCTTATTGATGGGGCTAGGATTTGGAATTATTACAATGCCCGGGGCACAAAAACTATTTTTCTATGCCTTATAAACTTCCCCAAGGCCCGCGTATGTTATATTCATATGCAAACTTCTATACTTCAGTGAACACATTTGCTGAAAACTTCCATCCTGCACATAGCTTCGCAACTGAAAAGAGAATTAAACAAGGAAAACGTACTCTTCAGTCTTTTCGGGATGTAGAAGACAGAGATCCTGCCGATGTACCTCTGGAGACGTCAATTTTAATGAATTTCGCTGACCCAGTTCAAGATCCTTTAGATATATACATGAAGATGCAAAAAAAATCTTCTGTTAAAAGTTTGAAGAAGAGAAAGACTAAGGAAACGACAGCCTCTCCTCAACGAGATAATCCTCCTAATTATCCAAGGGCTCCGGAGAAGAAAAAAAGAACATCACTGGTTATCAATGAACCAGTGACTAAGAGAACAACTCGTTCTCAACCAAAACAGTTGCTTCTCAGTTCTTCTTCTGGAGAGAAGGACATTACCCATTCTTCTATTCAGAAACAAGAAAAGATTACAGAAGGAGGAACTTCTGCTTCCTTGATCGATCCAGAGGGTGATCGTACTGAAGCTGTTGCAGGGCCAAACGCACCGATACTCAAAGAAGTTAGAAGAAGATTGGACATTGCTGAAGAAGAACCATCTCAAGAAGGTAATATCAAAGTTGTGAAATATCCTCATATGTTAATTTTTATCAGAGATATAAATCTAAATTGCT
Organism: Iris pallida; assembly: GCA_029216955.1. Taxonomy (NCBI): domain Eukaryota; kingdom Viridiplantae; phylum Streptophyta; class Magnoliopsida; order Asparagales; family Iridaceae; genus Iris; species Iris pallida. The sequence goes on from JANAVB010009399.1 coordinate 10,585,205, forward strand.
TTTCCTCGTATTGGTTACTTTAACAGATGTCCATCCACCTATCACCATTATGACAGTAAACGTTCCTGCCAATGTACTTGCTGCAGCAGGGATAACAATTCCTTTTCCAACTCCCGTGAGTCCAAAAGCTTCCTTTCCAAAGCCAGATTTACCTCCATAAGATACTTCGCAAGCTCAAATATCTACTCATTCAGGAGAGGCGGTGATTGATGTATTAATCGGTTGCAATTTTGATGATAAAACTTATGATAAAAATTGGGACAACATTGCTAAAAAAATAAACTTTAGCGAATGCATCATTATCACAAGAAATCCTAGTTGATGAAGATCCTTCGCTTGCTGAAGACGAAGAGGATGTGGTTCATGATAAGGAACCTGTCAATCTTCCTAAAGTTAATGAACCCACGACCACTGAGCCGTCTGAAGTGTCTAAGGTGGCAACTGAATTAGTAAATGAAACTCCAGTAACTCTGCCACCTCCGACTGAATCAGGAGCAGGGAGTAGTCAGGCCACCATGTCTACAGAGACTCTGTCCAAACTTCAGTCCGAGATAATTAAAGCTATTGAGACTCCTCATAATGTACTCGGCTCAAGTTTCCCTACTATGAACGATTTGTCATTGCATCTTCAGCATTATATGTTATAACATATGTGATTTGCAGCAGCGCCCACTGGGACTGTAGCCTGGGAAGGAAACTCTTCTCATATTAGTGCTCCAGATGAAGTACCCCCACCTGCTAAAGCTGTGAAGACTTCTACAAACATAGTAGCCACTCCAGGAGCCCTGGCAGCTAACAAATTTGTGGTGACCTCTTTCACGAGAGTCTTCTTTACGTCTCTGGAGCCTCTAATTTATAGAGTTATGGAGAGAGAGGATGTCCCTTTCAGTACCGTTAGAACTCCCACTACATTCTTGATCGAAGGCATCCGTAGTCAAGAAGATGAAGTTCAAGCTTCATTTTTGGAAAATATTTTAGATGATCTTGAGAGCTCGATCAAGGCTTACAAGGAGCTGAAAATAGAAGATATTGAGCTACTAGTAAACATAGAATATGAAACCATGGTTCGAGAAGCAGAAATTAGTAAAGCTGATTTTGAAACATTCCTGCTGGCTTTTACTAGACAATCCTCTGAGCTGGATATTCAAATCTCTGATGTGGCTGTTATTGCTGAGAGTCACAAGACCAAGGCTATAGAGGAAGAAAAAAAGCTGCTGATCTAGAAGCCAAAATTGCTCAACTTCAGGCAAAACTCCAAACAGCTAAGCAGAACATAGAATAAGAGAATCAATTGTACCAATCCGCTATTGATCGGGTAGAGATTTTGAAGGACCAGAAGAAGGAATTTGAATGTCTTCAGAATGAAGAGCTAAAACGTCGAACTGCTATCCTACAACCTTTCGATCCTGAATCAGGACGAGTTGAAGCTAGGCAAAGAGTGCTAGATTCTCGTGATGAAAGAATTCAGGTTCTGAAGAAACAAATTGCAGAACTTACCATCTATCCTTTGGAGTGAAAATGGGCAAATTTTGTTGCTTCTTTCTACAATGTACTTTTTTTTCTTCTTTTGCAGAAAGAGAATAATAAAGACTTTTTATGTGGTTCCATTACTTGTTGCATATCTTCTTATAGATATAAACAATAGAATAGAAAATATACTCAGAGGGACTGAACATGATATATTTCATGATTTAGAAAATAACGGTATTCATTATATCTGCTCGGAGGTAATGTGGACGTGGCATAATATAAAGTTTAGCAATATTGTTATTTCAATAGACAACTTTATGAGAGGTAATAAGGACGTGACAAGTTGCTGATATAAGTAATCGGAATTTAGAGGTGTAAAGGACGTGAATTCATATTATTTAAAACAAGAGACAATAAATGCCAAATGAATGATAAATCAAAGAAAGGTGAATGAATGAACAGTCACTTCAGTTTTCAAAGAAAAGATGTTGGCGCATTAGATTGAAGATAGTTCTTAAATCTTCAATGTGATCTTCTTTGAGACGACTTTTGACAGCAGTATCCTCAACATAGCATTCGACAGTCTTTCGCAGATGATCATGAAAGATAGTACTCATAGCCCGCTGGTAAGTTGTACCGACGTTCTTTAGACCAAACGGTATGACTGTATAACAGTACACTCCACGAGGAGTACGAAATGAAGTATGTTTCTCATCTTCAGGCTTCATCCGGATTTGATTATATCCAGAAAACCCATCCATAAAAGAAATTCGTTCGAATCCACATGTATTGTCGATCATGACATCAATAATTGGGAGAGGGAATTCGTCTTTAGGGCAAGCATCATTGAGATCCCGAAAGTCTATGCAAACTCGAACCTTTTCGGTCTTCTTCAGGACTGGGACGACGTTGGCTACCCAGTCAGGATGTTGTTCTTCTGTGATAAAACTGCAAGCTATAAGCTTTTTGACTTCATCATCAATTGTATCCATCATTTCAGGCTTGAATCGCCGTTGTTGTTGTTTGACCGGCTTGGCATTCGGCAAGATATTAAGCTTGTGAGTTACAATTTGAGGATCGAATCCCGGCATATCTTCATAACTCCAGGCGAAGACATTAATATATTCACGAATAAGGTGAATTAATTCTTGTTTATCATCCTCTGGGAGATTTTTGCTAATGAAGATTGGTCGTGATACGTCCTTCTCTCCAATATCGATTTGGACTAGTTGATCCTCAGTAGGTGGTTCTCGTTGTTCAAAATAAAGTTCCTACTGATTGTCCATCTTTTGCGCCTAAGGGTCCACTTCAGGAGCTTCTTTAATGTCATCTTCATCATCTTTCGAAAATTCGGCAGACACCATGTTAAAAGATACTATCATCCTATGAACAAGACCAATGCTGGTGTCAGAATCCCATAAAATAGAATCAGAAGAGTTAGATCGTTCTTCCTCATCAGATTCAGAAGGTTCTAGAGTTGGGAGTGGTGAAGCGTAACCTAGTCCCCGTTTTGTTTTACTGTGGTATTGTTGTGATTTTCCTCTTGGAACAGCAATACAAAGAGGAGTTCGCCTCCCTTTACCGTTGTTCAGGCCTGTTCTGAAATCATAGCCCATTTTACGGATGATTGCTTTAGATTGTGGACTATAGCGGCGTAATTGTAGCCTTCCTGAATCATCTCTATTATCGTTATAGAGCATGATTTTTGGTTCCTCTTTTTTGTTGAAGAATATAGGCTTTTCATCTTTCTTTCGAGATGGTACTAAGAAGTACGACTCTTGTATTGAATCCAGTGATACCATATTAAAACTCAACAAAAATATATGCATTGGAAAGCTCTTGATCATTAATTTCTGATAAAAATTATTAGAAATATCAGATCTGAACAAAAATAGGCAAAAATTCCCTCGCAACAGATCTAGTCTGTTCTGGACACCTTGTCGTAGAACGGACGCCCCGAGCAATCGTTTGGAAATGTGTGATCCAACGATCAGAGAAAGAAGTAGTCACCTAGAAGTAACTTTTACTTTAGTTTCACAAAAAGATAATTTCACGAAGTACATGAAACCCTATATGCAAAATAGCGTACCTGTTGGAACGAATTCAGACTTGGAATCTATTCTTCGGGTGACTTTTAAATTCCACAACTCATCACAAAGTTGTTGTGGCTTCTCGAGGGCTTCCTAGGACATAAGAAGGGTGTCTTGGGGTCGCGTAAAAGGTCATGGAAGGGCTAGAAAGTTTATGGAGTTGGCGAACATAAGGTGAAGAAATCGAAGGCTGATTTTGTGAAGGTTCGGGATTAATATAGGTTAGGTATTGGTTTTAATTGGAATATATATAAAATATATTCGAATTTCTGGGGGGGAAGGGATTTACGTAAAAGAGTGGGAATTTGGAAAGGTTTGGATTTGATTTGGTAGGATTTGGTTAAGATTTGATAATTAAATCAATGGTATATCTCAAAGAGATTTAATTGGGTCAAAATTAGGAAATTATTTATAGGGTTGTTTTAAAAATAGATTTAAATTGATATGGCTGTAATTAATTCATAGAAATAAATCTAAAATAGGTCTAAGTTGTTAGGGCACCCTAGAGTAGGCTCTACAAACCCTGCTTGGACTAGTTTTGGGTCGGTGGTATTTTTGTGATTGATTTAAGTCTAATATGTCTATAGTTTTGACTTGTGTACCATTTGAAAATAAGTAGCACATAGGAACTCAATTGAGTGGCACACCATTGGCATGTGCATATTAGGCTCGAAATAGGTGTCCGAAAAGAAGAGTAAAGGTAGCATGCCCAAAAGTGAACCGACCCTTGGGACTGCTACGAAAAACACCATCGGATTTCAAACCGGTCTAATGTCAATACCATATATTGGGTCAAAAAGTATGGATCGGGTTTGGCCTCAAACCAGAATTGGAAAAATACATCGAAATTATGACAAAGGGTAAGATGGTTATTTTGACCCAAAATTTGTAAAAAAAAAAAGTTGTGCAAGAAAAAAGTAGTACAAGGGAACATGTTTGAGTGTGACATAATATATCAAAATGAAGGTGGACTTGTCTAGAACATGAATATAGAACTTGTTTTGAGGAATTGGTCAATGTTTGCTTCAAAAGTTAAAGCAACGACAAAGTGCCTATACAACCATAGTTAAAAGTTAAATATGGTTTAGTATGTAAAAATCATATAAAACAAATTAAAAAATTTACCAAAAATCAGGGTGCTTACAATATACCCATCTTAAAAAAAATTTGTCCTCGAAATTAAACCGTAACTTCATGTTCCCAATCTACCCATCTATAAAATGCTATAATAAAAAAAGGTTAAGCTATGAATCTTACCGGAATCCTCAAACAATGTGGATACCGCTCCCGTATAGAATCTGCATATCCCTAAGTAGATTCTCCTGGAGAATGGTGCTTTTATGCAACCTAAACCAATCTAATTGTTTACCTTCTAAGCGTATTCTCGCCAGTATCCTGGATACCAACTAGCTGCCCCTCGAATGATAAACTGGTCCCATGGTAATCCCAGAGTGATCGACCACATGACTGGGATCAGTCACATACCTTCTCAACTGTGAGACATAGAATATTGTAGGATCAAAATATAAAGCGATATACTCTAAATGGGGGGTAAATAGTGTTGGCAGCGGAATATATGCTATTAAAAATTGTTAGTAGCAAGATCACATAAATATTTTATAGATATGAAAAAGTAAAAGTAAAGTGCAAAGAGCAAATGCAAACACGACGATGTATACTGGTCTCCCTCTTATGAGGACTAATCCAATCGAGAGAACTCTAGCTCCCGGTTTGTCACGCCCCAGAACCAGAATACTGGCAAGTGGGGATGGACAAGGCCAGCTACGCAATTCCAAAGTACACCAGTACTCGGAAATAACGTATAACCTGTCAAGATATGGGGGTTACTTCTACAAGCCAACAGTCGATCCTAGGTTAAAACAATCTTAGATATCTCAATCACAGGCAATTTTACAAGGTACAAGAAGTATGATCATCAGACATACAATAGTAAAGCGTCCCAAACCATATATACATGGATGATCATGAAGCTAGTAATACAAAATGGAAAACTAGTAAGAGTATTAGTCATACATGATAGCTCTAGCTGCAGTCTAGAATACGCACATCATGTTTATGCCCGTAGGTTAAATGTTAAGGACCAAAACACGAGCTAAACACGTGCTCGGAGGCTAAACGCCACAAAAGAATAATGTACATAACCAGTGGAAGAATAAAATGAGAAACCCACTTAGGCACTATGGTGCTCTGGATGGTCACCATCGAGTAGATGGTGTGGAAGATCCTCTGGGCTTCTCTATCAGATCTGGCCAAACAAAACCAGTAGGGTCAGACCCCCAATAGCAAGTACCACAAAGGAAGCCAAACTGTGAACTAAAACCAGCAATCACTAACATCAACAATTAGAAATATAAATGAGTAAGGGCAGATCGAGACTCGTGCACTACAAATGCACTTATCCCGAACATAGGAAGACAATAAGTAAGCATCTTGGAGCATAAAGTAATTATCATGCAACATAATGTAAAGTGTAGACACGTTAAGTAAACAAAAGCTTGAGAATATGTAAAAGCAATTAAACATGTGAACTTGTGAGATAGCCGGGTCATAAGAGCATGGTGACCCGGCATAGGGAGTCATGTATAGCTTGTGAGATAATTGAACATTGTAAACCCCTTGATCAAATTCCATCATGCTAAATTTTTTTATTATTTAATAATTATTATTTATTACCATTTAAACTAGACACCTGCTTTCCTATGTACATATATGCAAATATTTGCATTGCCAACCCAGAGGCTCTCTTGCAAAAGATTATAGTACAGGGGTTTTACTGCTAAGTTTCAGATTCAAATTCACTCAGGGTTTAATCCAAATTCCTGATGCCATTCGAATACATGTGGATAGAGCCAGATTTAGATTCAAACAATTTGAATCTCCCTAAACTCTTTTGATCACATCCATGCCCTATATCTATATATGTATATAGAATGATTCTCCTACGTTTCCCCTTACAAACCCTAAGTAGACCTCTCGATCACCTCTCAAGAGCAGCAACAAAGGAGGCTTGTGGATCCATTCCATCCCTGCGAGTTGTAACACAGGTATTCCTCATCTTTCCCTTGTCTATCTGATCATACATAGTATTCGAAGCAATGTCTAAGAGGATTTCATTAGTATTGAACCGAAGGTAGGTTAGATAGTCGGATAACAAGGATCGTCTACAGGAACCTGAGTCTCCACACACATAAGGCATCATGTCAGGCTTGCCATCTATGTTTGACAGGAAGTCCATACACATAGAGACCTAGGCAGTACATTGTATCACCATGGTGATTAATCCATAAAAAACCCTGTACTATCCCCTGCTGCAATCTCACCAAATGATGGAACTTGTGATACCCTGGAATATCCAGGATCAGTTTGAACACGACTCCAAACTACTCCATGACCAACACTAACTACTACCTATAGGGATCTTCACATAGGGCATGTGACCCCTAGGTAATACAGGGATGTATATCCTTGATGTGTTATAAAGGCATAGGCAGTATCAGTTGTACACTGATAACAGGGTCAGGTCTCGAGCATCAGGAATACCACCAGGGGATGCCAGCATAAACCCAAAATTGGACAGAGGCTATGGACTATGGGGTAGGAAATAGACTCCCTGAATAAAGTATAAATCTGAAATTGAGAATGTTATTGCTGCAGTACTAGGAAGGGGTACACTAGGCCTGGAAATACCACACTACTATGTAGACTAGCTGGGCGCATCACCAAAGGGCTGATTGATACATAAAGTGTATCAGAAAGCCCTAAATCAGATTAGGATAGATTTGATTTAGCCTATGACCAAATAAACCTAGGGATAGGCTGATTCAACTATTTAGAGACCCAAAAGGAGTAAGGGTACACCCACATACACGTTCAGAGATGCACTAGGATATTGGACTGCAAGCTAGTACCAACCTACTGGTTAAATTGATACTATAGATACCTGATACTGTGATTGGGTTCCCCTAATATCTCACAGATAATTAACATGGCCTAGGTGGAGGTTGGTGTCCAGGTTATGTACATAAGGGGCAGGCTTGGCAGGGAAACACCCCAATCTTAAGAGTCCTATAGGGACTAGGTATAAACATGCCCTAACACATGAGTAGCAAACTGCAGGCAAGGGAGTTTCTAAAGAGTCCTGGTATAGAGTCTGGACTCGGGCACATGACTCTAGTTATAGGTTCCCTGCCTACAATATAGGACAGGTAAAGAGATGGTTGATCCAAGAATGACTGTAAGAGAGGAGTCTTTGTACTCTTCAGAATATTGACAGGAATTAGAGGAGTGCAGGACTATAGGTGTTCCTTAGACACTACTATGGTCCATACTCCAGTAATAAGAGGTGACCAACATAGCAGTCCACTGAAGGGACAAGAACAGTATTGGTGTTATTGCCTAAATACAGGTATAAAGAATACACAGGTCCTTGGGAAGGTTTCCAAATCTCTGTGAGCAGGTATAATGCTATAGTGTTGGTTTTCTCCACATGAGGACTCCTGGGATGAGCTAACTTAAGTTATTGCTAAACACCAGCTACTTGCAAGTATGCCCTGTGGATTTGGACAGGAATATTAGTAGGTAGTTAAGGAAAAAAGGAGTTATGGCCATAGCTTATAACTTGATACTTAGGAGTCATGAAGGGTAGTGTCAAGGGCAGATTATCGGTACCATATAGGAATAAAACAAGTTGGGCCTAGGAAGTGACTTAGAAGTTAGAAAAACCTATTTTGATTTGAAAACTCAGTTTTTCTAATGATAAATTCCTTAAGTAGGTTCCTTGGATCTCGATTTGGACTCTGATCAGTACCAGCAGCCCGGAATGCAAGGCGAGTACAGTTTATTGTTTATTTTCAGTATTGATCTTTACTATACATCAGTGTTTAGTCGATAGATATGTGATTTCAGTTTTATGTTGATTTTGTTCCTTGTTGTATCGGGAGGTGAAGTGCCGAAGATATGTGATCTGACCTTAGACAGTGTAGACAGTATTTTATTATTGCAAAGTAGACAGTATAGACAGTGTTTTATTATTGCAAAGTAGACAGTGTAGACAGTAATTTATTATTACAAAGTAGACAGTGTAGACAGTGATTTATTATTGTAAAATAGACAGTATAACTTTAGACAGTGTAGACAGTTTCGTGTAATTGTCCCGAGACCGATCACATATCAAAAGGTATTTCAGTTGGTCAGTCGGTGAGTATTTTCTTGCATTTCATTTACTGTTTTCGATATTTAGTTTATTTTTATTTTTTTGTTTATATTTTTTATGAATCATATGTCTAAAGGCTAACCCCTGTTATGTAGTCACTTTCATATATTGAAATGCATTCAGTGAATTGTACTCGTTCCATCCTGACTGGGTAATCAAACAAATTTTAGGTAATGGCGATAAGATCGTGTGTCCTGAGCAGTATGGCCTGTACTTGGGAGATGTGTTAGAGACGGACTTTGCTTATCAGGAGGATTATGTAGCATCTGATCTCGATGCTCCATCTTAGATATCTTAGTTAGTGCTGAGACCTTGTACTGGATTTATGAGTTAATTTGAGACATGTGGTGGAGTTTACTTTGATTCTAGATTTCATACGTTGTGAGACGATTCTATTTTATCTATTTGATGATGAGTTGAGATATGGAGTTGCTATATTTCCCTTGTGATATATTATATTGCATAGTTGTTTATCATATTGTTACAGCGTTCTACCGCCGACTCTGTGGCATAGGCTGGGCGTGTACACGGTTCATGCCCAAACTATTGGATGTGGGTCGTGACATATTTTTATGGTGGCCCATGCAGGTCAAAGTTTCGCAAGGACAGCAAAACTGTAGTGGTACTTAGGTTAGTCGTACTACTGCGGGCCTATGACTAGGACTAGGAATAGGGACCTAAGGACTGTCTCCGTGAGTTAAAATTTGCGTTATTGACTTCTATATTCGAATTCAAGTATTTTTATGCATCCTGTTTGAATCTCCATATCGTCTAATGATTTTTCTTGTTTTCAGCCAATGGACTCGCATGACAGGAACAACGCTGCACTGAACACTCCACCGGTAGTTGGCAGGTTTTTCACCTATGGGACTCCACCGACGCAGGGGGGCCAGCTTACTCATCAGGACAATCTGGGCCAGCCACAGTACTCGAGATTTCGCATGGATGACATTCCACCTCCACCACATTTTCCTCCGCAGACTCCAGCACCAGCACCTATTCCTCTACCGGCACCAGCAGCCTATCCACCACCAACGATTCACCCAGCACCAGCCGTGGATCCAGCTCCTATGATACAGCAGGCATCCTACATGTACCCAGCACCTACTATGCATCCCACGCCAGTAATGTACCCGGCACCTGCTCTGCCTCCGCCACTGGCACCGGACAACATTAACCTCCTGGGAATTTTCCAGCAGCAGGCCAACATCTTTCGCGATACCTTGTGAGAGGCTCTCCAACAGAGGGAGGCTCCCCGACAGCATCCTGGGACGTCCAAGCACTTTATGGACCTTAGGCCAGAGAGTTTCATGGGACAGAGGGGATTATCTACGCTGACGAGTGGTTGGAGAACGTTGAACGATACCTGAAGATGGCCCGAGTCCCAGAAGATCTGAAGATCGAGTCAGCCAGTGGACAACTTTTCGACATCGCACGGACATGGTACCAAGGTGAGCCCCGATTTTCTGCTCCAGTCGTAACTTGGGAGGAGTTCAAACGGCTATTCAAGAAGAAGTTCTATCCATAAGTGGCACGAGAGGCGCTAGTGAGCCAGTTCGAGCATCTAGAGCAAGGCAATCTCACCGTTGACGAGTACACATCAGAGTTTTCTTGCCTCAGTTGCTTTGCGGAGAACTTAGTCAGCACCCCAGAAGACAAAGCACGACAGTTCAGGAAGGAATTATCGCACAAGATTCATTTAGCTATCGCCACCAGCCGAGCCATTACCTATGAGGAGATTCTGGAGGTCGCCCAGGCAGTAGAAGAAGAACTGAGTTATAGGCCGAAGAGGAGTAGAGACTCTTTCAGCGGAGGCAACCATCCACCCACACAGGAGAAGCGTCCTCAGGTGCAGACAAGGACCTTCTAGCACCAGCAACCCTTCCAGCCCACGGGTAGAGCCCCAGTACATCAGCAGCACAGAGGCCCGGCCAGAGCTCAGATACAGCAGCCACAGAGACAATTCCAGCAGGCTCCGCATTGTACATTTTGTGGGAGGACCGGACATATTTGGGACGACTGCAGACAGAGACTTGGATCGTGTTTATACTGCGGATCACCTTCGCACCAGCTGAAGGATTGTGCAGTGGCTCCCAATCGAGCAGGACGTAAGACAGCTCCAGCACAGAGAGGACCAGCCGCCACACAGCCGCGAGGTCCACCGCTACCTACTCAGCAGCAACGGTTCACTCAGCACCAGCAGAGAGGAGCACCCCAGCAGGACCGAGCTTTTGCTATGGCTATTGAGGAGCTCGAGCCTACACTAGATGTGATAGCAGGTTCCATACTTCTCGATTTCTTTCCCAGCTATAGCTTTGTTTGATTCCGGCGCATCCCATAGTTTTATCTTTGTATCTTTTGTGTTCAAGCATAGTATAGCATCTGTACCTTTGGGGTGGTAGTTGCAAAATTATAATAGGCAGAGGCGTTATCCTAGTCAAGGATATTTGCGTGAGGCGGCACATCACCTTGCGAGGTAGGGAGTTGCGCGCCAACTTACTCGTAATACCACTACCGAGTTTTGACATCGTTCTCGGTATGGATTGGTTGAGTAAGAATTTTGACAGTATAGACTGCCACCGAGGATGTGTCATATTTAGTCCTCTCGGAGAGTCTGCATTCGAGTTCGCTAGAGGAGCGATAGAGCAGCAGAGTGAAGGTATTTGCGGAGCTATAATTCAGGAGGGAGAGGCACTGCATCCCATCATCGCAGAGTTCATGGATGTTTTTCCGAAGGACTTGCCGGAATAGCCGCCAGACAGAGACATCGAGTTTGTCATTGATCTAGTACCTGGCGCAGTACCAACGGCACAATCGGTATATCGGATCAACGACAAGGAGGCTGAAGAATTGAAGAAGCAGATCGAAGAATTGCTAGAGAAGGGGTTCATCAGAGAGAGTTCGTCACCATGGGGATCCCCTGTCCTCCTTGTGCCAAAGAAAGATGGTACGGTACGAATGTGCATCGACTACCGAACCTTGAATAATCACACTATCAAGAACAAGTATCTGTTGCCGAGGATAGACGATCTCTTCGATCAGTTGAACGACGCGCGGGTATTCTCAAAGATAGATTTGAGGTCGGGCTACCATCAGTTGAAAGTGAAGAAAGAAAAAATACCGAAGACTGCCTTTCGAACCAAGTACAGACAATACAAGTTTATGGTGATGTCGTTCGGGTTGACTAATGCCCCGACAGTCTTCATAAACTTGATGAACAAGGTATTCCATCCATACCTTGACAAGTTCGTAGTGGTGTTTATCGATGACATACTCATTTATTCGAAAACACCGGAGGAGCACGAGAAACATCTGAGGATCGTGCTAGAGACCCTCAGGAAGGAGAAGCTCTATGGAAAACTCTCGAAGTGCGAGTTTCTTCTTGGACAAGGTGGAGTTTCTTGGTCATGTGGTGATTGGAGACGGTATATCCGTCAATCCGAAGAAGGTGACAGCTGTGGAAGCATGGTCTACTCCGACTACAGTGGTAGAGATACGAAGTTTCATGGGATTAGCATGGTATTATCAGAAGTTCGTGCAGGATTTTTCTCGGATTGCAGAGCCACTCACTAGGTTCACTCGAAAGGATGTAGAGTTCGTATGGACGGAGGACTGCCAGGCTACGTTCGATGAGTTGAAGAAGAGACTGACGACAGCCCCTATCTTAGCCTTGCCTTCAGGATCGGGAGGTTTTACCATTTATAGTGATGCCTCAGGCAAAGGACTAGGTTGCGTCCTAGAGCAGAACAAGAGAGTGATAGCCTATGCGTCTCGACAGTTGAGACCACATGAGAAGAACTATCCCACTCACGACCTAGAGTTGGCATCCGTGATCTTTGCCTTAAAGATGTGGAGACATTATTTGTACGGAGAGCGAGTGGAAATCTTCACTGACCACAAAAGCTTGAAGTACGTCTTCACGCAAAAGGAGTTGAACATGAGGCAACACAGATGGCTTGAGCTGATGAGTGACTATGACATATCTCTACAGTATCATCCGGGAAAAGCCAACGTTATTGTGGATGCTTTGAGCAGGTATCCTGTAGCAATGTGCTTGACTCGAGATCGTCACTTATTAGAGGATTTAGAGAGTTTGGGCATTGAGATAGTCATTCCAGAAGCCGAGATACAGATAATGGGCATGCAGATTCAGTCAGGGCTGATGGACAGGATTCGGGAGGCACAGCATCAGGATGAGCAGCTGAAGAGCATCATAGCACAAGCACGAGCTGGATTGCTAGATGATTTCACTATTACAGAGGATGGTTCATTGAGGTACGGAATGAGGCTTTGTGTACCTAGTGGAGAGCTTAAAAAAGAAGTCATGCAAGAGGCACACCGTTCTCAGTATTCTCTATATCCGGGAGCCAATAAGATGTACAAGGATCTGCACAACCACGTATGGTGGTATGGCATGAAACGCGAAGTGGCTCGCTTCGTTTCTAGATGTCTCGTATGTCAGCAGGTCATGGCCGAGAGGCAGAGACCAGGAGGATTATTGCAGCCGCTATCGATACCCGAGTGGAAGTGGGAACACATCACTATGGATTTTATTTCCGGTCTTCCACGGTCATCGGGCGGAAAGGATGCGATTTGGGTCATCGTTGACCGGTTGACCAAATTGGCCCACTTTATTCCATTTAAAGGGGGGTTATCTACAGAGAAGTTGGCGGAGCTTTATGTGAAGCAGATAGTCCGGCTGCACGGGATTCCGGTGAGTATCGTGTTAGACCGGGATAGCAGGTTCACGTCCCACTTTTGGAGGAGCCTACAGGCCAGCTTGGGCACAACGCTCAAATTCAGCACTGCTTATCATCCACAGATGGATGGACAGTCAAAGCAAACCATACAGATGCTCGAGGATATGCTGCGGACGTGCGTGCTAGACTTTGGCGGCTCATGGGAGGACCACCTTCATCTCGTGGAGTTCTCCTATAACAATAGCTACTAATCTAGTATCGAGATGTCCCCTTTCGAAGCGTTGTATGGTCGGAGATGTCGTACCCTACTGTCTTGGGACGATGTGGGAGAGCGTACACTGCTGGGACCAGAGATGGTAGTAGATGCTGCAGAAAAAGTCAAAATGATTAGAGAGCGGCTTCGTGTGGCTCAGGATAGGCAGAAGCACTGGGCCGACAGTCACCATAGACCATTGAAGTTCGAGGTATGAAATTCCATTAGTATAAATTACGTGATAATTATAGATTCGTGGTGACAATTGTATGTTATAGGTTGGCGACTTGGTGTTTTTGAAAATTTCTCCGACACGTGGCACTATTCGTTTCGGTAAAGGCGGTAAACTCAGCCCATATTTCATTGGGTTGTTTGAGATTTTCGAGAAAATCGGTGCTGTAGCATACCGATTAGCCTTACCGTCTACATTGGAAGGAGTGCACAACGTGTTCCACGTATCCCAGCTGCGATGATACGTGGCAGAACCCGGTCATGTCTTGGACCATTCAGAGATCGAAGTGAGACTGAGTCTCAGTTACCAGGAGCAGCCAGTAAAGATTTTGGACCGCAGAGAGAAGGTGCTGACGAATCAAGTGATTCCCTTGGTACGCGTTGCGTGGAGACACCATTTACCGGGCGAATCCATATGGGAGAGGGAAGACGAGATACGAGAGCGTTACCCATACCTCTTTACGGACTGAGGTACATTTTTATAATGTTTTTCAGCTGAATTTCGAGGACAAAATTACTCTAAGGGGGGTAGACTTGTAAACCCCTTGATCAAATTCCATCATGCAAAATTTTTTTATTATTTAATAATTATTATTTATTAGCATTTAAACTAGACACCTGCTTTCCTATGTACATATATACAAATATTTGCATTGCCAACCCAGAGGCTCTCTTGCAAAAGATTATAGTACAGGGTTTTACTGCTAAGTTTCAGATTCAAATTCACTTAGGGTATAATCCAAATTCCTGATGCCCTTCGAATACATGTGGATAGAGCCAGATTTAGATTCAAACAATTTGAATCTTCCTAAACTCTTTCGATCACATCCATGCCCTATATATATATATATATATATATATATATATATATATATATATATATATATATATATAAATATATATATATATATATATATATGTATATAGGATGATTCTTCTACGTTTCCCCTTACAAACCCTATGTAGACCTCTCGATCACCTCTCAAGAGCAGCAACAGAGGAGGCCTGTGGATCCATCCCATCCCTGCTAGTTGTAACACAGGTATTCCTCATCTTTTCTTTGTCCATCTGATCATACAAAGTATTCGAAGCAATGTCTAAGAGGATTTCATTAGTATTGAACCAGGGGTAGGCTAGATAGTCGGATAACAAGGATCGTCTACAGGAACCTGAGCCTCCACACAGATAAGGCATCCTGTCAGGCTTGCCATCTATGTTTGACAGAAAGTCCATACACATAGAGACCTAGGCAGTACATTGTATCACCATGGTGATTCATCCATGAGAAACCCTACACTATCCCCTACTGCAATCTCACCAAATCATGGAACTTGTGATACCCTGGATTATCCAGGATCAGTTCGAACACTACTCCAAACTACTCCATGACCAACACTAACTACTACCTATAGGGATCTTCACATAGGGCATGTGCCCCTAGGTAATACAGGGATGTGTATCCTTGATGTGTTATAAAATCATAGGCAGTATCAGTTGTACACTGATAACAGGGTCAGGTCTCGAGCATCAGACATACCACCATGGGATGCCAGCATAAACTCAAATCAGATTAAGATAGATTTGATTTAGCCTATTACCAACTAAACCTAGGGATAGGCTGATTCAACTATTTAGAGACCCAAAAGGAGTAAGGGTACACCCACATACACATTAAGAGATGGACTAGGATATTGGACTACAAGCTAGTACCAACCTACCTGTTAAACTGAAACTATAGATACATGATACTGTGATTGGGTTCCCCTAATATCTCACAGATAATTAACATGGCCTAGGTGGAGGTTGGTGTCCAGGTTATGTACATAAGGGGCAGGCTTGGCAGGGAAACACCCCAATCTTAAGAGTCCTATAAGGACTAGGTATAAACAGGCCCTAACACATGAGTAGCAAACTGCAGGCAAGGGAGTTTCTAAAGAGTCCTGGTATAGAGTCTGGACTCGGGCACATGACTCTAGTTGTAGGTGCCCTGGCTACAATATAGGATAGGTAAAGAGATGGTTGATCCAAGAATGACTGTAAGAGAGGAGTCTTTGTACTCATCAGAATATTGACAGGAATTAGAGGAGTGCAGGACTATAGGTGTTCCTTAGATACTACTATAGTCCATACTCCAGTAACAAGAGGTGACCTACATAGCAGTCCACTGAAGGGATAAGAACAGTATTGGTGTCATTGCCTAAATATAGGTATAAAGAATACACAGGTCCTTGGGAAGGTTTCCAAATCTCTGTGAGCAGGTATAATGCTAGAGTGTTGGTTTCCTCCACATGAGGACTCCTGGGATGGGCTAACTTAAGTTATTGCTAAACACCAGCTACTTGCAAGTATGCCATGTGGATTTGGCAAGAATATTAGTAGGTGGTTAAGGGAAAAGGAGTTATGGCCATAGCTTATAACTGGATACTTAGGAGTCATGAAGGGTAGTGTCAAGGGAAGATTATGGGTACCGTGTAGGAATAAAACAAGTTGGGCCTAGGAAGTGACATAGAAGTTAGAAAAACCTATTTTGATTTGAAAACTCAGTTTTTCTAATGATAAATTCCTTAAGTAGGTTCTTTGGATCTCGATTAGACTCTGATCAGTGCCAACAGCCCGAGACGCCACGCGAGTACAGTTTATTGTTTGTTTTCAATATTGATCTTTACTATACATCAGTGTTTAGTCGATAGATATGTGATTTCAGTTTTATGTTGATTTTGTTCCTTGTTGTGTCGGGAGGTGAAGTGCCAAAGATATGTGATCTGACATTAGACAGTATAGACAGTGTAGATAGTATTTTATTATTGCAAAGTAGACAGTGTAGACAGTGTTTTATTATTGTAAAGTAGACAGTGTAGACAGTAATTTATTATTGCAAAGTTGACAGTGTAGATAGTGATTTATTATTGCAAAATATACAGTATAACTTTTGAAAGTGTAGACAGTGTCGTGTAATTGTCCCGAGATCGATCACTGTAACACCCAGTTTTCCAGATAAGGGTATTTTTGAAATTTTGTGATTATAATAATTATTATTGATATTTATTTTATATTATGATCTTTGGTGATTTTTAATAATTTTTAAACTATTTAAAAACTGCTTTGAGTCATGACTTGTGATTTTGATGTGCTGTCAGTGAAACCCTAGTGACTGCATGACCTAGAGCCTAACCATGTCATTAGTATGTTTTAATTATCATTTTTAGCCTAGGAGTAATTTGATCATTTTGGCTTATTTGAATTTTTAATTATTTTAATGAATTAGTGAATTCTAGTTTGACTTTGACTTGTTGAGACCTAGTGGACTAGCCTAAAAGCTAACCCTAGCCATGGTGACCCTAGTCTTACTTGAGTTAACTTATTTTACTCATTAGAAAATAGTTTAGAATGAAGGGATTTGGTTTAGTGGATTTTAGTCATGACTTATGACTCAATGGTTTAATTGATCATGACTTAAGCCCATGGGTCATTTAGTGAACCCTAACCCTAATTAATGAACCTATGAACAGCCACATAGGGATCTCCACCCTATTTAAACACTTGTTCATTAGGGCTTGCCTTTTTTTATCATTCCAACACTTGGAGAAAAGAACGGTAAGTTTCCCCTTCCAAAAAAATCTCATTTTATTCATTTGATCTCATTTTTCATCCTAATCTTTTGCATTGGATTCTAAATTGAGTTTATGGACTGTTGGTGGAGAGTCATTTCAGTTTGGGATCAATTTGGAGCTTTTGGCCATCAAGAAGAACCCCCCATTTGGAGCTTTTCCATGCAAATTGCACCTATAGGTAAAACCCTCTAAATTGATTTAAATTTTAGTTTTCTTTGCATGTAGGGCTAGATCTAGGAGTCCCCTAGGTGTCCCTGAAATTTGGGTGAATTTTGTGTCCATTTGGTGTCCGTATCGGACACGTGTCATAGTGTAAGTTAGGTGTTCGATAGAATGCCTCTTAGGAAATTATTTTCGATTTTTGAAAATGTAATTACATGAGTTTGTAGATCTAAGGATGTAGATTATTTTTTGTGAAGGGTGTTGGGTGTTTTTGTGTCGTATTGTGTCGGTTTGGGCTGTTGGACATGCTGCACGACACTGTGTGCACAGCCAGTTTTGGCTACTGACACAACCTCGTAACTCGGACAGGACACGACTTGAAGTATGTGCAGACACCTAGAAACCTAGCCCTAGTCCCCCTCTACCTCTATACACGACCACGATGTGTCACGTGTCATGTGTCACGCACACGAGTCTGTGACACGCCTGCACGAGATACTGCAACGTGCCTGTGTCCTCCCCTGCTACTCGGGCCCCCTGTAGGATACGACACGACACTAGAGCAGACGAAACTTGGTGGACACATGGTTCTAATGTCTGACACGACACACACAAAGTTTGGGTCGAGTTGGTTTCATATTCACAAAGTTATCCAACTCACACTGATTTGTGCTGTCCACACACACAAACACATTTTGTCTCTGATACGCACTGTCTGACACAACACGACACATCTTAGACATGATACAGGCAATTGTATCCCTAGCCCTATACCTACCCCAGGGTTGGACACGAGCACGAGGCTCTAGGGTCGACATACGAGTCCCTAGATCGCCTTGCACCTGTGCACGATGCTGCCTATGTGCAGTTCAGTCACACGGTAATATTTAGGTTTAGACACTGTTTGGACACTTCGTGTCTACTCATATGGACACAAAATGACACCCTAGACATGTATGCATGGTAGCTCACATTTGTACCTTAAATTTTGCTGAATTGATTGGGTGTTGATTCGGTTTTGGACATTGAGATGAGTCGAGCATGAGCTCTGACACTGTTATTTCCAGGTTTCAGAAATCAATTAGTTTAAATGTAATTGTTGGGTTTTAAATGATGTTTTTCACTGTTTTATAACCCCCACATGATTGTTAGTATTTGGAAATGAAATATTTCATTTCAATTTGGCTCTTGGGTTAAGAAAGGAGTTTTTGAACATTGAGATGGGATTTTGAATGGTAAGGGCTACCTGTGTATCTAATACCATGTGTGTTATTTGAAATTCTAAAATGATTCCTTCTAAAACTGATTTTAAAATGCTGTTTTAAGTCACTGAGGATTCCTACATGTGTATTAGATTACCTAATGTTGGTTGGTGGTTGTGTTGAAGTTTGGGATATCAAATTTGGTATGGGACTGCATGTAAACTGATTTTTATACGCTGTTAAGACAGTTAGCTTCATGACATTCCTGGAACACACTCTTTGAACTGTCACATTCACCTCACTGTTATTTTCAGTTTCAAACCCTCAATGTATATTCACACACGCACACATCCTAATTGACACACTGTTTTCACATATATTGCACTTGTCACAAAACTGATTTGAGCCTACCAACACACACAGATTTTTGATGAACTAAATACTTGGGACAGTCAATATAAACTATTTTTGATCCCAGTTTATGCATAGCTAAGTTTTGGGGTTCAATTCAAAACATGAAAAACCTAATTTTTGGGTATATATGAAAACCTGAGACTGAATGGCATCAGCCATGTTCAGTCCAACTTTGGCATGCCTGTATCAATCCTATTTTGGATTGAATCAAGCAATGTGCACATGACAGGACCCATAGGCTGAATTCGAGTTCTGTTTATTTGAGTTATGTTTGATGTTGATTTCACATACACACACTCACACACAAACTTCCTGTCACAGATTTCCCTCTTATTTTTTTTCTTGTCCCACATTATACTGAGATCACACCATGTACACACACAGTGAACTGAATTGGGTAGGCAGTACACAATGCTCACATGCTCAAATTCACTCTTGGTCACATTGGCATTGGCATTGGCATTGGCTTGGCTTTTGGCATTGGCTTGCATTGCAGCAGTGGCTTAGCAGCAGCTGTAGTTGCCTTGGTTTACACTGTATTGGCAGCAACAAGTAGTGGCTTAGCAGCAGCAGCAGTGGCCATGTTTGGCATGGCACTTAAAATGCAGAGTAGTGGCCATAGGCCATTCTTTCAGTCAGGGATTGAGTTGGTTTCAGAGATTGGGGTTAACTCAGTACCCAATTTCAGATACCTACACCAATACATGTATTTATCTACTTTGGGTTCAGTTCTCCTAAGTTAATATAGATATTGTCTATATATATAATTGATATATATATTAGGATGGGGTTCCAGTTTTTGTAGTGGGTTAGAAATGTAGTAAAGGGGGTCTAGTTACATTCAGTTGAGGTAGAGGGATAGCTTGAGTGGTTAGTAGGAGGAATGTGTGTCCTGCATCCTTGTATAAGTCTAGATAACCTATATTATGTGTCAATAGAATGTAAAGAGGGCTTGAGGGCAGTAGCAGTATATAATAGGATTTATGAGGGGGGTGGTGTTAGAAAATGAGTAGGAGAAGGGAGGCTTGAGTGTGGGTTAGGCCATAGTGTTCATCCTTGAGGATGTGCTGCACCTTGATATAATGTACTGCCCTCTAATGTGTGTCCTGCAACAGTGGTCCACTACCTACCTCTTAGAGTGTTGCTCCATTCCATTTTACCTATAGGTATAGCATATAGTCATATGTGTATACATATATGTTAGTTTATAATGTGTAAATATTGTCTGTGGGTGTCGAGTAGAAACTGATTGATAGTGTGAGTGCCTAGGTTGTGTGGATTATAGAAGAGTGAAGAGTGAGGGTACATTGTGATATAGTTATATATATGAGGGCATGTTAGATATGAGTGTGGGTTGTGGTAGTTTATAGATAGAAAGGACTAGGGTTGAGTCATTATTGTACATAGATATGTGGTACTTGATATATAAGTTGGATTATAAGATTAGTTAAATGTAGGATTATGGTTAATTTATGAGAATAGCTTTAATATAGAGTTTGAGTCTAGATGTGACCAATTGACCTAGTTTGACTAGGGTATTGACTTGGGTTGACCCAAAGGTGACCAAGTTTGACTTGGACCTAGTTTGACCTAGACAGTTGATCAGGGTTGACTTAGAGTTGACTTTGACCTAGATTGGCCTAGAAATCATGTAGATTGCATCATAAACTCCATTTGCCTTATTTTAAACATATTATAACCTGTATTCCTCTGTTTAGGACATTGTGACTCCGGTGCAGACATCTAATTTTACACTGCTCTTTTCAGAGTAGCAGGCGAGTACATTCTCTGATAGTTCTTCCATTTACTTGTCAATTACTGTACTTCAGTTCTAGATAGTTTTATGTGATTCTTACAACACGTATGGATATTCTAGATTTATGTATGTGACACACATACCATCTGTCTGGCCTCTATTTTCTGGAACCACTACTGGCATCACTACTGGAATCACTACTGGAACCACCTACTGGAATCACTCTGGAATCTTTTGCTGGTATCATTATGTTTGGCTGGACTCATCTCGATTCTCGTGTCATTTTTATGGATTCACTTGTACTTGTGGGCGGGGAAATATTGGAATAGGCATGTGAACATACCCAAATACTGGAACCACTCCCTTGGAATTATACTGGAACGATAGCCATCCCATACTTGGCCGAGTGTGCGGTGTGCCGTATTACCTACAGCCGTTCACATGTCGATCCCGGTATTTTAAAATACACTGTTAGAGTATAGGCTGGACTCACCCTGGAACCTTTGATCACCAACTGGACTCACCTTATACCGGACTCATCTTGTACTGGAACCACCTGGTATCAGATTCATGTTGTCTAGATTTATTTAGGTTTTGCACTTGTTTACATTTACATTCTGGACTTATTATGTTACTTTAGTTCAGCTAGATTTATTTTACAGTCTTCATTGTCATTATTCTTCTCTTATTTTAGTTACTTACTTTCCTTGTATCTTATCTGTTCTCCATACCATCACCTGTATGTAACTGCCATATTCATCAATAAAACTGTCTATAACTGCTTTATAGTTCTCTGTCATTTAATTGGAATTTCTTGATGAGTTGTACTCGTTTCTGTCCTGACTGGACCTGTTGAAAATTTTACAGATGATTGCCCTGAGGACACATGCCCTACATTTTACTGAGGAGATGGCTTAGCTACCTATGGCCCCGACACGCAGGAGAGATCGGGAGTTTAGTTAGTCTGTCTTGTTTTAATTTTCCTGTTTAGATCTGGAGTTGTATATAGAGATTTGAGACTTGAGATGTATTTGAGATTATTCAGATGTTGATATTATTTCAGTAGTTTGTTGTCTTTAATTTCTTAGTTATTTTTTGTGTTATCTTATCGTGCTTAGACTGTGATTGAGTTACACCATATCTTATACTTGTCCTCCGTTCGGAGTTGATCATGATGAGTACATTATATACTACATGAGTTGATGGTTAGTTAGAGACTTAGAACAGCGTTCTACCGCCGATACTGCGGCGTAGGCTGGGCGCTGTTACGTACTCGTACCCTCACAGTGGGTGCGGGTCGTGACAATCACATATCAAAATGTATTTCAGTTGGTCAGTCGGTGAGTATTTTCTTGCATTTCATTACTGTTTTCGATATTTAGTTTATTTCTGTTTTTTCGTTTATATTTTTTATGAATCATATGTCGAAATGCTAAACCCTGTTATATAGTCACTTCCATATATTAGAACTACATTCAGTGAATTGTACTCGTTCTATCCTGACTGGGTAACCAAATAAATTTTAGGTAATGGCGATGAGATCGTGTGTCCTAAACAGTATGGCCCATACTTGGGAGATGTGTTAGAGATAGACTTTGCTTATCAGGAGGATTATGCAGTATCTGATCCCACTGCTCTATCTTAGATATCTCAGTTAGTGCTGAGACCTTGTACTGGATTTATGAGTTGATTTGAGACATGTGGTGGAGTTTACTTTGATTCTAGATTTCATACATTGTGAGACGATTCTATTTTATCAATTTGATGATGAGTTGAGATATGGAGTTGCTATATTTCCCTTGTGATATATTTTATTGCGTGGTTGTTCATCATATTGTTACAGCGTTCTACCGCCGACTCTGCGGCATAGGCTGGCCGTGTACACGGTTCATGCCCAAACTATTGGGTGCGGGTCGTGAAAAACATGTGAGCATATAAGTATTATATAGAAAAATGATAAGTGGACTTAGGAACTAATTCGGAAGTCAAGTTACAACCCTTAAACCAAACAAGGACCTGGGTTGTAACCCTTTCCTGAACAGAACTTAGTCTCTAATAATTGTGCAGCATAAGGATAATGTATAGAATGTGAGTACTAAATAGGACGATAAATGATAGGATAACTTAGGAACCATTCCGGAAGCCAAGTTACAACCCGTAAACTAAACAAGGACCGGGATTGTAACCCTTCTCTTGAATAGAACTTTGTCTCCGACCATTTATCGATAAAAGTAAGCATAAACCATAGTATACTGAAATAAACATATGGACGCTGCCTAGACAAAACTAGACTGGACTGGACTGACTTCATCCATCAATCACGGCCAAGCAATGAGTACGACTTGATACTTTAACTAACTAGGGTTATCAGAAGCCTACTTACTAATAAGATGCAAAAAGATTTTCAAGTCCAGTTACCCGCCTCCTGCTATCGGAGTGACCCCAGCAAAAGAAAAATAAGTATAGCAGACACACTGTAGTAAGATACATGTGTCCTAAGGAGGTGCCCCACACGACGGTGAGCTGGAAATGTGCTCATCATGACAGATAGCTCCAAATCCCATGTATATATATATATATATATATATATATATATATATATATATATATATATACATATATATAAGGGCGGGATCAAACGGGCAACAGATAACTGGAAAAGTCTCTTCATGAACTACTTGATCAATCTAGTCATTAATCCTAACCAGATTCAGTATGAATCCCTGACTGTGGTCATCGGGAATCCATGCCTTCGACATGATAAAATACAGAACATGTAGCTTGTACAAACACACTCAAGAGAAACACCCACGATGTCCAAATCATTCATTACTTGTAAGCCAATAAAGCCGTCGCAACAACATTCATGGTTCATGTCATGTCATATTACTTGTTATATTACTAGCCTGGAGTGCACCACGACGGGTCACTATCATGTTAAGGATACTTGTTAGTGGTGCGCCACGACGGACCACAATCATGTTAAGCAAAGAAGTGACATGTGACTTGAGTGCACCGCAACGGGTCACTATCGTGTTAAGCAAAGAATAAAGACATACATTATTAGTGCACCACAACGGTGTTGGCACATTTTATTTTGATAATATTAACAGCATCTTCGTAGTTTAGTTTTCCGTGTTTTCATATTCATATCTTCTCAGAAGCTCTACTACATAAAGTCTGTCCTTTCAAGTTCTACCATCCATTGCCTTGAAGACTGAAGCAAAGACCGGCGCTCCTTGCATAGACGACTTCCTATACTACATAAGTTTGAGTCTGTACAAGGTCTAGGTATATCTGTAAACACTTAAGGTTGGATGACAAACTAAAAGCTTTAAGTCAAAAATCAATATCTTAAAGAACGGCATACCTGCGGTATGCTCCGGCATACCGGTGGTATACCGTTTTATGCACCACAAAACGTTCTGTGACAAACATCGGCATACCGACGGTATGCTCCGACATACCGGCGGTATACCGTTTTGTTTGCCTAAAAAATGTTTTGTGATAAACGTCGGAATACCGACGGTATACTCCGGTATACCGACGGTATACCGTTTTGTGAGCCATAGAACTTTTTGTGACAAACTTTGGCATACCGACGGTATGCTCCGGCATACCGACGGTATACCATTTTGTTTATTACGAAAAAGTTCTGTGACACACAACGGTATACCGACGGTATACCGCGGCATACCGACGGTATACCGGCTTACAAAATTTAATTTTTGAATGTCATATACTGCATTAATGGCAGCATTAAATGCTCCCAACGGATATTAATATGACCGTTACTGTTCGATCGGTATACCGACGGTATGCCGGTGCATACCGACGGTATGCCGGTCTGGCTGTATTCAGGAGCATTGAATGCCACCTACTCTTGGTTTCTCTATAAATGAAAGCCTTCTCTCTCTTGAACTTTTCACCAACTCTTGCCATAAATTTTCCAAACTACCAAGAGCTCCACCATTAATACTCTATCAAGCTTTTAATTATCATCCTCTCCCAAAGTGCTAGAGTTATTAAGAGTTGTAATTTTCGATCTTCAAGTGTTAGAAGATAAACATGTTCTCTTCTTATTTTTTTGAAGTTGGCAAGCCTTCGTAAGAAAACTCATGTGTTGAAGTTGGTGAGTTCTTCGGATCCAAACTCGTGTTGAAGTTGGCGAGTTCTTCGGATCCAAACTCGTGTCTACTATTTTATTAAATAGTGGATTTAAGCCGGAGAGAGCTCCGGGACTGGATTGCCTCAAGCGAGGATACCAGGATACATCTTGTGTTTGATCTTCCTACTCTCTCGTTTTATTTGTCATATATTGCTTCTTGTGATCAAGTTATTTTTTATTTCCCTATTCACCCCCCTCTAGGGTTCTACAATTGGTATCAGAGCTTTGTTCTCTTGATTTGGATTTACACCCTTTGAGTGATCCATGGCCACTAACCCTAGTATCAACACCTTCCACAATGAGGGACACTCCACAAATAGGCCTCCCCTATTTGATGGAACCAACTATAACTACTGGAAGATTAGGATGAGCATTTATCTAAAGTCCATAGATTTCGATTTATGGGATTGTGTGATAAATGGTCTCCCTACTCCTTCCAGAGTTATTAAGGATGTTGCTTCTGACACCGTTAGGGACATACTTACTGAAAACACCAAGAAGCTTGCTAGTCGAGATGCCAAGGCTATGAACGCTCTTTATTGTGCTCTCGATAGTAGTAAATTCAATAGAATATCTACTTACAAGACTTCCAACGAGATTTATAAGTTACTTGAAGTCACACACGAGGGTACATCACAAGTAAAGGAATCCAAGATTAGTAGACTCACGCAAGAATATAAGTCCTTTAAGATGAAACATGATGAGTCTATTACTTGTATGTTTACTCGTTTTGGTGATATTATTAATCATCTTTCTTCTCTTGGTAAGGAATATCCTGCTCATGAAAAGATCAGAAAAATCCTTAGAGGATTGACAAAAGGATGGAGTCCTAAAGCTACCGCAATCATTGAGGGGAACGACCTAACAGTTATGAACCTTGAGACCCTCATGGGGAAGCTAATGACTCATGAACTCGATATGAAAGATCAAGAGAAATCTTCCATACAAGAGAAGAAGAAGGAAAAAGCCAAAGAGAAGGAGAAGTCTCTTGCTCTCAAAGTTACAAAGTCCTACTCCAAGGATAGCTCCGACGACAACGAGTTAGACGATAATGAAGAAATAGCTCTCACAGCTAAGCACTTCCGAAAGTTCCTCAAATTCAACAAAGCCAACTGCTTCAGACGGGACAATGAGGAAGACCCGGCGTGCTATCAATGCAGAAGAACCGGACACATCAAGAGGGACTGTCCTATGATAAAAAAAGACTCAAGCAAGTACGAGAAGCCTAGCAAAGGAAGCTCGTCCTCCAGGAAATTCGCCAACACAAGCATTTGGTGTGAAAGTGACGCAAGCGACTCCAACAACGACAAAGAGTGCAAACACAATGCCAACGTTTGTCTCATGGCAACCGATGAGGTACTTGATGATCTCTCCTTAAATACTCTTACTTATGATGACTTGGAGAGAGCCATCCTTGAACTACATGAAGAGCACAAAAGTGTTAGGAATAAATACAAGAAATCTCTTAAAGAGGTTGATTCTCTTCAACTTGAAATAGAGAGACTCTCAAGCATCATTATTGATGTAAAGGGGAAATCTCCTGCTTCTAACATGGATGAAATAGAGTCTTTGCGACTCAAGTTTCAAGAATCTCTTGTCACCATCAAGAAAAAGGATGATGAGATTCAATCTATGAGAAGAGCTTATGAATTTGCTATGCATAAGGTTCAAGATGCTAATAGGAAAGAATATGATACTTCTATTAAGTATAATGATCTTCTTGTACAGAGTAAGAAACTAGGTAATAAGAACACTACTCACATGCATACTCCAAGACACCCCCACACTCATCACAATGCTAGGCATACTTCTTACATGAACACTACACACAAGTCCTTTTCTAATACAAGAAAAGGACCATTTGTTAAGAAAAACACTTCGCATTATGCTTTTTATTATCATCATCATAACACTAATGATAGAACTCCTCGTACTAGAGATTCACATATGCATGATACTCACACATCTTCTTTTAAATCCTCTATGATTTGCAACTACTGTGGCTTGCTTGGACATAGGACCAATTATTGTCATACAAGGAAACTAGTTGATAAGAAAGTTTTTAAGTGGGTTCCTAAGACTAACACTCAAGGACCCATACGATCATGGGTACCAAAATGTTCATCTTCAACTTATGTTGCAGGTGAAGAGTCCTTCTCATGCTAGAAGCAAGTGGATTCTCGATAGCGGTTGTTCACGGCACATGACCGGGGATGCTTCATTATTTATAACTCTATCGATGAAGAAGGAAGGACACGTCTCCTTTGGTAACAATCTTAAAGGTCACATTATAGGAAATGGTAATATCGGTTCCCCTCCTTATCCTTGTATTAAGAATGTGTGTCTTGTTACTAAACTTAAACACAATCTTCTTAGTATTAGTCATATTACCGATAATGGTTATGATATCAAGTTTTTTAAGCTCAATGTTTCATTACCGATAGTTCAAGTGGATCTATTGTTTATGAAGGCATTAGAGAAAACAATATCTATATTTTATATCTTGTCGAAGACACTAACAATGACAGGTGCTTAGTTGCTAAGAACGATGAAAGTTGGCTTTGGTACATGAGGCTCGGACACGCCAACATGGATACCATTTCTCGTCTTGCTACCAAGAAGCTCGTAAGAGGACTTCCAAGTATCCCGTTCAAGAAGGATATGGTGTGTGAAGAATGCGAGAAGAGTAAGTTGACCAAGTCATCCTTCAAATCCATCAACTCTGTGAGTACCTCTAGACCTCTTCAACTTATTCATATGGATCTTTTTGGTCCTAGTAGAGTTGCTAGTCTTGGAGGCAAGCTTTATGCTTTTGTTTTGGTTGATGATTTTTTGAGATTTACTTGGGTTATTTTTCTTGCTTGCAAAAGTGATACTTTTCGTAAATTTGTTACTTTTTGTAAACGTGTTCAAAATAAGAAAGGTTTTTCTATTAACAAGATTAAAAGTGATCATGGAGGAAAATTTGACAATGCCAATTTCAAAAGATTAGAAGTGATTATGATTTTGTGAAAAGATTTTGTGAAAAGAATGGTTTTGTGGAGAGAAAGAATAGAACCCTTGGCGATATGGCCCGGGTTATGTTAAACCAATATAAGCTCCCCCAATATTTTTGGGCGGAAGCCGTTAACACGGCATGTCATGTTATAAATAGGGTCTTGATTAGACCTATTTCTAAGAAGACTCCTTATGAGCTTTGGTTTGACAAAATTCCCTCTATTGAATATTTTAAAGTTTTTGGTTGTAGTTGTTTTATTTTTAATACCAAGGATAACCTAGGCAAGTTTGAAGAAAAAGCCTATGAAGGAATATTCCTTGGATACTCTACGTATAGTAAAGGTTTTCGTGTTTTTAATAAAAGAAGTCTTGTTGTCGAAGAGACAATCAATGTCTCTTTTAATGAACTTAACTCTTCTACATTCTCTTCTTTCGATGATAATGATGACATCTCGTTTGGGTTGGAGAACTCCTCTATTGGAGATCGTCCTTCTTCATCTAACAATAAAGTTGTGACTCCTCCAACAAAAGAGTCTCCACCTCTCGAGCCTCCTCAAAAGGATCTCCCAAAAGAATGGAGATTTGTCACCAATCATTCTAAGGAACTTATTATTGGGGATCCTTCCTCCAGTGTTAGCACTACATCCTCCACTCGTGATCTTTGTGCAAATGTGGCTTTTATCTCTCAAATAGAGCCTAAAAATGTTAATGATGCTTTTCTTGATGAATTTTGGATGATAGCGATGCAAGAAGAGCTAAATCAATTTGAGCGAAAAAAAGGTTTGAGAACTTGTCCCAAAACCTAGCAATCACCCCATTATTGGAACTAAATGGGTGTTTCGAAATAAACTTAATGAAGATGGGTTAGTGACTCGTAACAAAGCCCGATTTGTTGCTCAAGGCTATAACCAAGAGGAAGGCATTGACTACGACGAAACCTATGCTCCGGTTGCTCGTCTTGAATCCATTCGCATGCTATGTGCTTTTGCTTGCTTTAATGATTTTAAACTCTTTCAAATGGATGTTAAGAGTGCTTTTCTAAATGGTATTATTAAAGAGGAACTTTATGTAAAACAACCTCCTGGCTTTGAATATTTTCAATTTCCTAATCACGTGTTCAAACTCCACAAAGCCCTTTATGGCCTCAAACAAGCTCTCCGTGCTTGGTATGAGCGTCTTAGCTCCTTTCTTGTTTCACACAATTTTTCTAAGGGTAAAGTCGACACAACACTTTTTATCAAATCCCATAGTGGCACTCTTTTATTGGTTCAAATTTATGTTGATGACATTATTTTTGGTTCTACTAACAATACACTTTGTGTAGAATTTGCTAAAGTTATGCAGAAAGAATTTGAAATGAGCATGATGGGTGAACTATCATTCTTTTTGGGCTTACAAATCAAACAAGGACCCAAAGGGACCTTCATCAATCAAGCAAAATATACAAAGGATCTTCTCAAGCATTTCGAACTTGACTCATCCAAATCAATGAGGACTCCTATGGCAACAACGACAAAGCTTGACAATGATGAAGATGGCACATCGGTTGACATTCGTAAGTATCGAGGTATGATTGGTAATTTACTTTATCTAACTGCTAGCCGTCCTGATATCATGTTTAGTGTTTGTCTTTGTGCATGATATCAAGCAAATCCAAAGAAATTACACTTATGTGCCATAAAGCGTATTTTTCGGTATCTCAAAGGCACCGTGAACATAGGCTTTTGGTATCCGAAATCTTCATCCTTTGAGCTTCACGGCTTTTCGGATGCAGATTTTGTCGGATGCAAGATTGACCGAAAAAGCACTAGCGGTACATGTCAATTCCTTGGGAAATCCTTGGTATCGTGGTTTAGTTAGAAACAAAATTCTGTTGCTCTTTCAACCACTGAGGACGAGTATATTGCAGCCGGATGCTGTTGTGCACAAATTCTTTGGATGTCACAAACAGTCATAGATTATGGCATTTCTCATACTTGTACCCCTATTAAATGTGATAACACTAGCTCGATCAATCTCACGAAAAACTCGATTTGTTACTCACGCACGAAGCACATTGAAATTAGACACCATTTTCTTCGTGACCATCAAGAAAAAGGGGATATTCGTCTTGAATTTATTGACACTACTTATCAGTTAGCCGATATTTTCACCAAACCACTCTCGGAGGATCGCTTCATTTTTCTTTGCCTAGAATTGGGCATTTTAAATTTTGACTCATAGTTCTTCTCGGCCGACACACCGACGGTATAAGGTGGTATACCGACGGTATGCCGATTTTTGTTCAGAATTATGTTCTATGCCAAAAATCGGTATACCGTCGGCATATGTCGGCATACCGACGGTATACTAGTTCGCGGCGGACGGCTTTATCAAATCCAGCACGGGCCCACCTTTCTTCCAATCTCTCTTTATTCTTTTCTTCTCCTCATTAATTCCTTTCACATCAATCACTTCCCTCTTTATTACCCTCCTCCTCCTCTCCTCTTCCCCATATCTTAACTTCCTATCAACATTAACTACCCATCTCTTCCTATTCCCTATTTCTTCTCTTTTCTCTCTATTATCATCATTTCCAACCCACCACCCTCTCCACTTCCCTCTTTAACCGTTCCCCATTAAACCACCCTTTCTCTTTCCCAACATTTCCTTAAAACCCTTTTTTTCTTCTTCCTTCTCCTCCACTTCTCACATACTCTCCAAACCCTACTTTCTTCTACAACTATCTTTTCTCCTAATGGCTGCCCCCAAGCGTGCTCATTCCTCCTCCATCGCTTCGAATCCCTTCACCCCGGTGGCTCTCCCACATGGCTACGATCAGCGGGTCTTCCCCTCTCCCTTGGTTGCCGAATCTTGGTTTCAACACTTCGTGCACCATAACGTTTACAAAGGCCGCGCCATTAACTGGAATCTCTTTCCTGGCCATGTTTCTCTCTTCGAGGCAGCTGGACTATCTTTCCTTCTTCGGCGTCAGGTGCCTGTCTACCCCGCCGTCGTTCGTCTCTTTTTCTGCAATATGGTCCCGGACATGGAGAATGGAGCCATTGAGACGATGGTCAACGACCGACATTTCTGCCTAACAGCTCGTGACCTCTCTAGCATTCTTGGCATCCCGGACAGAGGAGAGGCTATAACGGGCTTGGCTGCTCTTCATTCTTCGGCATCGGTCTCCTTTGACAAATTTTGCGCCATTATTTGCAAGGGCCCAACCCTCCTAATATCCCGGCTCTTTCTGCCCAACTGGAGCCATTTTTTACGAGCTCCATAGGTTCGTGTGCCACACTCTCTATCCCAAGGGCGGCAACTATGACACCATCACTGGTGACGCCCTGGTATGCATGTACTACTTATATTCGAGGAAGCCTTTCTCCTTCCCCAAGACTCTTCTCCATGCCTTCTTCGGCGTCCTGCCCGCGGGGAAGCAAAATCTCTATTATGGCTCCTTCATCACTCTCATCTTGGAAGCCAAGCAAGTCGACCTCTCCCAATGCTACTCGGACGGCGTCCCATCCTTCCTCGTTGTTTCTCGCTCTGTCGGTGGTGCCTCCACATCCCGTGCCTCCTCCTCCCAAGTGCCGCCAGCCTCTGCTCCTACTGCACCTGCCTCTACTCTTCCTGCCTCCGGCCGCTACATGTCGTTGATTTAGCAGTATTTCGATATGTGTATGACTCAGGCAGAGGAGCAGATGTGAGCCAACACTCGTGGCCTTGGCACTCTGATTCAGTCCCGCTTCCATGACCAGGCCTATTTCATTCAGCGCACTCTTCAGGACCGGGACGCATTTCTGGATCTGAATCTTCAGGATCCAATATACCAGTCCTCCCGCTTTTCCGATCCCAATGCCTACAGTTTTATGTACCCGGACGGCATTGATCCTTTTGGCGCTTTCCACCAGGCTCGGGATGGTAGAGATGATCTGGCTGACGAGTAGAGATGGCTTCCTTTTGATGGTGGTGTCGAATAAGTGGATGTCTGAGTTTGTTGTGTTTGTTTTTTATGTCTTTTACGGTCCTTCGGGGACCAGTGTTTGTTTGTCCTAGCTGTTTGCTGTCCTACGGGGACTTGATATTTCACTTTTTATTGTCTTGCTAACACTCGTAGAGGAGAGTTTTTAATTTGTCTTTATGTAGTGTGTTCTGGTGTCTTGCATGTATTACATTTCCAACTTTTATCTATCAAATACATGCTTTTATCCATGATATTGTGCTCCATATTCATGCTTCTTTTTTAATATTTTCCCATCTTTGACTAAGTGACAAAGGGGGAGAAAACGTATTGAGGGGGGGTTGTCTACCTACGGGGGAGTTACTCCCTGAAGATGCTATCTCCCTATTTTGTCAATTATAAAAATGGGGGAGATTGTTGGCACATTTTATTTTGATAATATTAACAGCATCTTCGTAGTTTAGTTTTCTGTGTTTTCAGATTCATATCTTCTCAGAAGCTCTACTACATAAAGTCTGTCCTTTCAAGTTCTACCATCCATTGCCTTGAAGACTAAAGCAAAGATCGGTGCTCCTTGCATAGACGGCTTCCTACACTGCATAAGTTCGAGTCTGTACAAGGTTTAGGTATATCTGTAAATACTCAAGGTTGGATGACAAACTAAAAGCCTTTAAGTCAAAAATCAATATCTTATAGAATGGCATACCGGCGGTATGTTCCGGCATACCGGCGGTATACCGTTTTGTGGACCACAAAATGTTCTGTGACAAATATTGGCATACCGACGGTATGCACCGGCATACCGACGGTATACCGTTTTGTTTGCCTCAAAAACGTTCTGTGATAAACGTCGGAATACCGATGGTATACTCCGGTATACTGGCGGTATACCATTTTGTGAGCCACAGAACTTTCTGTGACAAACTTCCGCATACCGACGGTATGTTCTGGCATACCGACGGTATACCGTTTTGTTTATTACGAAAAGGTTCTGTGACACACAAAGGCATACCGACGGTATACCGCGGCATACCGACGGTATACCGGCTTACGAAATTTAATTTTTGAATGTCACATACTGCATTAATTGCAGCATTAAATGCTCCCATCGGATATTAATATGACCATTACTGTTCGACCGGTATACCGACGGTATGCCTGTACATACCGACGGTATGCCGGTCTGGCTGTATTCAGGAGCATTAAATGCCACATACTCTTGGTTTCTCTATAAATGAAAGCCTTCTCTCTCTTGAAGTTTTCACCAACTCTTGCCATAAATTTTCCAAACTACCAAGAGCTCCACTATTAATACTCTATCAAGCTTTTAATTGTCATCCTCTCCCAAAGTGCTAGAGTTATTAAGAGTTGTAATTTTTGATCTTCAAGTGTTAGATGATCAACAAGTTCTCTTCTCATTTCTTTGAAGTTGGTGAGCCTTCGTAAGAAAACTCGTGTGTTGAAGTTGGCGAGTTCTTCGGATCCAAACTCGTGTTGAAGTTGGCGAGTTTTTCGGATCCAAACTCGTGTGTACTATTTTATTAAATAGTGGATTTAAGCCGGAGAGAGTTTCGGGACTGGATTGCCTCAAGCGAGGATACCAGGATACATCTTGTGTTTGATCTTCCTACTCTCTCTTTTTATTTGTCATATATTGCTTCTTGTGATCAAGTTATTTTTTATTTCCCTATTCACCCCCCCCCCCTCTAGGGTTCTACAAACGGGTCACTATCATGTTAAGCAAAAAAAGGAAGACATAAATCATGAGTACCCCACAACGGGTCACTATCATGTTAAGCAAAAGAAAGAAGACATAAATCATGAGTGCCCGACAACGAGTCACTATCATGTTAAGCAATCATAGACGTAAGAAAGCTTGTAGATAGATCTTGATTAAAGGTGCATCATAACATAAGAGAGGGAATAAATGAGGTAACTACTTGGCCTAAAACACCAATTAAATCTGTGCTAGTGTTAAGGGTATGAGAGGGATACAATCATTCTCTAACTATACAATATTATCAAATCATGTTAAGAAATTCATTTATTAAAGAAATATCAAGCTATTAAGTAGGGTCGTCGTAATTTAGGCCAAGATAGAAAACATGCAATACAATCATTAGCTCCATATCAAGAATGAAAGAAACTTGCATAAAATAGTTGGTAACATATTCTTGAAGTCAAAGAAAAGATCTACAACTTTCATGTTGGGAGTTGGGAGAAATTTTGGCCACAAATAAGCCAAATAGGACATAAAATAGCAAAAAACAGCCAAAATAGGCACTATACGGCATTCTGCGACACTATGCGGCCTGTGGCACTATTCAAGCCATGTAACACTATACAAGCCTGCGGCACTAATCATTCCTGCGGCACTATTCATCCATGCGGCACTATATAAGCCTGCGGCACTATGTAAGCCATGCGACACTGTGCAAGCCATGCGACACCATTCATGCCTGCGGCACTATGCAAGCCATGCGGCACCATTCATGCCTGCGGCACTATGCAAGCCATATGGCACTATTCATTCCTTCGGCACTATTCATTCATGCGACACTATGCATCCATACGGCACTATTCATTCATGCGGTATTATTCATCTATGCGACACTATGCAAGCCATGCGGCACTATGGAAGCCATACGACACTATTTATCCATGCGGTACTATGCATCTATGTAGCACTATTCATCCTGCGGCATTATTCATCGTCCCTGCCAGAATCAGGACAGATGAACATAGAAGATGTCCAAATCTTATTTTGGCCATAACTTCCTTAAAACAAGTCAAAATCTAACCTTTTAAAGGTCCATTTTGGGATAAAATTGAATTCTCTACAACATAGAACAATCAAAACTTGAAAATAATAAAGTTTAGTAGATCAAAAACCCAAGAAAACTGAAAAGGCTATAAACTTAGATCTAGAAAAATTCATCCGTCCAAACCGAAAACTCTAAGTTCTAAAGACGCTTAGAATCATACAAGGAAGAAAATAGAACAAACCAAAATAACATTGCTCAAGGTTTGGCAAGATGTACTTGCCTAGGGTTCGGAGGAAGAAGATAAAGAGAAAGAGAATGCAGAGAATAAAATAATTGAGAAGAGAGAGAGGAGTTGAGTTTTATACAAACCTTCTCATCTCAAACCCACCTAAACCAAACCAAGGCCAATACCAAGTTGAAACGAACCAAATTAAACCAAGTCAAATTTAACTTATACTTAGGAAAATTTTAAAATATTCGAAAACCAAAAAATACGAAATACGGCTTCAAAATACGTACCCGTACTTAAATACTGATACAGTGAGACGAGTCTCACAACTCTCCCATTCTTAGAAAAATTCCGTCCTCAGGAATTTCCTAAAGGCAGTCGAGTAAGATTACTAAAACAATAGCTCAAGAAAACACAATAATCTCTATAAAATGTAGCATGGCATATAAGTAAATAGAAGCAACTGTAATGTAAATAAATGCGTAAGCAATAACACAATCACAATCAAGAAGGGCTGGAGGCATATGAATAATTATGTCTCCTGAGACAGTTGAGTAGGGACCAATATCATCGCTGGCCTACGCTGACTCCAAAATAGATAGGGGTCGTCTCAAAGTAAGTCGGTACCAATGACTTAGTCTAAGACATGGCACTACCTAGGATGTATCGTCGTAGTCGATACCAATGAAGTTATCACATGCCTCGACTACGAAGACAGAAGAGTTGGGGACGAGAAACTCGTCTTCACTCACCGAATAAATCAAGTCGATCCTTGTACTCCATACTATGGATAGAATACAAGGTCGCCTACAAAAACCCAAGATATATCGCCACTACCTGGCCTGCCACTGAAATACAAATCCCAAGAGAAGAAGTAATGGAAGACCATGAAGATGGTACCTGAGACTCCCAAGGTATTACCCTCATGCTGATACTAGAGTTGCTCCTGGTACTGTGCATGCAACTGTGCTCTGAGCTGTCTGATCCTCTAAGCTCGCGATGGCGGTGGGTACTGTGCCAATGGTTGAACATCCAGTATTGGCCCTAGCTGCTCGTCCACTACTAGAGGCGATGACGGGGGTGACTGAAAGGATGGCAGGGGCATATCTGGTGTAGATGGTCTTCCTCGGGATGTCGTATATGGGCAAGTGCTAATTGAATGGTCCTCTGCTCCACAGCGGAAGCATCGCCTATTGGCCGTCCGACAAACTGACCTAGAATGCCCTAACTTCTCGTAGTAGGTACATCCTTCTTGTTCCGGTCGATACTGCTGCTGCTTTCTCTGCCTTTGAGCTTGCTGCTGCTGAACCGGTGCTGGTGCCTACTGGTTGGAAGGATGGAAGGATGACGATCCAGCTGGACTCCACCAGGGACAAACTCCTATCATGTGTCCTGGTGATCCGCACGCTAAACATAGAAGGTTAGCCCTCCGACAAGTAAGATGAGTATGTCCTTCCCTTCCATAGAAGGAACATACGACTGGTATCTCCTAGTGCTGGGGTGTATAGTAGGTATAATGGTTCTAGGTGATGGACATCAGGGGTAAAAAGCCTGATACATACGGATGGTTCCTCTTACGACCCTCAGTTCTGGATGCGATCCTTCTAGCTCCATGCCCTTGCTCTCGTACTGCCTCTACAGTAGGTCGGGCTCGATATGCTGACGGGCTGGATGACTGGCACTGTCTGTCTCTAACCTATACTTCCTCTGGCTGCAAGTCCTCGGCTTGAAGTTCCTTGGGTATTCCTTACACACTACGGTCTATCAACATCTGGATACTCTGCTGGAGAACGAGGTCTCGTTGTTGCTGTGACTCCATTATTTCTTTGATAATCCCTATGAGTGCATGTACATCGGGCTGACCTAGTACTACCTCTGCTCGGACTGCTGATTGTACGGGCTGGGCTGGCTGATCGGAATGGACTGGCACCTCTACCCTCGAGTCAAATCTCGACTCTGCACCTGAATGCTGAGACTGATCATCCACAACTGGCCTAACAGAAGATTGCTGACCTGCCATAGGTAGAACCCAAAAAAGATAATCAAAAGAATAAAGAACAGTGTCCCTGAAAGTTAAAGGACACAAGGATCAAATCGAGGGAACAGGGGAGATCAATAATCAAAGCAAATATCAGGTCAAAGGATCAGAGATAGAGAATAATGCGAAGGAGATCAATAAAGGATAATTGTGATTAAGATATCTAAACATCAGTAATCCCCACATATCTGAAAAATTAAACCTTGTATGGGCCACCACTAAAACCTATGTCATGCCCCAGAACCAGAATACTGACAAATGGGGACGGACAAGGCCAGTTACGCAATTCCAAAGTACACCAGTACTCTGAAATAACGTATAAGTTGTCAAGACATGGGGGTTACTTCTAAAAGCCAACAGTCGATCCTAGGTTAAAATAATCTTAGGTATCTCAATAATAGGCAATTTGACATGTACAAAAAGTATGATTATCAGACATACAATAGTAAAGCGTCCCAAACCATATATACATGGATGATCATGTAGCTAGTAATACAAAATGGGAAACTAGCAAGAGTATTAGTAATACATGATAGCTCTAGCTGCAGTCTAGAATATGCACATCATGTTTATGCCCGTAGGCTAAATGTCAAGGACCAAAACAAGAGCTAAACACGTGCTCGAAGGCTAAATACCACAAAAGAATAATGTACATAACCAGTAGGAGAATATAATGAGAAACCCACTTGGGTACTTTGGTGCTCTGGATGGTAACCATCGAGTAGATGGTGCAGAAGATCCTCTGGGCTTCTCTATCAGATCTGGCCAAACGAAACCAATGGGGTCAGACCCCCAATAGCAAGTACCACAAAGGAAGCTAAACTATGAACTAAAACCATTAATCACTAACATCAACAATTAGAGATACAAATAAGTAAGGGCAGATCGAGACTCGTGTACTACCAATGCACTTATCCCGAACATAGGAAGACAATAAGTAAGCATCTTGGACCGTAAAGTAATTATCATGCAACATAATGTAAAGTGTAGACATGTTAAGTAAATAGAAGCTTGAGAATATGTAAAAGCAATTGAACATGTGAACTTGTGAGATAGCCGGGTCATAAGAGCATGGTGACCCTGCATAGGGAGTCATATATAGCTTGTAAGATAATTGAACATATGAGCATGTAAGAATTATATAAAAAGACAATGATAAGTGGACTTAGGAACTAATTCGGAAGTCAAGTTACAACCCTTAAACCAAACAAGAACCTGGGTTGTAACCCTTCTCCTGAACAGAACTTAGTCTCTAATCATTATGCAGCATAAGCATCATGTATAGAATGTGAGTACTGAATAGGACAACAAATGATAGGATAACTTAGGAACCATTTCGGAAGCCAAGTTACAACCCGCAAACCAAAAAAGGACCGGGAAAGTAATCCTTCTCCTGAATAGAACTATGTCTCCGACCATTTATCGATAAAAGTAAACATAAACCATAGTGTACTGAAATAAACATACGGACACTGCCTATACAAAACTAGACTAGACTGACTCCATCCATCAATCACGGCCAAGCAATGAGTATGGCTTGATACTTTAACTAACTAGGGTTATCACAAGCCTAGTTACTAACAAGATGCAAAAAGATTTCCAAGTCCAGTTACCCTCCTGCTGCTACCGGAGTGACCTCAGCTAAAGAAAAACAAGTATAGCAAACACACTGCAGTAAGATACATGTGTCCTAAGGAGGTGTCCTACTCGACGGTGAGCTGGAAATGTGCTCATCATGACAGATAGCTCCAAATCCCATGTATATTTTATATATATATATATTTTATATATATATATATATACATATATATATCGTGCCTAGAACCCTAACCCACCGATTCCGGCTTGGCCTCTGGCCGGGCCGACGTCCCTCCCACGACCGGATCATTTGACCGTTGTGTCTCTGCCTTGACGGTTCATGGTGTCGAAAACCTTTACGGAGGTGGTTGGGACTTCTCCGGCGGTCCCATCGATCTCTGTTAAAACTCTTTTTTTTCGAAGGAGGTCCCTGTTGTCTCCTTCTCCGAAGAAGATGAACAGATCCTAATCCAACCTTTCAGATTCGCTTTGATTGGGAAGTTCTCCTACGCCAGGCCACCCATCGATATGATCCGAAAGTGCTTTATGGGCTTTCAGTTCGCTGGTGAGGTGCAGGTTGGGGTGATCGACCCTAAACATATCATTATTCGACCGTCTCTTGAGATCGATTTTCTATGCCTTAGGGCGAGAGAGATTTGGTATGTTGCTAAGGCTCTGATGCATGTCTTCCGTTGGTCTAAAGACTTCAGTGTGGCTCAAGAATCTCCGTTGGCTCCCACGTGGATTTTTTACCTGGTCTTCCTCATCAGCTTTTTGCAAAGAATGCTCTCTTTTCTATTGTTATGGGCATTGGTACTCCCCTCAAACTGGATAGAGCGACGAAAGAATTTATACGACCTCGTACTGCTCGTGTCTTTGTTGAGGTGGATGCAAGCAAACCGCTTCCCCCAGTGGTTCGTATTAATTTTCCTAATGGACGTACCTTCGTTCAGAAGATTGAATATGAAACCATCCGTAAATTCTGCTCATTATGCAAGCACCAAGGACATACTAGAGACCACTACAAAGTTAATACAACTAATACGGTTTATCCTCCTCAACTGAAACACAAAGAAATCATCATTGACCCTGTTCCCAAGCCGGTGGCGCCCACGAATTTTGAGCAAAGGAAGACATCCAATCCGAAACTGCCACTGATTGACACGGCCATTAATGCCCCACCGCCTCCGACAGATCAGCAGGACATCTCCACTCATGGCGAGCCTCCCAATGAGGTACTTCCAACTGAAAATACTAATACCCCCGCAGCCATTTCCTTACCTGTCAACCAACTACAATTGTCATCTTCTCCCACTTCATATCCCGCATCCCCACGTATGATCCCTGACAATCCCCCTTCCCCAACTGTTGCCCACCTTGAAGAAGTAGAAGAAGGAGAAATTAGATCCTGGGCAGATGAAGTTGACGCTGCGGATGCTCGAGCGGACATCCAACTCCCTGTAGAGGCAGTAGAGCCCATTGCCACTTCGTAAGGTGATCCTGGAGCTGCTCCCCTTGCAGACTTGGCTACTCGTGTCGATGGCGACAGGCCATGCCTCCCTCCAATCATCCCAGGGAACCAGAAGAAAAAGAAAGCTCCTCCCATCCCCGCCACCCACCTCCTACGCTCGGTAGCTAAGCTCGTACAAACTCCTCCCCCTCCCATCCTCCTCTAATGCTTAAAGTCCTATGTTGGAATATTAGGGGCATTCCTAATCCTATGGCTCTTAAAAGATTGAAGTCTCTTTGTAGAACGAATAAAGTTCCACGTGTGGTTATCATTGAACCTAAAGTGAATATTGACAAGCTGCTCACTTATCAACTTAAATTGGGGTTTCAATGCTCCTACTCTAACCAACGTAGGAATATTTGGATTATGGCCAGATATGACATGGAGTTATCAGTGATCGACTCCTTCGATCAATGCCTTACAGTTTCCCTTACTTCTCCTCTTTTGCCATCTGTTGCTATTTTTTCTGCTGTTCATCGTAATAACACGAAAGAAGGCAGACGTTTCCTTTGGGATCACTTTCTTATAATTCAATCTAGATGGCATCTCCCCTGGTTGGCTGCGGGCGACTTCAATGCTATTACTCATATGGAGGAGAAATTCGGTGGTCTTCCTCCTTGCTTTGTCTCTATGAAAGAGTTCTCAGATTTTCAAACAGCAGCTGGCCTTTCTGAGATTCCTTATTCGGGTAATTGCTTTACTTGGGTAGATAGACAATATGGTTCACCTAAGCAAGGCTCTCGTCTGGATAGGGTTTTACTGGACTCCAAATGGCTTGACTGGTCTCCATGTTCGTTAGTTTCTTATTTGAACAGATCAGAGTCGGATCATGCGCCTCTCTTACTGTCATTGGAGGACAAAAAACCTAATTCTCCCCGTCCTTTCCGCTTTCTTCACTTTTTTAAAGGACCATGCTAGTTTCCTTTCAGTTGTTGAAGTGGCATGGCGCTCAATTGATAATGTCAACAGTTTGGTTAGGGTTGGCCTTCGTCTTGCGGCTACCAGAAAGGCATTATCTGCATGGAGTAGATCAACTTTTGGTGATATTTTTCAGGAAGTCAAGAAAGCGGAGGATGCCGTTACTGCTTTGGAGGCTTCTTGTGAGGTTGATCCATCCCTTCGTCCTCAATGGCTCCTTGCTCGGGCTCACTTGAAACAGCGTTTGCGTATTGAGGACTCCTATTGGAAACAGAAAGTTAGGGTGAAGTGGGACGAGG
>JANAVB010009399.1:10631774-10632871 GCA_029216955.1 Iris pallida
GTATGTGATGAAATGCCCAAACCGATTTCTTTTGCTATTTTTACAACTGTTTTTGATTGAATTCCAAGATCTAGGGTTGGTTTATTGATTCGTGTCCATGATTCGAGAATTTGGGTCGTGTCGTGTCCACACGCGGACACGAACATGCCTGCAGCAGCCTTAGGGCACTGTCCTGCTACTCGGGCTTAATTTCTCGCAATATAGGACACGACGACATGCCATTTTTTGGCGAGGATGATGGGGCAACGACTGACAAGGGACTCCCAAAATTTGAGCCCAGGTGGTGCTGTGTGCGAGTTCTCCTCGTACTGGTCGCACGTACTGTGCTGACCCGACGAATTTGTGCTACTAACACGCGACTGGACACGGCTGGACACGTGTTATGGACACAGGACAGGGTGTCGACTGGTAGCCCTACACGTGGGCTACATGTGTGCACGACCACGTGTCACCATGTGGCCTGTGTCGTGCACTGGACACACGTGCACGCGTGCACGATGCTGTATGCCTGTGCGTGTGTCTGTGTGTGTTCGAAAGGGTTGGACACGCTGTGTCCTGTCGTGGGGACACCATGAGACTCGTATGGCTCTATGATACCTACACGACACTTCTTCGACACGTTTCTATGGTTTATTGCTTGTGTTTTGCTTTAAATTTGAATTTTCCCTATGTGACTGATACGTGTACACTGTTTTGAATTCCTGAAATTTAAATGATTTTTAACCTATTTTCCATGATTAAAGTTGACATATTAATTCTTATACATATGTATTAGTTACTGAAATGTTGGGTTCAAAGATTAGCTAGGGATTCAAGGATTCGATTTGGTTTTGGCATTGAGTTAGCTGTAACAGTTAACTGATATATGTTTCACTAATATGTAAGTTCTGAAATTAAATGTATTTTCAAATCTTTTCTCTGATTTAATCACCATGTTAAATTCATCACATGTACTAGATTTGTTTAAATGTTTGGTTGTGATTGATGTTAGGAATGAGGTTTTCAGTTTGGTTTTGGCATTTGTCAACTGTTATTGAGAACTGTCATTTGGTTCTCTTTTTCCTGAGAATTAGAACCTGAGACCTATGTACACTGAT
>JANAVB010009399.1:10641927-10711919 GCA_029216955.1 Iris pallida
ATAAGGGGCTCGAGTATGGGTTACTCAGTCCAGTCTTGTTCTGCAAATGATCCTACTTAGCTATAGGAGCTGTCCAAATATTAACATTCAGTCAAACTTCATATGACTGGATCAGTCCAGTTATGATGACTCCCTTGTACCTCCATATGTTGTCCATATGATTCCTGGATTCAGTCCTACATAGGTATCTATGGGTATCAGTCAAGAGTGGGAGGGGGAAACATGTTCTTAGCTCAGTCCCTAAATATTAGCTCAGTCCCATTTATCTCAGGTTTAATCAAATTGACATATCCCAACTGATCAGTTTCCCTACTTGGCTTACACCATTACTTCATGACAGTTAGATAGATGGCCTCTGGACTAGGCTTTATTCAGTTGATGGCAACTACAGGGAGCCTAGATAAATGGCATGATCACAGTATAGGACCCTACTGCATTGGGTTAGAATATTGCCTGCCATGTATGAGACCATATCCTGGAAAAATTGTACATGTTGCATACTCCACACTACTGCCTGCCATTCATACAGTGCCTTCATTCATTCAGTTTCATAGTTATGTCTTGTATTTTCAGACAATTACTAAGAGTACAGAATGTATTCCCTTCTTGGGAACCAAACCAGGACACAACACTTGATGAACAAGGATGGGTATACACAGAGCTAGCCCAACCAAAACTTGTAGAGAGTAATCCTAAATTCCCTGTACAGTGACACCTTGTCCTGCACCCTTGAAGGTGTAATTACACACTAGATAATACCCTGTCTATACTCACTGTTTCAGCCCATGCATATACCTAACACCAGTTACTTGCAGTACCAATCCTCACTCAATGGCTACAGTAGAGGTATACTGATACTAAACAATGTAGGAAGGTCAAGGTATAGTGCAACACAAGTAGAAGGAATGAGATAGGAAGCCAAGAAGAATTGGATCTATAACTCAATCATCCCCACATATCCTGCCCACATTTGTTTTAGTACAATCATAGATATATGTTTGGCAAATTCATATGTTAATTAGCCTGGTATGCATATAAGCCCATGAATACTTTAGGTAATACAATTCCCATCATTTCAGACCCCTCATCCACCATTAATTCATCCAAAACACTTTTGGTTATGTATCAATCTTCATCCCTACCCTGGGTATTAAATTAGGTACAGGTCCTTGTGACAGTACCAGGTTGGAATGAGTGTGAGAGGTGTATATGGGAGTGAGCACAACAACTCATAAGTGTGTAGTGTATTGTAGGACTAGACAGCAAGAGCAGATAGAGTTGCAGTACCATATGATACAATTCCACGCATTTAGCAAATAGCAGCTACATAAGGGATTAGTTCCCTATAAGAAGGAGTCAAACTAGATAATTAACAAGTGCATATAGACAAGTATTACTTTGATATATGTTGACAGTAGATGTATGTTACAAACAGATTACTTGGACTCCAACTCAACACTCGGTTGGTATCCGCAGCTCAGGACCACAGGCAAGTATACCTTGCCTTTCTACACAGCTTTATTTACATGTACTGTCTTTATTTATTATCCAGTTTTTCTCATATTGTTGATATGTATCTTTCATATCTTGCTTGTATATTTGTATCATAGCTATATAGACCGTGTTCACAGTTAGCTTTGTGTCTTATTGGTCGTGTTCATTTGTGCCTTGATTGAGTCATGCCATGGGTCGAGAAGTCGTGAACTGAACTGCTTTACCTCCATGTCTTGAAACCTTGATGCTAACCTGCGAGTCCACATTAGGGATGAGGGTTAGTAGTTATCCGTGTCTTATGCTAACCTGCGAGTCCATACTAGGGACGAGGGTTAGTAGTTATTGGTCCACACCTGCGAGTCCACACTAGGGACGAGGGTGATGCTAACCTGCGAGTCCATACTAGGGACGAGGGTTAGTAGTATATGGTTTACACCTGCGAGTCCACACTAGGGCGAGGGTGATGCTAACCTGC
This sequence comes from Iris pallida, assembly GCA_029216955.1. Lineage (NCBI taxonomy): Eukaryota > Viridiplantae > Streptophyta > Magnoliopsida > Asparagales > Iridaceae > Iris > Iris pallida. The sequence continues at coordinate 10,643,897 of JANAVB010009399.1, forward strand.
GAGTCCATACTAGGGACGAGGGTTGGTAGTATATGGTTTACACCTTCGAGTCCATACTAGGGGCGAGGGTGATGCTAACCTGCGAGCCACACTAGGGGCGAGGGTTAGTAGTTCAAACCTGCAAGTCCACGCTAGGGACGAGGGTTTGAGTTTGATCTGGTCATCCGTCGACACCTTGACATGAGTTCTCTCGTCCTCGTTCAGCAGTTCATCTATGTGTTGACAGTGTATAGTTTCGTACTTTATTCAATGTTCAGTTTTACTTGTTTATTCTGTATTTTCTCCATGCATAATAAACTGTTAGAAAGGCTCATTTTTATGTATCTTGCTAGTCTTCTGAGGACCTGATGATCTCTTCAGTTGGCCGAGTTTGAGTCAGGAGAAGTTGAGCAGGTTGAGACAGCACCAGTCCGCGGAGCTTTACAGTTGAGGTGTTTGAGTAGCAGTTTTATTCAGTTAGCATATTTTCATGTATTTCTCTATTCTTCTATCTATTGGTAGTGGATTTGTGTCCACCAGACGTGACATTGATATTTAGTTATATTCATTATTTTTCAATTCATGTCTTTCATTGATCTTGATTGCGACATGAGTATTCTGTGGATGAGATATAGTTTACCATGAGATTCTAGTTTGCCTTGACTTGAGCATAGACAGCGCACTACCGCCGACACTGCGCCGTAGGCTGGACTTGGACACGTTTCATATCCAAAAAGCGAGTGCGGGTCGTGACATCTGGCATCTATTTTTGGAATCACCTATTGGAATCACCCTGGAATCACTTACTGGTATCATTCGTGTTCTGGATGGACTTGTACTTATTTCGTGGGTTATGGATTCACTTGTACTTGTTGGGCGGGGAAATATTGGAGTAGACATGTGAACATTTCCAAATACTGGAACCACTCCCTTTGAATTATACTGGAATGATAGCCACCCCACACTTGGCCGAGTGTGCGTGTGTACCGTATTACCTACAGCCGTTTACATGTCGATCCCGATATTTTAAAACACACTGTTAGAGTATAGTCTGGACTCACCCTGGAATCCTTGATCACTGACTGGACTCACCTTATACCGAACTCATCTTGTGCTGGAATCACCTGGTATTAGATTACATTGTCTGGACTCACATTGGGATATACTTGACTCTTATTATACTCTCTGGACTCATGTTACTCTAGTTCAGCTAGATTATATTTTACAGTCTTCATTGCCATGTTTCTCTTGTTGTTTAGTTACTTTACTTTCTTGTACCTTAACTATTTCTCTACATCACTACCTGTATAAAACTATCATGTTCATCAATAGAACTGTCTATAACTGCTTTATAGTTCTCTCTCATTTACTTGGGATTTTTGATGAGTTGTACTCGTTCCTGTCCTGACTGGACCTGTTGAAAATTTTACAGATGATTGCCCTGAGGATACTTGTCCTACTTATTATGGACCAGGAGACGGCTTAGCTACCTTTGGCCCCGACACTTAGGAGTGATCGGGAGACTAGTTAGTTGATTAGGTTTAGTTTTATGTTTTAGAACTTGAATTGTAAATAAGTTGAGATATGTTGTTTTGAGATTGTTGGAGATTATATTATTTTAGTAGTTTGTTTTATTGTTGTATTCGGTCTTAGTTATATAACCTTATGTGTTATCATATCGTGCTTAGACTGTGATTGAGATTTCATTATATCCATACTTGTCCTCCGTTCGGAGTAGAGATTTGACAAGTACATTATATAATTGCATGAATTGTTGATTAGATAGTAACCTAGGACAGCGTTCTACCGCCGACACTGTGGCGTAGGTTGGGCGCTGCTACGTACTCGTACCCTTACAGTGGGTGCGGGTCGTGATACTATCATGTTAAGGATACTTGTTAGGGGTGCGCCAAGACGGGCCACAATCATGTTAACCAAAGAAGTGACATGTGACTTGAGTGCACCGCAACGGGTCACTATCGTGTTAAGCAAAGAAGAAAGACATACATTATGAGTGCACCACAATGGATCACTATCATGTTAAGCAAAAGAAGGAAGACATAAATCATGAGTGCCCCACAACGGATCATAATCATGTTAAGCAAAAGAAGGAAGACATAAATCATGAGTACCCCACAACGGGTCTGTCATGCCCCAGTACCAGAATACTGAGACGGACTAGGACAGCTCCTCCATATGAGGTATATAAACATACGACGATTGTGGCTGTCATGAGACTAGGGGGTGCATGCTATAATCAAGTCACCTATGGTCTCGCAGAGCATCTATGTCTCAATCAATCAAAAAAGAAGCAGTAAATAATGATCATATAAGACAAAGCAGTAAGGCGTCCCGACGCTTTATCAAAATGATTCATGAGCCTAGCTATACAAAATGATAACCTAGTACCGAAAGTCAATAGTACATAACCGTAGTCAGCTGCAGTCTGATTTAATTACAATTATGTAAGGAACTGAATGTCCAGAACTGCCGGCTAAACAGGTGCCGGTGGCTAAACACCAAGTACAAAATAGAAGATATCAGAGCGGTGAAGAAGAAACCCACTAATGGTCCTGCCGCCCATACTCCTGGTGTGCACTATTGTTCGGGTAGAAGGCTGGATCCTCTGGCGCTGCTACGAGATCTGGCCAAACAAAACCAGCGGGGTCAGGCCCCGAATAGCAAGTACCACAAGGGAGCACAAAAGAGTGAGATAAAACCCAATGAGTAAAATAAGACCTGATTCACGAGTTATAGGCTTATACCATATCATCGAGACAATACGACACCCTTATAACCAAACAAGGACAAACGGTGCCAATATCATACCGAAATAAGATATATCATATAACCATGGACAGGTGAAGGGCTTCTGATCGCGACTTTGGTCCATAGCCTAGCGCAGCACAATATCCCAACCCAACAATCAAACAAGGACATGGGTTGGACCACGCACCATGATAGTCCATGTTCCTCAGTTGCTAACAGAAGAAAACATATAACAAACAAGTCGGCTTACAAGCGGCCAATCAATCCTACGGCTTTCTATGATTTGCTTGGGTTATCCCACTAATATAATATAGGAATCCTCAGATCATGTCAACCCAGCAGGGCTAGCCAATACATTATAAATATACATATACGTGTAGCACTTTGATTATGCACCGGTCCCTCGTAAGGCCATCGTGCTGAAATATATAACATATAACACTTATACTACAAAAATAAGCCAAATTAGCGACGTCCAGATACGTCGCTAATTAAGTAAAATACGTCGCTAAAGGTAATTAGCTACTACTTTAGCGACGAAAAATGAAGGTCGCGAAAAAGCTAGTCGCAGATGACAAATTCGTCGCCATACGTCGTTGTTTGCGATGTCACTGCCGTGTCGCTGGGTCGTCGCAAAGTTAGCGACGGAGAGCGACGAAAACTGTACGTCGCAAAATTAGCGACGTAGTACGACTACTTAGCGACAACTTATGTGATGACATGGCATGCCTGCCACGTCAGGACTGGACTTGCGGATATAGTCATCCACTATAGGCGAATGAAACCATATTCGTGGCAGCCAGCCCGACACGTCAGGACGGGACCTGCGGTGGATAGTATGTCACGATCTCGGAATTCTTTCCACCCAATGCATCTACCAAGTTAAGTTACTTAGATTAACCATATCTTGATATTGGAATTACATGTCTTGGTCACATGGTCATCCTCCTATATGTCATACCATAGTACGTGTACCCTAAGTATGAATCCACATCAGCTCAAGGAGTCCCAAATCTAGATCCATGCTTAGTGTAATACATCAAACAACAATCAATATACCATAACGCTATTACTGACCAATTACCATGACTGTGCTGGAAGGTACACATGTATTGACATATAACACGAATGATCACTTAGCACGTAGAGTCACACCTCAGTGCACTCATTAAATAGCACCGCAGTGTATACTAATATTGTATCTCAATACACACTTAGAATAGGTACCAGTACGTACACAGGTAATCAAATCAGGAACACGGTCAAGTCAGAAAGTCACACGGACCCCTCGTGACATAAAAGTCACATATGAATTATGGTTAAAGTGAGACATGAAGATCCTTGAAGCCAATACAAAGATCTATAACTTTCATGTTGGGAGTTGGGAGAAATTTGGGCCACAAATCAGCCAAATAGGACATAAAACAGCCAAAAACAGACAAAATAGGCACTATACGGCACATGCAAGCCATACGGCACTATTCATCCTATGGCACTATTCATTCGATGTAGTACTATGCAAGCCTGCGGTACTATACAAGCCATGCGGCACTATGCATCCATGCGACACTATATAAGCCTACGGCACTATACAAGCTATGCGGCACTATTTATCCTGCGACACTATTTATTCTATGTGGCACTATGCAAGCAATACGGCACTATTCATCCTGTGGCACTATTCATCGTCCCTGTCAGAACCAGGACAGATGAACATAGAAGATATCTAAATATTGTTTTGGCCATAACTTCCTCAAAACAAGTCAAAATCTAACTTTTCAAAGGTTAAAATTGGGTAGAATCAAATTTCCTACAACATAGGATCATAAGTTTTTGAAAACAACCATGTTTGATAGATCAAAACCATGGAAACCCATAGAACCTTAGTTTTAGAAACTTAGATCTATACAAAACTAGCCATTAAAATCAAAAGCTCCAAGAACTAAACTTGTAGAGGATGATGAGAAGAACAATATAGACAAATCATATCAAAGAAAAATCAAAAAATGAAAAATGTAAGGATCTCTCCACTTGGTGCAAGGTGTACTTGCCTAAATGTTGGTTGGAGGAAATGAAATAAAAAGTGAATGAGGAGAGAGAGATGGGAAGAGAATATATATAGGGGTCGGGTTGACTCAAAGAAACCCTAATCTTAAGCATGCTCTTAACCATATGACTAATGACATGTTAAATGCTTCATGCAACAATTAAACAATTAATCAAATTTATTAAATAAAATCCTAACCACAACACGGTCCAGAAATCCTATCATCGAAATAGTGAACCATGCCTACAACCTAACAAGGACAAGGGGTGGCACACTATTCCGCGACGAGATACTGTTCCATGCCATGGCCCGGTACAAATACAGGAAACATATAATAAAGATACAGGTGCCAGATACTATATATAGAAAAATCAAAATTTACGTATTCTGGGAACGGGGAGTGACATCTCTACCCTCCTTAGAAAATTTCATCCTCGGAATTTCGATAAGGCTAGTCGGGCGCGCTCTCAGATCATGAAATACACTCAGGACACATAGCAAGCACAATCATCAAACAACACATGGCATATGAACAGATTACAAATGAAAGAACAATCAAATAAAAGCACAAACAATAATCATACCCTAGAAGGAAAGTGATCGGACACATACGAATAAAATATGCCTCCCAAGTCAGTTAGGTCAGAATTCGTCCTTGAGGTCCTACACCGACTCCCAAAGTGGACAAGGGTCAACGCTTGAGATAAGTCGGTACCAATGACTTAATCATGAACGAGACTCTGCCCAGGACGTACTCTCGTAATCAAGACACATGATGAGTATCATGTATCACATGATACGAGAGAAGATGAGTGAGATGAGAAAGTCGCCTTCATTCTTCGAATATAGAACTTAAGGAATTATAACGAATAATACTCAAAACTTACCCACAATCTGACCGACTTCGGTAAACCTCTGCTCTAATACTCTAAATTCTATTTGCCTCTGCCCCTGCTGGACTTTCTGTTGCTGCCTTCCCTGGCCCTGCTGTTGTGGCCTCTGCTATCCAACCTGATGCGGTCCTACCTGATGTTGCGCTTGTCGGTACATCTAAGCTTGTGTCAGTAATGGATGCTGGGCTAGTGGTCTCACTGCTAGTGCTGGCCCTTGATACGGTGCTACCTCTGGAGCTGGCAACGCCGGAAACTGTTGAGCTGGCCCTCCTGGCCTCTATATCTATGGGCACGTAGCTATACGATGGTCTGAACCTCCACACCTCAAGAACTGCCCATTCGCTGACCGACACACTTCCCGAGTGTGCCCTCTTTTACCATAATAAGTACAACCCACTGGTGCCTCCTGACGTTCCTGGTGCCTCGGTTGCTGCTATCGAACTGGTGCCATCACAACTGTCGTGACCGGTGCTGCATCACAAATACGGATGCCAGGCGCTGGTGCTGACATCCGAGGTACTGCTCATCCTTCTCCCGTACTCTACGTATGAGACCTCTTCTGGCCTCCAGTCCTTGCTGATAACCTATGAATAGTAAGCTCGTGCCTTCGAGCCGCCATCAATACTGCATCGAATGTCTGGTAGTCGTGTCCCTCGACCAGTTGCATAATCTCTAAGTGAAGTCCCTTTTGGAACCTCATTGCTCTCTCTGGCTCTGTCGCTACCATCGTTTGAGCAAACCTACTCAATCTATAGAACTCCGCTGCATAACCATCCACCGTCCTGCCAGCCTGCTTGAGGCTGATAAATCTCTGCTGAAGCTCATACCGAGCTACCACGCCAAAGTACTTGGCCTTGAATCTGGTACCGAAGCTATCCCAAGGAACATGACACCTTATTCCAACATCTTCTGATGCCCACCAGTCGCGGGCGAGATCCTGAAGTAACAGTCTGACTTGGTCAACCTTCTCTTCTGCTGGAACCTTTGATGCGGTCAATATGGCCTCAATATCCTGAAGCCAAGCATTCTCCGTGATGGCATCCTCCGTGCCGTCAAAGTATCTCGGGTTAAGTCGATAAAACCTTCCCGACGCTCCCGAGTCATTTCTGACACTTCTCTCAAGAGCTAGCTGTAACCCCTGATTCAGTAATACATTATGTTCTTGCTGCTGGGTCTATTTTTGTTGTTGGGCTTCCATCTGGTGTTGTTGGGTTTCCAATAAACCTTTGATAATCTGTAACAGTGCCAGTGCGTCTAGTGCTACTGGTACTACCGACATCACTGGAGGTACGGGAACTTCTGGCCTCTGCAGCTCAACTGGCTCATGCTTGGTAACGTTCTCGATGTGAATCTGTCCAGGTAGAGGGGCTACCCCTTGCTGATCTCCAACTGGTCCCTGCTCTACTGGATTCTCTTCCATGTCGGTTCCTCCAATAGCCGAGAATGATGTACCCCTAAAGGAAAGGATACAAGGTATCAAAAGACAGGACAAAAAGGAATCGAGGATGACAATCAAATTAGCAATCAAGGTGGAAGAAAGAGAAAACGAATCAAGAGATCAAGGGGAACATGTTTTGATTGAGACTCCTATAATCGCGACATCCCACTAGTCTGAAAAATAGACCTGCATGGGCTACCAATAAAAGCTTGTCATGCCCCAGTATCGGAATACTGAGACGGACTAGACCAGCTACTCCATATGAGGTATATAACCGTCATAAAGTGATTGTGGCTGTCAAGAGACTAGGGGGTACATGCTACAATCAAGTCTCCTATGGTCTCACAGAGTATCTATGTCTCAATCAATCAAAACAAAAAGCAATAAATAATGATAATATAGGACAAAGCAGTAAGGCATCCCCGACGCTTCATCAAAATGATTCATGAGCCTAGCTATACAAAATAATAAGCTAGTACCGAGAGTCAATAGTACATAACCGTAGTCAGCTGCAGTCTGATTTAATTACAATTATGTAAGGAATTGAATGTCCAGAACTGCCGGCTAAACAGGTGCCGGTGGCTAAACGCCAAGTACAAAATAGAAGATATCAGAGCGGTGAAGAAGAAACCCACTCATGGTCCCTGGTGCCTATACTCCTGGTGTGCACCATTATTCGGGTAGAAGGCTGGATCCTCTGGCACTGCTACGAGATCTGGCCAAACAAAACCAACGGGGTCAGGCCCCGAATATCAAGTACCACAAGGGAGCACAAAAGAGTGAGATAAAATCCAATGAGTAAAATAAGACCTGATTCATGAGTTATAGGCTTATACCATATCATCGAGACAATACGACACCCTTACAACCAAACAAGGACAAATGGTGCCAATATCATGTCGAGATAAGATATATCCTATAACCATGGGCAGGTGAAGGGCTTCTGATCGCGACTTCTGTCCATAACCTATCGCAGCACAATAGCCCAACCCAACAACCAAACAAGGACATGGGTTGGACCACGCACCACGATAGTCCATGTTCCTCAGTTGCTAACAGAAGAAAACATATCACAAACAAGTCAGCTTATAAGCGGCCAATCAATCCTACGGCTTTGTATGATTTGCCTGTGTTATCCCAGTAATGTAATATAGGAATCCTCAGATCGTGTCAACCAAGCAGGGCTAGCCAATCCATTATAAATATACATATTTGCGTAGCACTTTAATTATGCACCGGTCCCCCGTAAGGCCACCGTACTGAAACATATAACACATAGCACGTAGGAGTCGGATATAATCATCCGCTATAGGCGAATGAAACCATATCCGTGGTGGCCAGCCCGACACGTCAGGACTGGACCTAGGGTGGCTAGTATGGCACGATCTCGAGATTCTTCCCACCCAATGCATCTACCAAGTTAAGTTGCTTAGATTAACCCTATCTTGATATTAGAATTACATATTGTGGTCACATGGTCATCCTCCTATATGTTGTACCATAGTACATGTACCCTAAGTATGAATCCATATCGGCTCAAGGAGTACCAAATCTAGATCCATGCTTAGTGTAATGCATCAAACAACAATCAATATACCACGACGCTATTACTGACCAATTATCATGACTGGGCTGGAAGGTACATATGTATTGACATATAACACGAATGATCACTTAGCACGTAGAGTCATACCTCAGTGCACTCATTAAATAGCACCGCAGTGCATACTAATATTGTATCTCAATACACACTTAGAATAGGTACCAACACGGACACAGGTAATCAAATCAGGAACACGGTTAAGTCAGGAAGTCATACGGACCCTTCGTGACATAAAAGTCACATATAAATTCTGGTTTAAAGTGAGACATGAAGATCCTTGAAGCCAATACAAAGATCTACAACTTTTATGTTGGGAGTTGGGAGAAATTTTGGCCATAAATCAGCCAAATACGACATAAAACAGCCAAAATTGGCACTATGTGGTACTATGCAAGCCATGCGGCACTATTCATCCCACGGCACTACACATTCTATGCGGCACTATACAAGCTTGTGGTACTATGCAAGCCATCCGGCACTTTACATCCATGCAGCACTATGCAAGCCTGCAGCACTATGCAAGCCATGCGGTACTATTCATCCTGCGGCACTATTCATTCCATGCGGCACTATGTAAGCCTGCGGTACTATGCAAGCCATACAGTACTATTCATCCTTGCACGCCTGCGGCACTATGCAAGCCATGCTGCACTATTCATCCTGTGGTACTATTCATTCCATACGGCACTATACAAGCCTACGATACTATGTAAGCCATACGATACTATTCATCCTGCGGCACTATTCATCGTCCCTGCTAGAACCAGGACAGATGAACATTGAAGATGCCTAAATATTGTTTTGGCCATAACTTCATCAAAATAAGTCAAAATCTAACTTTTCAAAGGTCAAAATTGGGTAGAATCAAATTTTCTATAACATAGGATCATTAGTTTTCGAAAACAACCAAGTTTGATAGATCAAAACCATTAAAATCCATAGAACCCTAGTTTTAGAAACTTAGATCTACACAAAACTAGCCATTAAAATCAAAAGCTCCAAGAACTAAACTTGTAGACGATGATGAGAAGAACAATATAGACAAATCATATCAAAAAAAAATCAAAAAATAAAAAATACAAGGATCTCTCCATTGGTGCAAGGTGCACTTGCCTAAATGTTGGTTGGAGGAAATGAAATAAAAAGTGAATGAGGAGAGAGAGAGAGGGAAAGAGAATATATATAGGGGTTGGGTTGACTCAAAAAAACCCTAATCTTAAGCATGCTCTTAACCATATGACTAATGACATATTAAATGCTTCATGCAACAATTAAATAATTAATCAAATTAATTAAATAAAATCCTATCCACAATACGGTCCAGAAATCCTATCATCGAAATAGTGAACCACGCCTACAACCAAACAAGGACAAAAGGTGGCACACTATTCCGCGATGAGATACTGTTCCATGCCATGGCCCAGTACAAATACAGGATACATGCAATAAAGATACATGTGCCAGATACTATATACAGAAAAATAAAAAATTTACGTATTCCGGGAACGGAGAGTGACAGGGTCACTATCATGTTAAGCAATCATAGACGTAAGAAAGCTTGTTGATAGATCTTGATAAAAGGTGCATCATAACATAAGGGAAGGAATAAACGAGGTAACTACTTGGCCTAAAATACCAATTGAATCTGTGCTAGTGTTAAGGGTATGAGAGGGGTACAATCATTCTCTAACTGTACAATATTATCAAATCATGTTAAGAAATTCATTTATTAAAGGAATATCAAGCTATTAAGTAGGGTCGTCACAATTTAGGCCAAGATAGAAAACATGTAATACAATCATAAGCACCATATCAAGAATGAAAGAAACTTGCATAAAATAGTTGGTAACATATTCTTGAAGCCAAAGAAAAGATCTACAACTTTTATGTTGGGAGTTTGAAGAAATTCTGGCCACAAATCAGCCAAATATGACATAAAATAGCCAAAAACAGCCAAAGTAGGCACTTTGCGACATTCTGCAGCACTATGCGGCCTGCGACACTATTCAAGCCATGTGGTACTATGCAAGCTTGTGGTACTATTCATCCTGTGGCACTATTCATTCCTGCGGCACTTCATATATGCGGCACTATACAAGACTGCGATACGATGCAAGCCATACGGCACTATGCAAGCCATGGAGCACTATTCATGCCTGCGGTACTATACAAGCCATGCGGCACTATTCATTCCTGCAGCACTATTCATTTCTGTGGTACTATGCATCCATGCGGTACTATTCATTCTTGCGGTACTATTCATCCATACGGCACTATGCAAGCCTACGGCACTATGCAAGTCATGCGACACTATGCAAGTCATACGACACTATTCATCCATGCGGCACTATGCATCCATGCGAAACTATCCATCCTATGGCACTATTCATCGTCTCTGCCAGAATTAGGACAGATGAACATAGAAGATGTCCAAATCTTATTTTTGCCATAACTTCCTCAAAATAAGTTGAAATCTAACTTTTCAAAGGTCTATTTTGGGTAAAATCTTCTCTACAACATAGAACAATCAAAACTTAAAAATAATAAAGTTTAGTAGATCAAAACCTAAAAAAACTGAAAAGGCTATAAACTTAGATCTACAAAAATACATCCATCCAAACCGAAAACTCCAAGTCCTAAAGATGCTTAGAATCATACAAGAAAAAAATAGAACAAACCAAAATAACTTTGCTCAAGGATTGGCAAGATGTACTTGCCTAGGGTTGGAGAAAGAAGATGAAGATAATTTGTCACTACCATATTTTAGCTTGCGGGTATTTTGGTCATTTGGTGAATTTTGAATTTTTTTATTTAATTTATTGAATTGGAGATTCTATCTTTGACTTTGACTTATTGAGACTTGTATACTAGCATAGAAGCTAACCCTAGCTATGGTGACCCTAGTCTAACTTAAGTTAACCTATTTTAGTCATTAGAAACTAGTTTTAAATAGGAGGATTGAGTTTAAGTGAAATGGTTTCATGACTTACGACTTAACTCAATGACTTGTGATTTTCCAATTCATGACTTATGTAATTGAGCCATAGGCCCATGACTTAAGCCCAAACCCCAAAAAACCCACCCATGGCTGGCCACTTAGGGCTCCCCCTTGCCTATAGGTATTCTCTTAAGTTGTTCTTGCCTCTTTTGTGCTTGACCTAGATTTTTGAAGGAAAGGTATATCCCCATTGTCCTAAAATCCTAATAAATTTATTTTAAGTCCTTTTTGACTCTAGTCTTTTGTATTGTGATCTAATTACTGTGTATTTACTATTTTTGGAGATTTATCTCAGTTTTTGTGCAATTTGGAAGCATTTGGATAGCAAGGAAAAACCTCCCATTTGAAGCTTTTTCTTGATATTGCACCTATAGGTAAAACTCCACAAATTGATTTAATATTCTATTTTCTTTGTATTTAGGGCTAGATCTAGGAGTCCTCTAGTTGTCCCTAAAATTTGGGCTAAATTCGTGTCCATTTGGTGTCCGTATCGGACACGTATCATAGTGGATAGATAGGTGTTTGTTAAAATGCCTCATATGATTTTATTTTCGTGTTTTGTAAATCTAATTACATAGATCTCTAGATCTAGGTGTATGTAATAATTTTTGTGAAGACTGAATTGTATTTCATGTCATTTTGTTTCCGAATTTTGAGGTCGGACACGCTGTTAGAGACCGGTTCAGTGCCCTGCCTATCGGGTCCTTGAACTCCTTGCACAGGACACTTTGTGACACGAATTTTGGTGTGGACACACCTTGGGTGACTGACACGAGGCCTACAAAATTTCATAAGATCTTATTGACTAGTTTAGGAGCAATTCGACCCGCACGTAATTTGCACTGTCGTGCACTGACAGCAGAGAAACGCACAGACACGCGCAAACACGCACTCGTGTCCGCAGTGGACACGTCATGGACACGTGTCAGGCTGCCCAGCATGTAGACCTATCCTAGGTGAACACGTGGGCGTGTGCACATGACGCGAAGTGTCGTGTCCTACACGTGTGTGCACTCGTGCACGACGCTGTGATCCACTGGGTGCACCCCATGTGTTTGAATTGTTGTGGACACTTTTGTGTCGTGTTTGTTGGACACGAAATAACTTGAAGGACACGTGCATATGTGTATCTAGGTTTACCAACCATTACTTAGCATTCTACTATGTTAATTGAACTCGAAATTATGGAATCCCCCAATATTCTGATACCCGACTGATACACAAACATGAGATGAATTTTCTGGGTAAATTTGCATTTTTTAACTGATTAACGTTGCTGAATGATTTGTTAAGTTCACCTACATGTGCAATGAATAGGGATCATGTTAGTTTGTGATTTGTGTTGAGCAATGGGTTTTCGAAGATGGGTTTTGATATGCTAGATGCTAGGACTAAGTTTATGAAGCTGTTACTTGTTTGTTTCCCTCACACACATTGAACTTCCTGGAAACACTAACCCACTGCTTCCTATGCACCTACATGTGTAACATACATGACACTGATTTCAGCCGTGTAAATACACTCACACAACCTGTCATGTACACACCTATTCACACATTTCCCTATCTAATTCATGTCACATTGGCACTACTAACACCTACCCACTGTCACTTAATTCCTAAGACACATAGCCTATTTACATACACAGGCACATTGTTTTGTTCCCCACACACTCACCTTCATGTATACACACTAATCTACATATTGACACCCTATCTAAACCATTGTTTTAGTCACACACATGACACAAACACACACAGGTCCTCTATGTAAACACACAAACACAAGTCTCCTATCTAAACACACATGTATGTATTGCACACACGCATTCCTACACACCCACTCACCTATGTACACACATTACACAACACACTATTGTTTTCCTGTTACACACAGGAAACACTGGACACACACACAAGCATGACCCCCCTATCTTTCTATATATATATATATATATATATATATATATATATATATATATATATATATATATATAATATATATATATATATATATATATATATATATATATATATATATAATATATATATATATATAAAATATATATATATATATATATTTTATATAAAAATATATATATATATATATATATATATATATATATTTTATATAAATAAATATATATATATATATATATATATATATATATATATATATATAATATATATATATTACTAATGTGATATGTGTAATGTAATGTGAATATTGCATTTGCCTATGTGAATGGAGTGTATATAGATATATGGTAGAAATGGGTGTATGGCCTACATGTATGTATGGCTCATGGCCTAGGTAGAATAGCCTATAGCATGTGGAGAGGGTACACTTGAGTTAGTGTATTGTAGACTTGTGTGACTTGAACGGTGTGTGCTTGCTAGGCTAATTAGTTAGTGATCTAGATGGACTTGTTAAGCCTATGTTAGACCAACTTAGACTAGTTTAACCTAGTTTAACCTTGTTTGACCTTGTTTGACCCTGTTTGACCTAACTAGACTAGATTTGACCTAGTTTGACTGATAGAGTTGACTAGAGTTGACCAAAGGTTGACTTTAGCCTAGATTGACCCTAAACATCATGTAGATGCATTGTAACAGTCTATTTTATTATTTTAGACATGTAGTAACTTGTACTGCTCTATAGGAGGCAGACACCACTCCTCGGACAGTATATTCTCTTCAGATATTCAGGATACCAGGCGAGTACATTCTCTGATCATTTCATATCTTGTTTAGGATTATATTTTATGCTATAGATTACTTTACTTGATGCTGACACGTTGGTAACACATATTAGTACTATATGGATCCCTTTATGAGATGTTATCCCCCTCGGGAGCATCAGATACTCTTGTTTCGTGTGTTTCACTTATATCATGTATCTCATGCTTCTATTATCATGAATCTTCATGTATCAGCTTGTGATTTCTGTACTCTCATGAATCATAGAGCCTTCACGAATCTTCATGAACTACTCTTAAATCACCCTTTATGGGCCAGTAGTATAGTCATGAATCTTAACGTAACTTGACTGGATCCTTGTGTATTGATTAGGGATGGGGGAGTAAAAATGAACATATGAATAATTCCAAAGCAGTATAGTCATGAATCACCTCTTTAGTATAGTCATGAATTACCCTCCAGCTATTCACATATTTATCTTGTACTCTGAATCACTAGTCACTGATTAGTCCTCTATTATATTGTAGATATTTACTTACAGTCTTTTTCTCTCTCTTATATCATGTTATTCTTTCAGTTTCATGTATCTTACTCTCTAGCATGATTATATTTCCTATCCTGTTATGATTTGTTAAGATGTATTGTGCTCGCTCCTATCCTGACTGGACCTATTGAAAATTTTACAGAGAATGATGAGGCTCTGGTGTCTACCCATTATGGTGCAGCTTAGATAACACTTGTGACTTGGCCCCACTTGCAGTAGAGGATCTACCACCAGTGGTTTAGACTGCTAGCTTAGACTCTTACCTTATCTTTCTCATTGATACATTATTGTATATACTGGGAGTTTGTTTTATCTTATGTTTATGGAGATGTTATCTTAGACACTTAGACTTCTATCTGAATGTATCTCTGTGGATTCATTTCGTTCCATATCTATCTATCTTTTTACTGTATTCTGCCTTAGATGTGATTGAGACTGTATTGCTATGTCACCTCTATTCGGAGTGTATATACTATACAGGTACCTTATATATTGTTAGATAATTGACCTAGGATAGCGTTCTACCGCCGACACTGTCACGCCCCAGAACCAGAATACTGGAGAGCGGGGGCGAACATAGCCAGCTACGTATATTGAAATGGAAACCACCTCGCTATACGGTCACGGCTGTCTAGATATGAGGGTTTACTACATGCCAACGGTCTCTTAAGGTCAAGCCTATTGTCTCAATCTCAAGCAAGTAATATAATTATAAGATGTTAGACCACCAAATATACAATAAAAGGCGTCCCAAATATTACATATTCAGCTGATCATGAAGCTAGTCATACAAAATGCGAGGACTAGCAAGAGTTAAGTCATACATAATCAACCCTAGGATTTGTTAATCATGTTTACAGCCCGTAGGCAGACAGCAAGTAAATGTGCATCGAGCTAACAGGTGCTCGTCGCCTAAACGCCTCAAAAGAATAATTTTACAATAGAGTGAATGAAACAAAATAAGAAACCCACTGGTAGCCCGGATTCTTTCTAGTCGCCACCATCGGGCTGGAGGTTCGGTAGATCCTCGGGTGCTGCTCCAAAATCTGGCCACACAAAACCAGCTGGGTCAAACCCCAGAAAGAGCAAGTGCCACAAGGGAGGCCATGAAATAAGAACAAAACCAGCATATCAGAACATAAAAAATGAAAGAAAAATACAGGTAATAAAAGTACAGCAGGACAATAAGCGACTAGGGACATTGAACCATTCTGGAAGCCAGATTACAACCCGTAAACCAAACAAGGACCGGGGTTGTAATCCTTCGCCTGAATAGCACTCGTCTCTGTCCATTCATTGTTAAAGATAAGTTAAACAATCATGTACAGGAGTACCAGGTATAGGGACTTAGACGAGACTTAGACATCGCTAGACACCATCCATTGACAACGGCTAAGCAATTACTACGGCTTACTACTTTAACTAACTAGGATTATCACAAGCCTAACTACTAACAAGATACAATGAGAACTTCCCAGTCCCAAGCCCTGCAGACTATCCAGTTATCCTTCCGCGGGTTGAGAGTATGGTTGGGTACATCACCCAGGAGACGATATACCCTTAGGTGACTTAGAGGGTGCAACACATGACAGTGTGCTGGAAATGTGCTCTACTCGTCGGCAAGCTACAAGGCCAATTAAAGCGCCCAGATAACGAGATTGCCTGTGACTGGAAATCCTCCATGAACTATAGTTTGATCTAGTCATTAGCCTAATCCATATTTAGTATGAATCCATGACCGTGGGAACGAGGGAGTCACGTTCAAGACATGATGCAAGACAAGACAAGTGGATTGCACAAGCAAGCAAGCAGGAACACCCACGGTGTCAGAGTTAGTGACAAGAGTCAAGTTAGCCATCGCAACGGCATCCAGTCAAGTCAAGTTACGAGTCAAGAGTGCGCCGCCATGGGCCACTATCAAGTTATCTGGTTACCGAGATAAATCATGAATCACAGGTTACAAGTCAAGTGTGTACACCATCGGGTCACTATTAAGAAGATCAGAGGTACTAAAATCATACTTCACAGAATCAGAAAAACCATATTAGTAATAAGCAAAATCATCGAAAACTGTGCCAGGTCGTGTTGGATCGAGATGGTCGTGCTGTGAGAAACAAGATCTCAAAACCCAATCCACAAAAGAAAAGCCAAGTCCAAGAAATAAACCAAACCATCATGGGCAAGTGGGTTGCGCAGAGGGTGGATGGTGCTGGGGTCAAGTACGCCGGGGGCAGATGGCGCAGGGACTAGATGGCGCAGGGGTCAAGTGCGTCGGGGGCAGATGGCGCAGGGGCTAGATGGCGCAGGGGCTAGATGGCGCAGGGGTCAAGTGCACCGGGGGCAGATGGCACAGGGGCCAAGTGCGCCGGGGATGGATGGCGCAGGGGCCGATGGCGCACGGGCCGATGGCGCATGGGCCGATGGCGCATGGAGAAGGGTGCGCAGTTCGCCAAGGGGCAAGCTGAGCGCAGGCCGAGAAAGGCTGCACGGTTCAGCCCAGGGGGCTGGGCGCAAGTCAGCCCTGCGCTAAAAAGCGTAGGCCGAAGGGGGGGTCTTCTTCTCCAACCCGAGAGAAAACTCTCAAGAACACAAAAATTCAATTCTTCATATCTTGGCCAAATCAAAACAAAATCTGGATTTTTAAGGTTCTATCTTGTGTAAAATTGAATTCTCTTCCACATGGAAGCCTCAAAACAAGCAAAACTCAAAGTTCAATAGATCAAAATCAAGAAAATCCGAAAATAATTAAACTTAGATCTAGAACAATGGAGACTCCAAATCACAAAATGCCAAGTTCTAATGTTGTTCTCCATGGCCTAATCTAGCTAATGGACAAATAAAATGTGGTGCTTATTTGGTGGCAAGGTGCACTTGCCTATGGGTGGAGTGTTGTGTGGAAGAAGGAAGAAGATGATGGAAAATTAATGGAAGAGTAATGAGGAGAGAGAAGGTTGGTGGAGATATTAATGAGGGTGGGTTGTGGTGGAATGAAGGTGGAGTATAGGTTAAGGTGTTCCATGGGGTTTAAAACCAATTCAAACCAAACCAATTAAAATCGAGCCAGGCCGAAACCCAAAATACGAGAAAACCTAAAATTCCACAAGTCGAGAAAATAAAAATACATGCCAAAATCCGATTACGAGTATTAATACGAAATACGGGAAACGAGGGTGACAACTCTACCCACCTTAAAAGAATTTCATCCTCGGAATTTAATCAAGGAGCTAGAGATTGCCACGACAAGCTACACTAAGCACCCACAACTACACTAAGCAACTCCATCGTACAATCATACATGCAATCAAGAAACGAAAAACATAAGGCGTAAGGAAGACATTATACCTTACGGGTCAAACAGATAGGGATATCGCGATCGGATATCATCCTCACGCTCCCACATTGACTCACCTAGAGAGTGATGACCCCAAGCAACACGGACTAAGCTAATAGTCTTGTTCTTGAGTATCTTCTCCCTCCGGTCCAAAATAGACACGGGCTTCTCCTCATACGAAAGGTTGGTACCAACAACCAATTCCGAATGGTCCAGGATGTGGCTTGGGTCTGGGACGTACCATCGTAATTGGGACACATGGAATACATCATGCACCTCACTTAGCGACGGCGAAAGAGCGAGACGATAGGATACATCTCCTACTCGCTCCAGGATATCGAACGGCCCTATATACCTAGGACTAAGCTTTTCTCATACGCCAAAGCGAATGACGCTGCGGTTAGGTGAGATCCTAAGGAATACATGGTCGCCGATAGCAAACTCTAAGGGACGTCGATGGACATCGGCCCAATGTCGCTGGAGGTCTTGGGCAACTCGAAGATGATCCCTGACTCTTCTGACTACTTCAACTGTCTGGGCAATCATTTCTGGACCGAGCATCTGCCTCTCTCCGACATCGTCCCATGTTAGCGGGGACCTGCACTTTCTACCATACAGAGCTTCGAACGGAGCCATCAGAATACTGGCCAGGAAACTATTATTGTACGAGAACTCCACCAGGTGCAGGTGATCTTCCCATGACCCACCGAAGTCAAGTGTACATGACCGCAACATATCCTCAAGAGTCTGGATGGTGCGCTCTGACTAGCCATCTGTCTGCAGATGATATACTGAGCTAAACTGAAGGTGAGTTCCCAAACTCTCTTGCAGGCTGCGACAAAAGTGTGACGGCAACCTTGAATCTCGGTCCGAGGTAATACTGACGGGCACACCGTGAAGCCTGACAATCTGCCTGAGGTACATCTCTGCCAACTGAGCCGTTGACTACCCAACTCTGAATGGGAGAAAATGAGCCACCTTCGTGAGCCGGTCAACTATAACCCAAATAGCATCTCGACCAGCCGGGGATCTAGGCAATCCAGTCACAAAATCCATGGTCACATGCTCCTACTTCTATTCTGGAATCGGCAAGGGCTGAAGAAGTCCAGCGGGCCTCTGATGTTCAGCTTTAACCTGCTGGCAAACCAAACACCGAGAGACATACCGGGCTATCTCCCTCTTCATGCCATTCTACCAGAAATGCTGATGAATATCACGGTACATCTTCGTACCACCAGGATGAATAGAATACTGCGAACTGTGAGCTTCTGCCGTAACTTCCTGTCTGATATCTCCACTAGGTACAAAAAGACGAGTACCGTATCGAAGAGTACCATCTTCATGAATGCACAACTCTGGTCTTATTCCTACCTCACACTCTGCTCTGAGCCGCTGAATCTTAGAATCTATAGACTGTGCCATCCGGATTCTCTCAACTATGCTGGACTGAACCTGTAGACTGGCCATCAATGCCACACTGGTAGAAAGAACCACCTCAATCCCCATCTTCTGAAAATCTGCCAATAACTCTGGTTGTGCCGTTAGAAGGTAAACTCCGGCTCTCCGGCTCAACACATCTGCTGCAACGTTGGCCTTCCCTGGGTGATATTGCAAATCCATATCGTAGTCTACCAATAGCTCGAGCCATCTTCTCTGCCGCATATTAAGGTCCTTCTGGGTAAAAACATACTTCAGGCTCTTGTGATCTGTAAATATCTCCACTCTATCTCCATACAAGTAGTGCCTCCATAACTTAAGTGCAAATACTACTGCTGCCAGCTCCAAGTCGTGGGTCGGGTAATTCTTCTCATGATCACAAAGTTGACGTGATATATAAGATATTACCTTCCCATGCTGCATCAATACACACTCCAATTCTCTGCCTGAAGTGTCACAATAAACTGTGAATCCTCCGGTCCCATCTGGAAGTATGAGAATGGGAGCCGTTATCAACCCTCACTTCAACTTCTTAAATGACTCCTGACACTGTGCTGTCCAAGCAAACTGCACATCCTTGCGGGTCAACTGGGTCATCGGTACTGAAATCCTTACAAAATCTGAAACAAATTGCCGGTAGTAGCCGGCCAATCCAAGGAAGCTGCGAACCTCTGCCACTGAGCTGGGTACTGGCCATGACTCGATAGCCACAATTTTCTGGGGATCCACTTCCACTCCTTCTCGAGTAATAATGTGACCCAAGTACGAAATGCGATCGAGCCAGAACTCGTATTTACTGAACTTGGCATACAATTGATGCTCTCTAAGCGTCTGAAGGACGATTTTGAGATGCTGCTCATGCTCTGCTTCGCTCTTGCTGTAGACCAGGATATCATCTAGGAACACGATCACGAACTGATCCAAGTAGGGCATAAAAATGCGATTCATGAGGTCCATGAATACGGCTGGCACATTGGTCGCTCCAAAGGGCATAACAAGGAACTCTCAATGCCCATACCTAGATCGGAAAGCTGTCTTCGGGATGTCCTGCTCTCTAACTCTGATCTGATGGTATCCTGACCACAAATCTATCTTCAAAAACACTGAAACCCCTTTGAGTTGATCAAACAAGTCATCTATCCTCGGGAGAGGGTATCTGTTCTTAATTGTCACTGAGTTCAAAGTACGATAATCTACACATAGCCAGGACGTACCATCCTTCTTTTTCACAAGAAGTATCGGGGCTCCCCAAGGCGATCCACTTGCACGAATGAATCCCATGGTCCTGAGTTCTTCAATCATCTTGTACAAAATCTCTAGTTCTGAAGGCGCCATTCTGTAGACTCGCTCTGATACTGGTGCTGTTCCGGGGATCAAGTCTATAGTGAACTCGATCTTCCGCTCTGGCGGCATCCCTGGAAGTTCCTCTGGGAAGACATTTAAAAAATTTTTAACTATCCTGGGTAACTGCTCTACTGCTACTGCCATCCGCAACACTGGAGAAGATGGCTCCACTGCGCCTCTGGAAAATGAGAACTCTGGCTCGCCTGGAATGCTGAAAACAACTCTGCCAACATAGCAGTCTATCCTAGCATACTGGTTCCTCAACCAATCCATGCCTAAGACCACATCATAGTCTGCCATAAGGAATTCTATAAATCTAGCGGGGAACTCTCTACCGCTAACTACAATCTGACACGAGGAAAACACTCTATCTACTCCCACAAGACCATTACCAGTAAGTATATTGAGCCTTACTGATAATGACTCTGGCTCCAACCCTATTTGTGTCACGAATCGTGCAGACATGAATGAATACGATGCACCAGAATCAAATAATACCAATACTGGAGAGGAGTTGACGAGAATAGTACCTGCCACTACCTCACTTGGTGCAACTTCTTCTTCCATAGTCATCATCATGGCCTGACCTTGTCCTCTAGCTGCGGGTCCCCTCTGCTGGAAACCTCTCTGCCTGCTCTGCACTTGGGCTTGGGTATACTGCTGCTGGTTCTGCAGATGAAACGCCTGGGCCTGAGGCAACAATGGCCTCGGGTACTGCTGTTGCTGCATAGGTGCTGGTCCCCTAACCGATGGACTGGTTAGGTTGGAGGAGGATGAACTACCCCTATTCGGGCAGGCTCCTATCTTGTGATCTACCGCTCCACAAGCCAGGCACAATCCTTGCGCCCTACGACAATCTGGCACCACATGGCCTGGCTTTCCACAATGAGAGCATCACATCGTGGAAGCCTCCTTCTGCTTCTGCTGCTGCGGGTACGTCGGGGTCGAATGCTGAACCGACGTTACTGAGGCCGCCCACCTCGGAGTTCCAATAGTCAAACTTCTAGCTGCCGGGACGGGAGCTGATGATTGGCGCATCTGACTGTGGTACCGCTTCCTACCTCCGGTCCTATCCACAATCCTCTGGGAGGTGTACTCATGCCTCCTAGCCGCTCTCAATACTGCATCGAACGTCTGGTGCCCGAACTGCTCGACTGCTAACAAGATCTCCAAATGCAGTCCCTGCTGGAACCGCTGGGCCCTATCAAACTAGGTTGCCACCAAGGTGGGGACAAACCTACTGAGTCTAAAAAACTTAGATGCGTAACTGTCGACCGTTCTGCCTCCTTGCTTCAAGTTGGTAAATCTCGTCTGCAGGTCGTACCGAGCTACAGCATCGAAATACTTCGTCTGGAATCTTTCTCTAAATACTGCCCAAGCAATGGGTGCCATTAATCCCATGGCTTGTGCCGCCCACCAACTGCGAGCTAAGTCCAGCAACTACAAGCGTACCACCACCACCTTCTCATTCTCAGGTGTTCTAGCTGCCTCCAGAATCACCTCGGTATCCTGAAGCCAAGCGTCTGCGACAATCGCATCTTCACTACCGTCGAAGAAGGGAGGGTTCAAGCACTTGAAGCTGTTGGCCGTGCTGTTCCCTGGATGACCGTCTCTGGTCAAGGCATCCGCCACTACCTGGTGCAAGGCGTCTCCTCTGCGATCTTGGGAAGCTATCAAGGTCCTGATGAGACCTACCAAAGTGCCATCGTCCGGCTCAGCAGGCTGAACGAGCTGGACTGGGGGCTCTCCTCCAGTAGGCACAACTCTGGAGGCTACTCCGGAGTGTTGGGCTTGATCTCCGGGTTGCTGCTGGTCCACGGGAGTTGCTTCACCTTGCTGATTAGCTGGTTCATGAACAATGCTGCTAAAGAAAACGACATAGAAAACAATAAGAAAGGACCAGGACAGATCAACGATACAAGCATGTGATCAGGTCAAGATTCCAGAGATTCAGAGGATATGAACGGAGATCAAGGACGAGTACTGATTGAGACATCTATTCGGTAAACCCTCACATTTCTTGAATGCCAAGACCTGCATGGGCCACCACTTAAACCATGTCACGCCCCAGAACCAGAATACTGGAGAGCAGGGGCGAACATAGCCAGCTACGTATATTAAAATGGAAACCACCTCGCTATACGGTCACGGCTGTCTAGATATGAGGGTTTACTACAAGCCAACGGTCTCTTAAGGTCAAGTCTATTGTCTAAATTTCAAGCAAGTAATATAATTACAAGATGTTAGACCACCAAATATACAATAAAAGGCGTCCCAAATATTACATATTCAGCTGATCATGAAGCTAGTCGTACAAAATGCGAGGACTAGCAAGAGTTAAGTCATACATGATCAACCCTAGGATTTGTTAATCATGTTTACAGCCCGTAGACAGACAGTAAGTAAATGTGTATCGAGCTAACAGGTGCTCGTCGGCTAAACGCCTCAAAAGAATAATTTTATAATAGTGAGTGAAACAAAATAAGAAACCCACTCGTAGCCCGGATTCCTTCTAGTCGCCACCATCGGGCTGGAGGTTCGGTAGATCCTCGGGTGCTGCTCCAAAATCTGGCTACACAAAACCAGCTAGGTCAAACTCCAGAAAAAGCAAGTGTCACAAGGGAGGCCACGAAATAAGAACAAAACCAGCATATCAGAACATAAGAAAATGAAAGAAAAGTACAGGTAATAAAGTACAGCAGGACAATAAGCGACTAGGGACATTGAACCATTCCGGGAGCCAGATTACAACCCGTAAACCAAACAAGGACCGGGGTTGTAATCCTTCGCCTGAATAGCACTCGTCTCTGTCCATTCATTGTTTAAGATAAGTTAAACAATCATGTACAGGAGTACCAGGTATAGGGACTTAGACGAGACTTAGACAGAGCTAGACACCATCCATTCACAACGGCCAAGCAATTACTACGACTTACTACTTTGACTAACTAGGGTTATCACAAGCCTAATTACTAACAAGATGCAATAAGAACTTCCCAGTCCCAAGCCCTGCAGACTATCCAGTTATCCTTCCGCGGGTTGAGAGTATGGTTGGGTACATCGCCCAGGAGACGATATACCCTTAGGTGACTTAGAGGGTGCAACACATGACAGTGTGCTTGAAAAAAGCTCTACTTGTCGGCAAGCTACAAGTCCAATTAAAGCACCCAGATAACGAGATTGCCTGTGACTGGAAATCCTCCATGAACTATAGTTTGATCTAGTCATTAGCCTAATCCATATTTAGTATGAATCCCTGACCGTGGGAACCAGGGAGTCACGTCCTAGACATGATGCAAGACAAGATAAGTGGATTGCACAAGCAAGCAAGCAAGCAGGAACACCCACGGTGTCAGAGTTAGTGACAAGAGTCAAGTTAGCCATCGCAACGGTATCAAGTCAAGTTACGAGTCAAGAGTGCGCGGCCATGGGCCACTATCAAGTTATCTGGTTACCGAGATAAATCATGAATCACAGGTTACAAGTCAAGTGTGTACCCCATCGGGTCACTATTAAGAAGATCAGAGGTACTAAAATCATACTTCACAGAATCAGGAAAACCGTATTAGTCATAAGCAAAATCATCGAAAATCGTGCCAGGTCGTGTTGGATCGAGATGGTCGTGCTGTGAGAAACAAGATCTCAAAACCCAATCCACAAAAGAAAAGCCAAGTCCAAGAAATAAACCAAACCATCATGGGAAAGTGGGTTGCGCAGAGGGTGGATGGCACGGGGGTCAAGTGCGCCGGGGGCAGATGGCGCAGGGGCTAGATGGCGTAGGGGTCAAGTGCATCGGGGGCAGATGGCACAGGGGCTAGATGGCGCAGGGGTCAAGTGCGCCGGGGGGCAGATGGCACAGGGGCTAGATCTCGCAGGGGTCAAGTGTGCCGGGGGCAGATGGCGCAGGGGGCCAAGTGCGTCGGGGATGGATGGCACAGGGGACAATGGCGCACGGGCCGATGGCGCATGGGCCGATGGCGCATAGAGAGGGGTGCGCAGTTCGCCAAGGGACAAGCTGCGCTGGTCAGCCAGCGCTAAAGAGCGCAGGCCGAGGAAGGCTGTGCAATTCAGCCCAGGGGGTTAGGCGCAAGTCAGCCCTGCGCTAAAAAGCACAGGCCGAAGGGGGGTCTTCTTCTCCAAACCGAGAGGAAACTCTCAAGAACACAAAAATTCAATTCTTCATATCTTGGCCAAATCAAAACAAAATTTGGATTTTTAAGGTTCTATCTTGTGTAAAATTGAATTCTCTTCCACATGGAAGCCTCAAAACAAGCAAAACTCAAAGTTCAATAGATCAAAATCAAAAAAATCCAAAAATAATTAAACTTAGATCTAGAACAATGGAGACTCTAAATCACAAAATACTAAGTTATAATGTTGTTCTCCATGGCCTAATCTAGCTAATGGATAAATAAAATGTGGTGCTTATTTGGTGGCAAGGTGCACTTGCCTATGGGTGGAGTGTTGTGTGGAAGAAGGAAGAAGATGATGGAAAAGTAATGGAAGAGTAATGAGGAGAGAGAAGGTTAGTGGAGATATTAATGAGGGTGGGTTGTGGTGGAATGAGGGTGGAGTATAAGTTAAGGTGTTCCATGGGGTTTAAAACCAATTCAAACCAAACCAATTAAAACCGAGCCGGGCCGAAACCCAAAATATGAGAAAACCCAAAATTCTATAAGTCGAGAAAATAAAAATATATGCCAAAATCCGATTACGAGTATTAATACGAAATACGGGAAACGGGGGTGACAGACACTACGGCGTAGGCTGGACATGCCCACATCTCGTGCCCTTACTCTAGGGTGCGGGTCATGACAGAAAGAGAATGAAGAGAATAAAAATAATAGAGGAGAGAGAGAGAAGTTCGGTTTTATACAAACCTTCTCATCTCAAACCCACCTAAACCAAACCAAGCCCAATACCAAGTTGAACCAAACCAAATTAAACCAAGTCAAGTTTAACTTATACTTTGGAAAAAATTTAAAATATTCGAAAACCAAGAAATACTAAATACGACTCAAAATACGTACCCGTACATAAATACTGATACAGTGAGAGGAGTCTCACACGTTTGAAAGCCACTATGGTAAATCGTAAGTTTTCATATAAGGTCCTTGAAACTTCTACAAATGCGAGCTTTAATCCGAAGCACTCGACCAACTTCAACTGCGAAGTGTCTTACTTCTATCAAGCCTCTTGATTATAATCACTCTGAACTTCTAGACCGTACTATACTAGCAAATAGACTAGAGGATTGTAGCTGGCTTGGGATTTAAGAAAGCTTAGTAGGCTTTGGAAGAACGTAGTAAGCTTAGAGAGAAGAGATAAGAAAGTAAATTAGTGTATTAGAATGGTAGAAATTTTTCTCTATTTATAGGATTTTCAATGGAAGAATTCGGACAGAATTCAGACATAATTCTATGAGAGGATCTTGGCATATAGTCGTTGCATCCGTAACTGCTGAAAGACTGAGTTAAAAATCAAAAGTACACATTGTCAAACTCAGGTCGAATTCGTCCAGATTTCTGCTAGTTCAGAATGGGTGAATTTTGGATTTGTAACTTAGTTTTCGGGCTTTCAAGTAGTTAGGAATTGGGATTTTGGTTTTGGGCTAGTTCGTCCAAGTAGCCTTTATATTGAGACAGGGTTAAATCAATTATTAAAATCCGGTTCGACCATGACCAATGGGCCAACAATCTGTTCCATTTTGATAATTAACAAATCTTGGCCGATATAACATCTTGATCTTGGTTTGACAAAAAAATATTAAAATATTTTTGTTCCTTTGTTTGGTACTGTCTCCTCTTGGTACAAATTATCCTGAAAATGATGCATAAAAAGAGAAGCTCCCCTTGTCGTATGCGAAACAAAGTGCACCTACTCCCCTGTCGTGAGCTAGCTTTTCTTTCCTATTGTCACTTAGCAAAATAATTACAAAAAGAGAAGCTCCTTCGTAATTTATGCATAAAAAACAAACGTTGAAGAAATGCAGAGATAATACAAAGAAAATAAACAAATTTCACAGGCAGTTTATGAATAAAGCAGTAGCTAAAAGTTAATGCTAAGCATAAGTACATACCAAAAAGAGACAATATGTAGGAACAAGATGTAAAGCGCTATACTCTAGTGGGGGAGTGAATAGAGTAGGCAACATAAATTTAGCTATTAAAAATTTGTTAGTAGCAAGATCATAGAATATATCACAAATATATAAATGTAAAAGTAGAGAGCAAAGAGAAAACGTAAATACAAGGATGTATACTAGTTTTTCTCTCGTGAGGACTATTCTAGTCGGAAGAACTCAAGCTTCTTGTTGAAATCTACTATGGTAAAATGCCGCAAGTTTTCATAAAAAGTTCTTGCAACTTCTACAAACGCGAGCTTTGATCCAAAGCACTCGACCAACTTCAATTGTGAAGTGTCTTTCTTCTTGTCAAGCCTCTAATTATAATCACTTTGAAACTTCTAGACCATACCGTACTGGTAAGTAGACTAGAGTATTGTAACTAGCTTAGAATTTAAAAATGAAAATCTTAGAAGGCTTTGCAAGAACGTAGTAGGCTTAGAGAGAAGAGAAGGAAGAATGAATTAGTGCATATGAATAGTAAAAATTCTTCTCTATTTATAGGTTTTCCAAAGGGAGAATTTGGGCAGAATTCTGCCATAATTCTTTGAGAGAATCTCGGCAGATAGTCATTGCATCCGTAACTGCGAGGAGACTGGATTTAAATCCCAACGTTCCACTAACCGAACTTGGGCCGAATTCAGGCCTGTTTGACACAACAAAGGATGAACAAACTTTTTACATTATTGAACGTATAAGGTATCTGTGTACAAAGAAGGAAGTCCTAAACATGATATTCTAAGTACATAGAGAAGAGGTTTATTGGAAAGTGGGATGGTGGAGATCGAGCACTGCAGTGGTTCTGTTACTCCATTGACGATCTAACGACGAATCAACCTTGCTATGGCTCTCTGGCACCTTTGATGGGACTTTAGGGTCATCGATCAAGAGACTATCTGGAGGAGAAGATCCCTTGAAAATGGTTTGTTGGTTGGTTCTTTGGTTGATTGGTGGATGAGGGTGGTCGACTCTTCGTGGATAGAGATTGCTGATCCTTTAAAGATTATCGATTGTCAATTTTTTCTCTGTCGATGCTTTAGTGGAAGAAGAACTCCCACTATTTATAGAGAATCGAGCACATAAGCGATGTGCATTAGGGTTTCTGAGATATGAAATAATCTACCGTCATTGTACGGTACGGGCTTCTACAATGTTGACACGTGGCAGACATCGAGATTCTCCTCAAACGAGATCTCTAGTGGTTATAAAAATAACCGAAGGAGGTGACACATGGTACATGCCGATTTGCTTGCTTGGATACAGCCAAGTAAATCTTAGGATTTTATCCTAGATTTGGAGTCTAATTGATCCTCGTCTAAGATTTAAATCAATATGATATGATATCGATCATGATTTAATCCCAATCTTCTCTGCAAGAGATGGTTTAAACAAACCAATTGGGGTAGACCCATGCTTCCTACGCTTCTGGTGAGGACTAAGTACTGTTGTACATCTGGGGCGACGAGTAGACCATGCTTCTGGAGACGACGGAACCTCTGTGCTTTCAGGCGATGAGTGGACTTTGCTTCGAATGACGATAAAACTTCTGTGCATATAGAGCAACTTATGAAGCTTGTTTTGGGATACCAAAGTTACTATGCTGTAGCGACAAGTAGGCTTGTGCTTTAGTTTGGCAAGGTTACTGTACTTTTGGAGTGACAGATTGACTTACATTGGTTGCGATAGGAGTTCCTAAGTCTCTTGTAGAGAAGTGACTTAAGCTTCTGATCCGGAGCAGACGACTGTATCGTGGGAATGGAGATGGTATAAGCATATCACCATCCTGTGCCTCATGCGGATGCAGGTAAGTAGCTGCGCCTCTGAACAGTGAAGGCGTTTACTATGAAGGGTAGGGTATGACACCCTTGCGCGTCTGAGATTGGCACAGGCATGTAGCTGTGCCTCTGTAGTGAAGAAACTGACTTCTGATGTAAAAGAAGGGGAGGGGGGCCTACTACCATCTTGCTTCAGAGCTTGGCGCAGGCAGCTGGCTGCGCCTCTGGCTTGAAGGCTTTGGCTTCTGAAGCAAAGAGCAATAAATATTCGCTCTTTAAGAACTTTCCTCTTGGCTTTGTCGAATCTGTACTAGCTCCTTTGTAGAAGAACAGAATTAGTCCCTTATGTATAGTCCTGATATTTCTGTACTAGACTTTGGTAGACAAGACAATAAAGTGACTTCTCTCCATATCTTCTGTTTTTCCTTTTTAGCACTTAGCCTCAGTCTTTTACAACTTCTGTGCTTTGGCGAAGGGATGTCTTCAGCTGAGAATTTTCATGCTTCTACAAGACCCCCTTCAAAATATCCTAAATTTGAGTCAAGCTCGGGATACTTTGAACATAAGCATGAACACGTGTCAGGACTGTACGAGCTGGGTGATGGCTGGTGTCACGCCTAGCTCTTAGTATTAATTGCCCTGAGTCATCTTTTCAGAGTATGGGCTCTTGATGTCTTCTTGATATTGGAGCCTCTTGCGTCTTTGTAAGGATCGCGAATCTCTTTAGCATAGGAGGTTCAGAGTCACGTTCCTTCGGTCACTCGCAGTACTGTCATCTGTCATGGAGTGGAGCTTTAGCTTAACTTGTAATCTTCCTTCTGACTGATGTCTGTCTAGTGCTTGGACCATGCGAACAGCCTATATCAAAGACTATCCCCTTTAAGAGAAGACTCAGCTGCTTCAACATTGGCCTTGCTTGCCCGATGCTCGGCTACTGATGATCCTGGAGTTTGCTTGAGGCGGCCGTCGGTCGCAAATCTTTTTATCCAAAGAAGCTGTAGTAGAACTGCTACTGGATCTCGAGAAGTCCCCCGTCCTGGATGTCGTGGGCGTCAATGGTGTTTCGAACCCTTGCTTTCTAAATTCGCATTGGTTGCCATGCTGACCGAGGAATTGTAAGGCCTGCTGCTGTGGTTGCTCTCTTCGGCCAGCTGGGGAGATAAGGGAGTCATGTGTTGGTCTTCATCCCCGGATCGGGCAAGTGGTAGCTTCAGGCGGTGGCTTTCTTTTGACTAGGAAGTGAATGGCTCTGTCATCGCCTCGCCCGTACTATTGAGAGCTTGTACCGCAATTTTAGCTTTTTTGCTTCTGTATATATAACTACGAAGAGTCTATAATAGTTCTTTCTAGCCGCATGTTTTTATATGTAGTAGCTTTCTTGTTCCCTTTGCTTTTGTCTCCAGAATAAAGAGGGAATCTTCATAATGGATTTGCTTGACCAACGGTAATATAGACGTGGTAGGCTTGATCTTTATCGGGGTATACAACAACAATCCAGAGGTAATATGGATGTAAACTGATTTCTAGACCACTGGGATAATCATATAACTGATGCGAGAAGAATGACTACACAAAGGTAATATGGACATGGTAGTCGCATCTTTCAAGCATAAAGGAGTAATCTAGAGGTAATATGGACGTGAAGTGCTTCATCTACTTGAGAGAATATATAAGAGGGAGGGAGAGAGATTCCCTTACCAGAACTCATGGGCATCCTTTTCAGGGGATGTAGGTGCCTATGCTGGTTCCGTCTTCAGACGTAATACTTCTTCAGGAACTTGCCGTTGATGGGCATCATTAGCAAGTCACCATTAGGCTTAGCTAGCCGATAAGCACCGTTGGAGTGCACCATTTCTATGACGAATGGTCCTTCCCACTTGGGCTCGAACTTTCCAGCCGTCTTGTGGGTCATCACCATCGGTCTCTGTACTGCCAAGACGAGGTCGCCCACCTGGTAGGATCTTTCACGGACCTTTTTGTTGAAGGTTCCGGAGATGCGAGCTTGGTAAAGCTCAATCGTTTGTTGTGGTAGCAAGCGCTTTTCATCAAGTGCTTCTAACTTTTGTAATCGTCTGTGCTGATTGTCTTCGACGGTTAACTGATTAGTAATGGTGTTAGCAGATAACATCTTCTTAAAGACTTGACCAGTGCTGGTATCAGAGTCCTAAGTTGAGGAGTCAGAAGAGTGTGAGTGCCTCATGACTTCTTCCTCTGAATCTTCTGAGGTGGTCGTAGGTGTAATGTACCTTAGCCCTCGACGAGTACGTTGGTAGTAGTTTTCAGATTTTCCCTTTAGAGCAAGAATCCGTAAGGGAAGATGTCGGCCTTTGCCATAATTGAGCCCCTTGTTGCTATTCAGGTCGTAGCCCATCTTCTTGATAAGATTTTTGACCTGTGTAATGTATCGGTAGAACTGTATTTTGTCGCTGTCGAGGTCTGGGTTTTCAGGAGTTATTCGTTGTGGATGCTCCAATCGACCGAATATGATGGGTTTCTTTTCTTTTTTTTTGGCTGGAACTACGAAGTAGGCGCCACGGGCAGGGACAACTCGGCTCACATGGTTGGCAGTTGTCACTTGTGTCTGTAGATTACACAAAGAATTATCCAGGAAATATTTGGTGTTCCAGCATGCACCAGAGTAGTTCGATGATAACTTTCTGTTAATGAGGTGGGTATTTTGTCCAGAGGGATTACGTCATCGAAAGAGTGGGCCTCTATATTGGTGCAGACGTAATCTTCTAGCTCTTCGTCATTGAGGACTAGAGCTGCCGCCGGAGGAGAAGTAGGATGCCTCCCTTT
Organism: Iris pallida; assembly: GCA_029216955.1. Taxonomy (NCBI): domain Eukaryota; kingdom Viridiplantae; phylum Streptophyta; class Magnoliopsida; order Asparagales; family Iridaceae; genus Iris; species Iris pallida. Next base: position 10,675,677 of record JANAVB010009399.1, read on the forward strand.
CAGCTTGACCATCAAGGGAATGGTGGTCGAATGCTCCTACGCCTTCATGGTCGGCCTTGGGGACCTCCGGGGTAACCTTATTCGTATAGGCTCCTGTCCATCTTCTATCGTCACTAGAGGCGAAGGTGGAACTTTTTCTCGAAGCTTAACAATGAGAGGCGCTGACACCTTGGGAGGCCTCCCTTTTAGTTGAACCTTTAAAGGTTCTTCGGCCACTGCTGTGCTTTCTGAAGCTGTCTCTACCTCGTCGTCAGTATCATTGCTGTCGTTATTCCAGGGGACTGACTTGTACAGATCGGCATCCCTATAGTAGGCTTCAAGTCCTCGAAATGGATCGATATCAGCGAACTCCGTTTTGATGGTCCCATCGCTGGCCACATACTTCATACACTGATGTAGGGTGGAAGGAACAATCATGTACTCATGGATCCATGGTCGCCCCAGCAGCATGTTGTAGTTTATGTCTGCATCAATGACATAGCAAGTCACTTCATTATGAAGGTCGCCGATCTGACATTTCAGGCTGATTATTGTGTTCAAGGCTGTCAACTGATGCATCGAAATCCCTAAAGTTTGAAACAGGCTTCTTGAGATAATGCTCAGAGAGGAACCTAGGTCGATGTAGATGCGATCGACCTTAATGGCACCGACATACCCTGTATAGTACAGGAGGCGATTGTGCCGGTTATTCTTTAGCAGCATGTCTTGTTGGGTGAAAGTGATTCCGGAAATCACTTCGACTACGCTGTGGCAATGTGGGCAAGCTGCGGGATCCACTTTCTATGGTCGAACCTGGGTGAGGAAGGACTCGGCGTTCTATAAAGCTTCACTGAGCGCATCTCGGGTCTCCTTAGAGAGGCGAAGAGCTCAAAAAATAATAATCTAGCCGAAGTATAAGCCAGCTGTGCTAGAATATCGAAGTTGTAGGGCTTGATAGGCCCTATTGTCGGATCCTTTCTGAGAGGTTTGTTGAAATGAACCTCCTTCTATTTCTGTTTGTCCATGGTAGGGTCCCGGGATGGACCTGCCTCTGGTGCCTCAGGGGTTTGAGGTGGACCTGCTCCTGATATATCTGGGACATGGGAAGTATTTGGTGGAGACTCCTCCTGGTTTGGAGCCTGGCTCTCCTTTTGCCTCTGTGCCGAGCTGGTGGTCACCAAAGCATCGTTGGTTGACATCGAGACCATGCGGCATGCCTTGCTTTTCTTCCTTTTGGCAGAAAGGGTCGTAGATGTCATCATGTCAGGAAATAAGTCAGAATATATCTACATGACTTCGCCTCTAGGCATGGAGAATGGGACGAGCCCTTGAGCGTTGTCCCATGCTGGTGTAAGGTTTACTAATTCCATCGTCGCCTTTGGAATATGGATGACGCCATCTTGCACTTTTGGAGCTGGAAAACTCTCGAACTGGAGAGTAACCATGTTGGTCGTGATGGTCTTCTCTTTATAATCAAACGATATGACGTTAACGTTAATGAGGTGCTGAATTTGCCCCTTCAACACATAGCAGTCTTGTGTTGAGTGATGGACGTAATGTCATAATGGCAGTACTTGGGATGGTCCATCTTTTCTACCTCATCAGGACGCCTGGGTGCCGGGATGGACAGTTTTACACTCTTCGTAAGCATCTCGAAGAGCTCCAGCATATCCTCGTCGTTCAAGGAGTAAGTCTTCCTCGGCCTCTGTGCTTCCGTAGACTTGGGGTTCACAGCTGCTAAACCTTTAGAGATATTGACGGTCATGGCTTGCTTGCCTTTTCCTTCTTTATGGTTGTTGCTAGACGAGCGTCTCCCCTTGTCTTCGAGCGCAGGAAAGTATAGACCCAGGATCTGCGCGTCTTAGGCTTTCCTTTGTGCGGCATCCACCTCTGTAATAAAAGGCGTCCACTCCGTGCAGGGAGCATTGTGCCACAATTTTATAGCGGGCAATATGTTCTTACGAGAGGAGTCCATAAGCATGGGCTCGCGTATGCCTGGTGGTAAATTGAGGGCTGCCTGGCAGAAGCGCTCGATGTATGCACGAACAGGCTCTTTCTTCCTCTGGACAATTTCTATGATGGTTGACATGGTCATATCCATACCTTCTTCGTAGAATCGGTCCACGAACCGAATCTTCAGGTCTTCAAATGACAAGATACAATCATCCGAAAGACTGCAGAACCACTCATAGGCTACCTCCTGCAGGGCTCCTATGAATATATTGGACAGAAGGGCGTCATCCTTTGGCAGGTTCCCCATTACTGAGGCGAAGTACCTCAAGTATTATCGGGGAGACCCCTTCCCTTCATAAGGTGTAAGTGTCTACGGATTGTATTTGGGAGGATAGACAATGTTGTCCCACTTGGCAGGGTATGGCTGCCGGATCGCCATCTTCCGGAGCATTGCTTGCTTATCCTTGGCATCATGACGATCATACAGCTCCTGATGGCCTTCTGTATCCTGGCTAGCATTGTGGAGCTTGTAGCCGATGGAGTAGACGAGGATGGTCCAGCTTGATTGGCAGTAGGCAACCTGCTGGATTCGTCATTGGTTAGCAGATCACGCGTAGGTGTAGAGGCAGCGGGGGCCATGCTACTTTTGAGGTCGATTATGACCAAAGACAGGGTATTTTCGGTGTCCGTCAGTGTATATAACTTCTTCTTGAGGACTTTGATACGTCTGAGAGCTTCATTGTTGTCTTCCTCAGTGCCATTGGACATGAACACAGACCGAGTGTGAAGGTGACTCGAGGGAGCCGTGGATCCTTCACTTTCTGGCTCAGACGCCTGAGCTTCGCTGTCCTGAGGATATACCGTAAGATTATGATCTTCTTCGGACTCAGTATGATTACTACCCCCAGTTTGGTGACTGGCTGCGCCTTTGGAGACATCCATGTCGTATTGTGCCTCCTCAGATTGGAATATAGGGCAGTCGGACATGGTAGGAGGCTGGCTACCCCCAGTTTTTGACAAGGCACCCAATACAGATCTGGAACGAGTGCCTTGGAACACACCTGCATCGAGTAACTTAGCTTTACTGCTCTTTGGCCTCCTCTTCGGTTTAACAATCGATATGGAAGGATTTTGTGAGGGCTTCTTGAAAGCTTTGGAACCCCGCGTCGTATAGCATGTGGCGATTCGTGGTTCATCTTCTCTATGGCTCACCGACCCCCTGTTAAGCCTCTGACGTGGGGTCGACATGGAGTCGAGTCTCTAGAAGACGGAATGCCTGCTCGATGATGGCGCAGCCGTCTGTTGACAACAATAGTTAATGGTAATCTGGGTACAAGAGTGCCTTAATTTAGGCACATCCTGTACCACAAATTCTTCTTCCGCTTCGGAGAGGGTTGGATCTTCTGTCGTAGCACTCCCATTGTACATGCAGGAAAGCTGCATGTAAGTACGGTCAGAGCGGGTCTGGCGAGGAAGCCTCTTGTCGCTTTTGTTGGAATGCTGCTCGTATGGCTCCCTCTTCGTGGAATGTACCCCTGGCTTGGCTTACGCACAGGAGTACCCCATTGGAAGGAAGATCCGACTGGTTGAGGCATCAGAGCGCGAGAGCCAGTCTTGTATAGCTTTCCATCGGCTGTACGTGTAACTGTCAACACGGGCCTCTGGTCTGCCGTTGGTGCCGTACGCTTGTTGTACGAAGTACGAGCCACCTGGAATCTCTTTCTACTATCCCTAGCGGGCGAGTAGTATTCAGAGTCCACCGAAGATTTACCTGAAGGGAAAGCGATGTCGAAGACAGATCTCCTTACCGGCAATACTCCCGTCGTAAGGGGTTGGACCGATGTGCGCTTCCTTTGGCATCATTCCTTCGTCAGATTAACCGTATAACCACCATCTTCCTCGCCATGCTTTCCCAGGACGAGAATCGGGCGAGGGGATAAGGCTGTAGCAACCTGAATATTCTCTGTGGCTTTGACATTGAGGGGGTCCTAAGACGCAGTTTCCACCATCGTGCTACTGGCTGCAGCCAACTTAGGCCTCCACACACGTCGAGTCTTCTTCGGTTGTAAGAACCACTACGAAATCTTCGACTTTTCACCAGAGAGGAGATCTTCAAAAGCCTGCTGGTCGAAGCATACGACCAGCATGCCTTGAGAATCTCCCAGCAAGTTGTCATCAGATTGCATCACCGCCTTCTCGTTGGAGGAGAAGGTAGTCCCCAGCAGAGTCGCATTTTGTTCGACATAACAAAAGGTTGAACGAACTTTTTGCTTTATTGAATGTATAAGGTATCTGTGTATAAAAAAGGAAGTCCTAAACAGGATATTCTAAGTACATAGAGGAGAGGTTTCTGGAAAAGTGGGACGGTGGAGATCGAGCACTACAGTGGCTCCTTTACTCCGTTGACGATCTGACGACGAATCAACCTTGCTATGGCTCTCTGGCGCCTTTGATGGGACTCTGGGGTCACCGATCAAGAGGCTGTCTGGAGAAGAAGATCCCTTGAAAATGGTTGGTTGGTTGTTTCTTTGGTTGATTGGTGGATGAGGGTGGTCGACTCTTCGTGGATAGAGATTGCTAATCCTTTGAAGATTGTCGATTATCAATTTTCCCTCTACCGATGCTTTGGTGGGAGAAGAACTCCTTTTATTTATAGAGAACTAAGCACATATGTAATGTGCATTACGGTTCTTAAAATATGAAAGAATCTGCCATCATTGCACGGTATGGGCTTCTACGGCGCTGACACATGGCGGACATCGAGATTTCCCTCAAACGAGATCTCTGGTGGCTATAAACATAACCGAAGGAGGTGACACATGGCGCGTGCCTATTTGCTTGCTCGGATACAGCCGAGTAAATATTGGGATTTTATCCTAGATTTGGAGTCTAATTGATCTACGTCTAAGATTTAAATCAATCTGGTATGATATCAATCATGATTTAATCCCAATCTTCTTTGTAAGAGGTGGTTTAAACAAACTAATTGGGGTGGACTCATGCATCCTGTGCCTCTGGTGAGGACTAAGTATTGCTGTGCTTCTAGGGCGACGAGTAGACCATGCTTCTGGAGACGACGGAACCTCTGTGCTTTCAGGCGACGAGTGGACTTGGCTTCGAATGACGATGAAACTTATGTGCATATAGAGCAACTTATGAAGCTGTGTTTCGGGATACCAGTCACTATGCTATAGGCGACAAGCAGGCTTATGCTTCAGGTTGGCGAGGTTTACTATGCTTTTAGAGCGACAGGCTGACTTGTATTGGTTGCAATGGGTGTTCCTAAGTCTCTTGTAGAGAAGTGACTTAAGCTTCTACTCCGGAGTAGATGACTGTGCCGTAGGAATGGAGATGATGTGAGCATATCACCATCCTATGTCTCATGCGGACGTAGGTAAGTAGCTGCACCTCTGAATAGTGAAGGCGTTGGCTGCGAAGAGACGGGTATAACACCCTTGCACGTTTGAGATTGGCACAAGTAGGTAGCTGCGGCTCTGGAGTGAAGGCACTGGCTTCTGAAGGAAAAGAAGGGGAGGGGGCCAACCACCATCTTGCTTCAGAGGTTGGCGCAGGCAGGTGGCTGTGTCTCTGGCTTGAAGGCTTTGGCTTCTGAAGCAAAGAGCAATAAATATCCGCTCTTTAAGGAACTACCCTCTTGGCTCTGACGAATCTGTACTAGATCCTTTGTAGAAAAACATAATTAGTCCTTTATGTATAGTCCTGATGTGTCTGTACTAGGCTTTGGTAGATATGACAATAAAGGAACTTCTTTTCATATCTTCTATTTTGTCTTTTTAGCACTGAGCCTCAGTCTTTTGCATCTTCTGCGCTTTGGCGAAGGGATGTCTTCAGCTGAGATTTTTTATGCTTCTACAGGGCCGTACTCGGTCCGAATTCTGTTGGTCAAGAATGGTTTGGTTAGGGTTTTGTAAATCAGGTTTTTGGACTTTTGAGAAGTCAAGCAGTTAAGAGCTTTTGTAAATGGGCTAATTTTCAAAACAAAAGATATTTTGAAAATATTTTAGGGTATCCTATTTGCCAGTACGACTCGGTGTACATTGTATTCCTAGACTCAATAAATATGGAAAATATATTGATATTAAAAATACAGACTTAATGGAAAAATGGCTCCAAGTCTTGAACGGTAGCAGTAGCAGTTCTCAGCAGTCGTCCAAGTAGCCCTTATATTGAGACATGGTTAGATCAATTATTAAAATCAGGTTTGACCATGACCACAGGGCCAACAATCTCCTCTATTTTGATAATTGACAAACCTTGACCAATACAACATCTTGATCTTGATTTGAAAAAAAATATATCAAAATTTGTAAGGTACTGTTCTGTACTGTACTGTCTCCTCTTTTGGTAGAAATTTTCATGAAAAAGGTGTTAGATTCATTTTCTTCCCGTTGTCACTTAGCAAAATAATTGCAAAGAGAGAAGCTCCCCCGCAATCCATGCATAAGAGACACACGTTGAAGAAACATAATATATAAAGTAATAACATAAATTCACAGGCAGTTTTATGAATGAAGCATCAGCTAAGATATAGTGCTAAGCATGAATCACAAAAGTGCATACCAAAAAGAAATTAACAACACTCACTGAATAATAGAGGATGCATAATAATTAAACAGAGTTTGAATACATCAACTCAGTAAACAGTCACAGAAGTATAAAAAAAAATAAAAGATAAAGTACTACTATCTTGGAATGTCGGAGCATTTCCAATAACACATAGACAAATAATAATGTCTAATCAGAAAAACATCTAGGAAAAAAGCAGTAACATCTAGATCAAATCCTTAGTTGCCAAACAGGGTCATCATCATCGCGATCAATAACGCCACCATGTCTAGAAGGACCAACCCCAGATGTGCCAACTCCATAAGATGGGTGTGGAGTAGCACCAGAACTACGGTACCAGTCATAAGCTTTACCGGGCTCAAAAAAGTGATGAACCGCCTCATCCTCGTAACGGTAGCCAGAAACAGTAGTATCTCGTAGAAGAGAACTGGCATGCTGAACATTCTGGGCAAAACGCAGATCCGCAAAAGAGTTTACAAGTGCCTGAAATCGACTAGCATCTCGGAACTCCCATTCCCTCAATACGTCAGTAACAAACTCTCGTAGAGAGTTGTTCTCCTCCAACTGAGCACACCTTATATCAGATAAGTGCTGATGGATACCCTCAAAAGATATAGGGTAATCCTGAGGTGGAGGAGGTGGAGCAGGAGAGACAGCAGCGCTGCGACGAGAGAGCTGAAGATACTTGGGCTCAGAATCACGAGCACAAATCGATGTCAAAGTGTTGGAAAATGAGAGAAAGAATCATCGCATAAACAATGTTTCTGTTCCTTTCACGACATCTACCCATCATCTAGATAATTGTCTTAGGGGATGAAAAAGGTATCCCAATGTAACCCCTCTTCTCGAAATTTTGAAATATTTTTATATTATTTATTTGACTTAAATAAGTCATTTTTGGAATTTTATAAATATTTTAATTACATAGTTATTACGATAGAAGGCTTTAGTCATGGTTAAGATTCGGAGTACAAGATGACTAGAAATTTTGGCACAGAGAGTGTAGTCGTGTGCCTTAACTAGTGTATTAGCCATGCTAGGGAAGGCCTAGCCATAGCAGTGTCTCAACTAGGAAAACCACTCAAAGTTGTGACTTAACCCCTATAAAAAGTTAATTAAATAGTTTGAGATTTTGACTCCATAAGAGACCCGATAGAACCAAAGTAGCCCGGACTTGACCCCAACCAAACCCAGACCCAGGAAGTCATGCAGTGTGTCCAAAGATGTCAAGGTAGACATGTATTTTATATATATATATATATATATATATATATATATATATATATATATATATATATATATATATATATATATATATTTCATAATTTATTTGAATGGCCCAATAATTATTTTATAAAATAAAAATGGTTATATTTAATATACATTTTAGAAATAGAATTTATGGTACAAACAAGGGTTATATTTTAGAATATTTTTATAAATATTCTACTTAACTTAGCAAGTTAGAACTAACTCAGCCAAATCATAATACCTATCTATTTTTAAGCCCAACATCCTTTCCATCTTTCGAAATGTTCAATCTGGCCCAATATGAATTATATACATCAACTTCCCTATAAACCGAAAACCCAACTCGAACCCTCAAAAGAAGCCCATCTTCACTTCATACTCACCATATATAAGCTAGGAAGCAGAATTGGTTAAGAAGGATAAAAAAACCTAACCGAGCTACCAACCCGGCACCTCTTTTATTATTCTTCTTTTTCTACTTTATTTTCCCATCCTGCCTCTCCTTCTTCCTTTCTCCTCACCCCTTCATAGTTCATCTTTCCACTGAGTGCCCCAACTGTGCCTCCATGAGCATGCTCCAATCACCTATCAATACCCCGCCATCCTCATAGGTGCGCCATGAGAAGCCTCGAGGCACTGCACCAAGCAGCGCCGCCATGCCGACAACCTCCACGGTCGTACAACGACCCTGACCAGAGTAGAGCCACAACTTCGAGGCCCTCTTGTGACCTTTCGATACCATTGCCCACCTATGTGTCTTCCTTGTGACAGTAACTACCCCCGCGGCTCTATCTTCCACTGCACAACGCCAACTGCCCTTCCCTCAACATATGACCTACCGACCCAATGAGCATAGCAGCACGGCCAAAGAGCACAACAGTATGGCCAATGAGCACAGTAGTATTAGTAGTAGTAACGGTAATTATAGGTGCGACATCAGCGACGATGCCGGCCAACCACCGCTTTTGTCCGACCAAGAAGGCCAGGCGAACCCCCATACGCACCCCCAACGACATCCCCGGCCATCGCAATGCCAAACCGCCTCCCTGTCACTGCAACCTCCATTGTCTCCACCACCCGTAGCTGCCGAGACCACCACCAACCATACCAGCGCCTGCGTCGCGCCCGGGTTGACGCCATCACCATAACCCTATCTCGTCGTCACCGTGCTCCTTCCTCTGTCGACTTACCTCTCCTAGAGCTGAACTGTCGTGCGCGCCGTCAGCCGAGCCCTAGCTGTGTGGAAGGTTCACCGTACCAGTCCTCCTCCGGACCAGCCTCCAGAGGTCCTGGCTCCGAGCTGCTTTCTGCAGCACCACCAATTGGAGCCCCTTCCCGATCGAGCTTGGTAAGTCCACTCATTTTTCCCTGTTCCTCCATGTCTGTTCTTCTCTCTCCTTCTTTTCCATTATTTGTTTTATTTTATTTTTACTTTATTTGGGGGAATGGCTGAGGAACCAATATAGAATAGAGCTTAAGGGCCATAGGGTTTTGAAGGCTGGGCTTGGCCTAATATATTCAATACTTAATAAACATATGTATAGTGTGATATGTTATATTTATATTAGTTAGTTATTTGATTTACTACTATTAATATTATCTTTTTTATTAGTATAAACATGAATTATACTATTGTATTATTTTTAAATATGATTTTGATTAAAGAAAATATATTATATATTATAATATTTCTAGTTATTTTTCCAAATACAGTTTTAACCAAAATTGGGATTTATAATCCCAAAATGATTTTTCTAGATTCGAGCATTTTTGAATGGGTTCTTTTATATGTATAGAGTAGTTTTCAAATGGATTTTATAATTTATGGTTTGACTAAAAATTTAGCTTTGCCTAAAAGGATTTAGTAGATTTTCAAACTAGTTATAAATATTTATTCTAAAATGAAGGGATTTATATTTTGGGCCTTAATGTGGCATTATATCATTATATTGTTATGATTATTATTATTGTGTTATGATATTATTATCATTAATATTATTGTTATACATATATTTTTCTAAAAATATTATTGTAAATTTTACCTATCTAAAACTAAATTATAATTGGTAAAAAATGATTTCTCTTGAATTTCAAGTAATTACTTTAAAATATTTTGATTAGTAATCATCGTTTCCAAAGTATCATAATTATTTTCTAGAATAGGTTATAGATAATTTTCTTAGATAAATATATTTTCCTTATTTAGAATTTCCTTTTAAATTCTAGATTAGATGGATCTTGATCATGACTAGTCATACGTTCTTATTCTTGTGGTTTTGACTACTTCATATCGACCATAGGCTAATCAGACTATCCTGGACACAACGGGATTATCGGTTTCACCAGCAAAGGACCCCAGGCGAGTACAATTCTTATTTGTTTCCAATATTATTACTTACTATAATTGCATGATTAGAGACACATATTTGACTCTTGACACGTTCGGTACACGAGTTAGTGTCATAGGGATTTTAGTAATGATACCATATTTTATTTTACCGTGTTTCGTAATTTATTGTCGTGACTAATCTATGTGTAGTTGTCGGGTTGGGAAGTATGTACTAAGTAGATATCTGATCAACCCCGCAGATAGTACTTTATTTCATGCAATGTAGATCGAGTTTTACTTCATGCAATGTAGATAGTGAGGATGCAAATCCTATGTAGACCGTGCGGTGTAGTGGATTAGCCTGATCATATATTGAAAAGTGTACTTCAAAAATCACGTAGATGGTTATGTTTCCTTGTTCCATGATTCACTTGTCCTTATAGTTCATGGCTAACTGTTTCACTATATTTTATGTGCCATATTTTATTGTTATTTATCGTATATGTCATTCTCTATTCCCTGTTTTTATAGTCATCATATATTTGGAACTGCATGCTTGAATTCTACTCGTTCCATTCCTGACTGGAAACTAATATTTTACATATTAGTCGCGGCTACTATTTAGTATTGGATTCTTAGGGAGACACGAGTGTATATGCTGAGGACAACCTAGAAGCTAGTTAGAAGGTTTAAAATTGTTGTATTAGATTTTGTGAGGTATTGTAATATTCTTTAAATATAAACTTAGGATGTTGTAAATTCATTTAGCATTTATGAATGAGCAATAAAGAAAACTGTTATGTGATTTGAGCATTATGGTCTAGACAGCGTTCTATCGCCGACACCGTGGTATAGGCTGGCTTGCGCACGCGCTCGCATCCGGAAAAAAAAGGTGCGGGTCGTTACAAGTTTTTTTTGGTGGCTATGCAGGTCAGTTTTTGCAAGTTGTGCGAACTCATGATAGTACTTATATTAGGCGTACTATCGCGAGCCTGCGACTAGGAAGTGCTCATTCACACTAGGATTAATTTGATTTTAGGAGAATGACTAGGAATAGGAGTCCCTTGTTCAATTTAACTGTTGGGTAGTTAAGGTTGCTAAATAGACCATGTGATTCAGCCAAGGATTTATTGAATCCTAAACCCTCTTAGATAACTTCAGGAATATTCATAGAACGATTTGCTATTGTGTTTTGATACGCTGGTAGGACCAAAGGTAGGTAGACTATTCGCTTGATAAGCTAGGACTTCTTAGGATTCAATACCTATCTTGATCGTTGTGCAATTTTCTTTCTCTAATTATCATCGTCATATCATAGAATTCATATTGCTTAGTTATTTCTCTTTGGGCATACGAAATTATTTTAAATAATTTCTGATTCAATTATCCATACATTGATCTCAAGTCTTCTAAGGTATATAAGTTTTTCCTCAATCGTTGAGTATTTGTACAATAGGGATTAAAAAGAGTTATACTTATTTTGGCTTCGATCATTATCTTTCTTATTCGCTCGTTTTATTTTTAAGAACTGATACTTGAAGGACAGATGTTTACACTTCTTCTATCTTGATCACCTTAGAATCTGTTCAAACTATCATTCCTGCATAGGCCGTATTAATTATTTCCGTAAGTAAGTATTTTCTAAAAGTCAATATTCTATCCATCTATTGAGTTTTGAGCCTACCCTGCTTCAATTATCTATGTCCAGTCGTATTCTTTAAATTTTTGATCGTTTGATTTTCAAAAGTGATACCTCATCGATCGTTTTATTTTCAAAATTAATACTTTCTTCAAGAACAGATACTTATATTTTTTATCATGATCAACTTGTTGAAATTCCAGAATCTCCTTTGAAATTTTACGAATATAGTTGTAATAGTTTTCGATGACTTATAATGGCAAGACAGCAGCGCACTGTCGCCATTTATTTGAATTATCGAGACTACGGGTTCACTACAGCCAGCAGCGCACTAGCGTGGCATGATCCCTAAGTTGAAGTAATTTTGAGTAAGTGTAAGTTATAGAATGTTATTAAAAAACTATTTCCTAGTTGCCCTATTGACCTTTGAGTTGTAATTTAATATTGGTAGAGCTAATAGAATATTAGATACATCATATTTGAGTCATGAAACCGAGGGTTCACTGCAGCCAGATGTACACTAGCGGGACATGGATTCTCGGTAAAATGACTTCAGATATGCATACGATTTTCAAATACCATAGAGGCTATACCTTTTATTGGCATATGACTAATGATTCTTCATGATCCGCAAATCTTGCACTCTCACCCTAAACCGAATTAATATCATATTTCTTAGTATCGTATTATAAATAAAGCTTGTAGTTCTTCCCTTCTTATCTTTCTTTTTTATCTTCTATTCGTCGAGTCGTTATCTGGTTTCTCCTTATTTAAAACCTATTACTAGATTTTAATTCCATATTCCACTAGATTCATAATCGCACCTAGATTATGATTCTATGATCATGCCTATATAATTGATAGTGCTAAAACGATTTTGATCAGGATCGTCCTTAACGACTGATCACAACTAGACTATTTTGATTATATTCTGATCGAGTCAATTCACATATTTCCTAGATCGTGCCTAAATAGTTTTTCTTATATAGCTAATCGGGTTAATCGTGCCAAACAAATTTGAATTTTGATCGTTCCTAAACGACCTTGATCGTGACTAAACTAGTTGACTATAATCATAATCGTGCCTATACTTTAACTCAATTATTGCTAATGTTTGTATTTCTATTCCACTATGATCATGACAATTTTGATCTTATTCACGCTCGTGCCATCTTCCAATTTTGATCATGCTTGGATGACTTACATGATTAGTCTTGATCATGACTGTCTCTTAAATTATATCTAAGTGACTATAACCCTGTTTAGATTTTATCTAGAATTTGGATCATTCTTTAGCAATTTTAGTCGTCGACTAAACCATTGACCAAAGGTTGATCATGCCAAATTACATTTTTCTTTTGTCCATTATTTTTATTATTTATGATCCCATCTGCGATTACGCTTGACTAATTGGATCATAAATCATATCATTCTCTTGCTTATATCATTTGTCGTTTTATTCGTATCGATTGAAATTTTGTTTCTTGATTATATTTCATAGTCGCGCCTAATCATAGCCTTTGAAATTTCTAGGATGGAATATTTCTAATATGGGTAGATTTGTAAGCCCACTTCCCGAATTTTAAAAAATTTATTTGTTCTATTTTAGTTTTCTAGTTAGAAAAAAATACTTTTTTATTCTATTATAAATATTTTGAAAGGAAAAGAGGTTTTTTTCCGAATTTATTTATATTAACAAAATATACTTCTAAGATTATTTGTTTTAATTATTTATTGAATTTATAAAATACTTTTGAAGTAGTTGATTTATTGTTATTATTTATTGGAATTTATAAAATTCGTTTTAAATATTGATTGATAATACTAGATATTATTGAATGGTATTTTGAAACTATTATAATGGTCACTTAAATTATTATAGTTTTAGTTTAAATACTTGATGATGTCCAAGATGCAATTTAAGTTATTTGGATGGATAGTAAATATTATCTAAATTAATTGATGATATTAAATATAAACTTTGAATCATTCTGGAAATCAGATTTTTTTTAGAAATTGAATTTGACTTTGTCTTCATGACTAATAAAATCTATTATAAGATTTGGTATTTACATATATTTTAAATCCATTTGATAATACTAAGTAAATTTTATTGAGATTTATTGTTGATTTATATTTTAGTGATTAAATAGTTATTCGATTTAAATTGTGATAAGATTAAACCACTAAATTCAAGACCCTATCTAAATTGGGGAATCACCAACCCCTATATATAGAAAGGCCTTCTTCTACTCTCAACGAAATTCCCAAATCAGTAAAACCCTAAATCCCCTCTTCCCGATTTTTTTTAGAATTTTTATTTATTTATTCATTTACTTTATTCTATTTATCGTGGTTGAAGGTAATTTTATGTTGATACTTTGTTTTATGATTATTTCATTTATCGAAACTTGTTTTGAAATAAATATTGCAAAAATATTTTAGGGCCTTTAGAGTTTCAAGACACTTTCTTCCTTTTTCATCTATTTGATCAATATTTTTATCATAAATTTTCCTATCTTTGCACCAATCTACCAAGTCCGTCTATACCCGCACCCGGTATAGGGGCACAAGTGCATAACAGCGCCCAGCCTACCGGTAGAACGCTGTTCTAGGTTGCTAACTAACAACTCACACAATAATATAATGTACCTATCACAGATCTCAACTCCGAATGGAGAACAAGTATAAAATACAATAATACTCAATCACAGTCTAAAGCACGATAAGATATCACAGAAGTCTAAATAACGATAAGACTCAACAAACAACAAGAACTACTAAATAATATTCAACAAATCTCAAACACAATACCAAAATCTCACTACCAAAATACAGCCATCTGGCGACGGACATTTTGCGATGGATTTTGCCCATCGCTATTAGCGACGGACTACCGACAAAGTTTCAACTGATTGCCATCGAAAAGCTGATAAATTTTTTTTTATTTTAAGGGCGGGCAAAGGTCGCCAATCCGTCGTTAAGTCGTCGGAGATATTGTAACGCCCCAGTCCCAAAATACGTAGGACCAAGTACGTGAACATGCCAGCTGCACACATACGAAGAATACTCCAATATATGGAATCCTCATATATGCACATAAGCTGTAAGTAAAATAATAACAGGCCAGAATAACATATCTAATCTCATCACAGCTCAACACAGAAGATAATAGAGTCCAAATAAATAAATAAGAGTATCCAAAGATAGCCGGGTGAACATACTCACTCCAAACAGCTATGAAAAAAATAGTCTCACAAGATCGGAGTCCAGCCTCCGCAAAAATAGAAATGAAAGAGATGTAAAATAATGTCCACTAATATCTCAAATATAGAATGAACTAGAAATCAGTAGTGACTACCTCGTCATCGATGTAAGATGGATCCAGCGCCGCTCCGTACTCCTGCGGAAAGTCGCCTAATCCTGGAAAGATAACTAGGTCCTCAGGGGACATAGCAAGATACAAAAAACAACATGCCATATAAACTGTAATAATATAATAGAAAGAAAAAGGGATGCATGTAATAGGGTGCCTACCAGTTCTATAGTGACAATGCAGTTAAGAACAGACCTTCAACGCATGGGTATCTGGCTCAGTAGCAGTAACTCAGGTGTGGCCCTATCAGGATACCAGGGACCTCAAAGCATAACATTCTTCGAATGTCAGAGACCAGCAGTATCAGTAGTAGGAAAGTGCATAAGGACCCATACGTTAAGAAAACTGTTCTTCCCACCCAATTCCTAGTAGGGTCACATCCATGACTCATGAACCTCTAGTAACTGTCAAGTCTTCTAGCATGCAATTCTATTGGCAGTTACTCCTATCCGTCGCACGCACCATACGTATCAGTGGCCAGTCGACTACGCGAATACGTGTCCTACATGTGACTCACATCACATGATACAATAAGTATCAAGGCCGTATGAGATATACCAATACCTCAATATCAATGGGTGGTCAATAAACTAAGTCAATGCAAGAAAAAATAAATAAAGCGAGAAAAATGACCGATAGAGTCGCTTGCACCCAAGTGTGACTTGGACGCACAGTTTAAATATCGAGAAATAAGAAATGCTGAAAATAACAACTGAAAATAAAAATATAATAATCACAGAGTAAGGTGGCAAGGTATCTTGCCTGCGGTACGAGAAGGACAATTCCAAGGGTAGCAAGTGTCAGCACCAAAATTCACAAATCATAGATGACTCCAGACGCTAAAATAAACATCAAAAATGATCTCGTTGAAGAAGATATACCTAGAAAACGCCTGTCTAAAAGTTAAATTTTGGATTTCGGGTCAAAACGATATCCGCCGTTGGACTCGCTTTGCACCGAAACGCGTGCCAAAGTCTACGATTTCTAAAGTTGTCAAACTACATGTCTACGATTTCAGTTTGAGGAGAGGAACTCAATGGTATGTCCAGTTTTCGATTCCGATGAGCCGTGTACAAATTCGCCCGTTTAAGTGGGTCGCGGGCCCGCTAAAAAGGGGTTCCGATTCGACCTTCTCAGAATTGAACCTAACTTGGCATACAGGACCAGAATTTCGATTCGGACCTGTTGGCGTAAGTTTCGTCTTGATTCGACGACTGTACACAAAGTTATGGGCAAGTTTGCAAAACGCCGATACGGGAGTATCTTGACGGATACGCGTTGATTTCGTCGCGCACACACGACAAAACTGAGTTCCGTCAGTTCCCACACGTCCGCAACGTCCATACGCGTCTTTCGATGCGTATAGCGTGCGACCATATTGGACAAATTTCAGAAAATTAATATAATTAAACACAGGTTTTTCCTCAACTTCAACATCAATCAAATTTTTACACGCTAATCGAAACACGATCCAGAAGATGCATTGCGATCTCGGTTATGTTGTTTTTTACTATTTTCAATTAGTTCCTACATTACTTTACTATACAGCAAGAAAATTGGCAGACAAGTTATCGTTTTAAAACAGTTTTATAGTATTACAAAAAACAGATTTTTGTTCAACTTTGTCTCAATTTTTCGAGCAAGTCGATGGGTTGTTTTCGAAATCCACCTGGAGGATCTCGAAAAGGGTCAAGTCTACTTTCCAAAAAATCTTACGGATCGAAAATCGGTGCTACGAGTAAAAAGTTACGATATGGGGAAGTAGGGTACCTTGAGTGGGAAAACTGCTCCGTAGGTGACGCGGGGCTGACTTTCGATGCTCCGTTCGTCGCGCACAGAGCTCCGTCGCTGGTGAAACAAACTCGTAGGCGAAGAGGATATGATCAGCCTCAACTTTCATTTTGGAAGTTTAGGGTTTCGAGGTTTGTGCAAGAAGATATATATATATATCAAGTTACTCTCAACCCTAATACTAATGGGTTTTGGATTAACCCGATTCCCACTATTCCACGGATTCACGCGCGGGGGGGGGGGGTTCTTTTGCTCTGCTGCTGCTGTGGGCCCGCTCACTTAAAGTGAGCGGCTGTGCTCACCTCTTTCTCTCTTTTTCACTAAAGGCCAACCATTTGGCCTGAGCTTCCCTCGGCCAAGCCTGGACGCTCCCTTGCTGGGGTTGAGCCGGGCCCCACCAATTATTATATTTATATTATTATTATTTTTTAAACACAATCACCACTACTTATATGTATATATATATATTTATATATATATCTATATCAAGCTATAAATATATTTATATATTATTTTAAGCTATAAATAAATTCTCAAAAATTTACCAATAAATTCCTAAAACTCCTAGAACTTATTATATTCCTTATTTAATAGAAATATTAACATGCACACATATAATAATGTATATATACACATACTTTAATTATACTAATAACTTAGTAGTAAATAAATCCATAACTAATGAAATACATAACAAAAATTAATTTAATTTATAAAAATCAATTATAAATTATGGGGGTTTACAGATATAGCGACTGATAAAGAATCTGTCGCTATGTTGTCGCTTAGTTGTCAAAAGTTGGCAAAAAATATTGAAAAAAATGGCACAAAATTAAACGACCACTTAGTGACGGATATTCCGTCGGCCAGCTAGGGTTGTCTAGCGATGGACTAGCGACGGAATATATCCGTCGCTAGTCTGTCGCTAAATATCCAGCCCTAACTTAAATTTAACCGACGGGGGGGAGGAATTTTTTATTCCCCCCTAATTCTCTCTCTCTCTCTCTCTCCGGCCGCAAAGTCTCTCCCTCTCCAGGTAATCCTCTCTCTCTATATCTCTCTCTCTCACTCTCGATGGTTGGGGCGGCGGGGGCTGGTGGTGGTGGGGGTGGGGGTGGGGGTGTAGGTCGCGGTGGTGGGGGTGGGGGTCGTTGGAGGGGGTTTCGGGTCGGGTCGGGGCGGTGGAGGGAGGCGGGGGCCGATGGTGGTGGGGGTAGGGGTCGCGGTGTGGGGGTGGGGGTTGCTGGGGGGTGGGGTTTCGGGTCGGGGCGGCGGGGGCCGGTAGTAGTGGGGGTGGGGTCGTGGTGGTGGGTTGGGGTCGCTAGGGAGGGCGTTTCGGGTCGGGGCGCCGGGGGGGCGAGGCTTTCGGGTCGGCGGTGGGGATGGCGGTCGGCGGTGATAGGGTTGGTAGTTGGGGTGGGGTGGGGGTGGGGGTCGCGGTGGTGGGGATGGCGGTCAGCGGGGGTGGGGGTGGGCGTTGGCGGCCGGTAGTAACACACACACACACACACACACACATATCCCGAAATCCCTTAGTAGATAAATTAGTTTATATATAAACTTAGTATCAAGGTTCAAAGTATCGGTATCGGACTATTCCTATGAGTATTGGTATCGGCGATATCGGTAGTATCGGCGGCTTCGGATCGGGGTAACGGATTTTTGGTATCGGAAAACAAATAATTATCGATAGTATCGGTCAATCACTCCTTTCTGAACAAAGTGTTTTCTTTGTGAACAAAGATTTTACAAGAGTTATTCTCCCGAAATACAACTCTATATGTTTTTGCTTTCAATCTCTCCTTTCCTGTTGAAAAATACAGCATGTATGTTACTGGAACTGGCCAATCACTTTCGTAAACATCAATATTTAGGAGATTTTTTACTCTCTTGTGACTCTCTTGCAATGGTATTATAGCTCGAGAAGAGAGAAATCCAAGTACAGTTGTTACTAAACCTTCCACTATACTAATCCGATACAGTTGATACCTATCTGATACGGCCGATACCTTTCGGATATGGCCGATACCGAATCGATAAGGCCAATACGAATCCTAGCTATACGGCCGATACATATTGGATAGGACGATACCAATTCGCTAAGGCCAATACCAATTTGATACGGCCTATACCAAACCTATAGACCGATACTAATCTGATACGGTCGATACTAAGTACATCCGGCCTATACCAGCGGATCCACCAGTTACTGTACGGTGGGCCCCGGAGTACCCACGGACTCAGTTACATTTGGGTACTGGTGAGTACATGAATATATACTAATTCTGTTGAGTTTGTCTTATGATACAGATTTTTACATCCAATCTGTGATGGATTGTTACTTCGTTGATCGTACATGGATGTACAAACGACAACACGAGAGCAGAATAGGTGTAAGTGATAATTTTCAGGCAGGCATGGAAGTGTTTCTTAAGTATGCCATGAGCAAAGCTCAGTACATGGATGGTAACAAAATCAAGTGTCCATGTGGTAATTATCGCAATAGACGTTACGAAGAAGTGGTGACTGTGAGAGATCATATGACCTGTAAGGATTTCGTACGTGATTACGGCCTGTGGTCATCGCAAGGTGAACTATATGCGAAAAGACTGGTTGCGAATGCTGCTACTTATGCTTTTGATGATAATGCTGCAACGAATTTTGTCATCAAAGACGACGGATGCTCTGTTGATTATGGAGACCTGCAGAACCTTGCACGAGATATGGTGTACGACGCGGCAGGGCCTAATTTTGATCTGGAGGATCCTAATCCCGAGGCGAAAGAGTTCTATGATATGTTTCAGGATGCAGAAACTCCTCTACATCCTGGTTGCGAGACTCATTCTGTACTGTCAGTGACGATACGGTTGTTAAATATAAAGTTTGATTTTAACTTGCCACAAGCTTGCTATGATCGGATTACACAACTAATCACGGAGGTGTTACCGAAGGAATCAAAAGAGCTCCCAAAAACTTCTACAAGTCAAAGATGACGGTCCGACAACTGGGACTGGGTACGAGAAGATAGATTGTTGTCGCAACGGATGCATGTTGTACTACAAGGAGAACGAGGACATAGAAAGTTACAGCTTCTATAATGCGGATCGTTACAAGCCAATGCAGGGAAAAGGAAAGTCAACTAGAAAACGACATTCTTACAAGTATATGAATTACTTGTCGATTACGAAGCGCTTACAGAGGATGTATATGTCTCTGAATACAGCAGTGATCCATCGACGGATAGATTTAGCGATGAGCTGTTTGTCGATAGATTTTTTTGTCAATATCCGTCAGTGATCCGTCGCTAAACTAGTTTAGCGACGGATCGACGACGGATATTACCATCGCTAAATCAGTAAATTTTGGTAGTGTCTCCACCTATTACAATACAAGTTCAAAACAGAGAATCTAAAACAAGTCTACTAAACTAGTCTCTCGGTCACTCCTGAGAATCGAGGTCCAAGGTAGCTATCCCCTCCTCGGATCCATAGAAGGTAGGACACGTATCCTCTAGGCAAACATCTAAAATATATATCCAATCAGGATGGAACGAGAATATCTCCTCTTGCAATCCCAAATAAATGACAAAGACTATAAAGCAGTTATAGACAGTTATACTTGATGAATCATAAAAGTTGATATAGGTAATGAAATAGACAGTTTAGAACAAGGTAAGTAAATATAGAGAAACAAGAGAGCATGGCAATGAGGACTATAAATAGAAATAACAAACTAGAATAATGTGAGACGAGTTCAATTTGTAAAACATGAGACAATGTAAATCTAGTACACTAATCCAGTATATTTCAAATACAGTTTTCGACACGTAAATGGGTAGCGAGTAAATATGGGACACCGTACGCTTGGCAAGTGTACGATGGCTATCTTTCACGATTAGACGAGTAAATACGGCACATCGCACGCTTTGCTGAGCGGCGACGGCTATCTTTCATGTAATATGGCATATCGCACGCTTGGCCAAGCAGTGACAGCTATCTCTCTTGTAGGATGGTTTTTGTTGAATACGACACGTCGCACACCGGGCCCAGCGACGACGACCATCTTGTTTGTAGTGATGGTTCTTGTATGATTGGAATAACTGGTACTTGTAGGTGTTTCGAGTAGGTGGTTCTTATGAGTGGTTCAAGTAATAGAAGCTAGACGAGTCAAATACATGTGTTGCGAGTGAATGAATCCAGAATATCAATATGTATTGTGACAGAGAACCAAATCGAACTATACTAGAAGCTGAATCACAGTAATAATCAAATAAATGAAAGAAACTATCAGATAATATACTCGCCTGTTGTCCAGAACAATAAATGAGAATCGATGTCCAAAGTGGTGTCACATAAACCTATATTGAGATATACATGGTTATTTGATGTTATAGAGGAAACAAGAAATCTACATGCATTTATTTCATGACTCTAGGCCTTTTCTAGGTCAACACAAGTCAACTAGGTCAATTCTAGGTCAAAAGTTAAACTATTGGTCAACTCTAATTAATTTGAACAACATGGTCAATGCTAAATCTAGGGTTTGGATAATAGACTATTATAGTCTATCCTAGTGCTAGGCTAAAGTAGCATTAGACCTCAACTAATCCTAGTTTTAACATTCTATATAACCCGAGTCCCAAAGTATACAAGGATTAACTCAACCCTTTATCACTACCCTCATCCCAATCCTATAACATATATGTATACATATATACATATGAGCATGTCACAAGGTCATTCATATGTATACATACAGGTATGTCCCATATCTACAACACTCTTATAATATATATAGTACATACTCTAGACATGACATAACTGTATACCCCTGCATACATATATGAATGCTCAAGGCTAAGGCAATAGGAAATACAACTGACTGATATGGTAATAGATACATGGGACACATCCTCCCCAATCTGGACTGGACAAGAGGCTGAACCTATACATACAGAAAGTATCTATTGGTACATTTCCATATTTGTTCACTATACACTTGATACTAGTTGTACCCCCCTGCTCACTGCACAAGGCTCTCCTCCTACTGTCTACATTGTTCCATTCAATGTCCACTTCCATCCTGACATCACTCC
The DNA here is from genome assembly GCA_029216955.1 of Iris pallida. Taxonomy (NCBI): domain Eukaryota; kingdom Viridiplantae; phylum Streptophyta; class Magnoliopsida; order Asparagales; family Iridaceae; genus Iris; species Iris pallida. The sequence continues at coordinate 10,697,677 of JANAVB010009399.1, forward strand.
ACTCTCATAACACAACTTAAAATATAAGGCATCTAGGCTTTACCGTGAAGGCTGATGCACAAATAAGTTTTAGTACAAAGAGCAGACATAAGAACAAATATAACTTTCACAAACCTGAGCCTATACTTCCCTTCCTATCCTCTGCTCTCTACTCACATCAATTTAGCCAAACAAATATCTGAACAAAAGTGATGGTAGGTAATCAAAGTTTATACAAGAACTTGGGACTCAACACTAGTGAAGTGTGGACTGCACACATTCAAGAGTATCCACTGATACTCCTATTGCCTATGACTGATACAAAGTGGAATGATCTAAAGGATAATGAGACTTAAAACAGTAAAAGGGAAGGGACTGAACCAAGATGATATGGATTGAATGAAGGATGCATTGCAACTGAATCATCATCAGGGATACAAAGGGAATACCAAGGGATATGTGAATTTTCCTCAAACCTGGCCTTTCTTTTGATTCACTCACCCACACACTAAATCTGTTACTTCACTCTTATCACAGTCACTAATGATCCCCTTCTCATCATCCCCTCCTCTGACCTGTTGTTACACCTAAGGGCAGATACATCAATGCTTTGAATGATCAAAAAGTGTAGACTTAACATCTAATCAAATCTGAATAATAGGCTACAGATTCCTAACAGGTAGGATAGGTAATGCAATGGGTAGATAAATGCAAGGGCCATCAAGTGTGCAGGACAGTATCATTAGAGGGTTAAGTATCAAGTGATACTCAGGATATAGGACAGAACTGTAGCTCCTTAACCTGGACACTCCATACTGAGTCAAGGACAGAACACATGCAGATAGTTGAATGCAGGCATACACTTACCATCAAGACACTCGCACATGAAACTCACTTACCAAAGCCTTCACTAGAGTCTGAACAAATGAAACAAGAGGGTCTGATGTCATCAATAGGATTGCTATGAAGCTAAAGTGGGCTGATACATATGATATAGGGAAACATGGACATGTTTTAGGACTGATACTAAACGAGGATCTAAACATTCTCATTGATACCAAATGTAGTAAACAAGTGGTTATCTGGACCTAAATCATAATAGTGTACAATACGGAGCTAAGGGAACTCAAACATGAAAATTGATGTCCTTTTGGACAGAACCTGAGGAGTGGGGACATATATGTAAGTTGACAGGTATTAGGTAGTAGATAATGGGTGTAGTGAACAATGAAGTGGGGCTAATAGGTACGCAGTACATGTATTACCATGAATGGAGTAGGTAGAGAGCTTATCAAGTAGCCTCCAAGGCTTAACTCAAATGCAGGCAATACTGACTGAAGGAGCATGATAAAATAGATAATAACATAATGAGTCTCTAAAGGACATGGCAAGTCAAGTACAAGACTGAGATTATAAATACAGAACACTAGTTAAGTTGGACAGATGCAATGGTCTGAAAATTTAAATAATGTATTCAGATGTCCATAAAAAGGATAATAACTATAGGTAACTAATCGACTGGACATGAGTGAATAGGGACTGAGCTTATTGTCTGCAAGGGTGAACAAGCATCATGAATCGATCATTTACTAATTAGGACTGATCACATAATGATGTGGAGTGATCATTCAAGAATGGACTGATTATCAAATTAACAGGGGACTGAGCAGTGGTGGGGATGTGGACTAATACATATGCACCTAGCATGAACTAAGGACTGAACTCAATAATGAGGCATGGAGTGAACATCGACATTGAGGACTAAACTACAAGTAAGATTAGGAATGAATCATGTGCAACTAGTTTTAAGCATTTGGAAGGTTGGGCGGAACCAATCGGTGTCTAAATCATTCAATGAATGATGAGCAACACAATCTAAATCCATACAACAGTAATGAACAGAATAGGAATAGAAAACAGAAAAGGGTTCTCATCCTACGACCCCTAATTCGAAATTACTTCTCCAAAACAATCCAATAACACAAGTTACCTCCCTACCTCACTAACACAATATATAAACAATATAAAAACTAAATCAAAACTGAAATTTAAACATAAACTTAAACATAAAATCCCTAAGAGTTATTTCATTGAACACTTGGCGTGCGTATCTGATACTCTCGTGATACGCACATCAAATGAATCCAAACTTGACCCAAAACCTTCCTATTGCAAGGGAGACCCTAAATGAATGCATCTACACTAGAGGAAAGGAAATTTGACGGTTTAGAGGGCTCTTACCAATTAAGAGTTGGAATCTCAATAAAAACTTCTAGATCTAAATCTCAAATTGCTCCAAATTCTCCCAAGCTAGGCAATATAGGCTTCCTCTCTCCAAGGGGAAGAGATTGCAATTCGTTTGAGGGAATTTGGACTCAATTTGGATGTTGGAGGCAAATTGGAGAGAACACAAATTGAGGTTAGGGTTTGTAACGAAAGAGGGAAGAAGGATGCTATGTTAGCTATTAATAGGATGGGAAGGAGTCTTGTGGCCGGCCAAGCGGGTTTATTAGAGTTTAGGTAGGGTGGATTTTCTCAAAAGCCTTCATCTTTGTCATTTAAAGCCCTTTAGAAAGAATGCCCATAATCGCTTGTTGTCTAAATTGATTAATAGGCTCTATATGATATTCTAGCTAGATTAGGACCTAACTAACAAGTTTAATGTCACTAACTAAGTTTCTATAGTCATGGCTAACATCTACACAATGTAGTTCTAAGGTTTCACCAATTAAGATACAAACACAATAATCAATTTAAAATATATATAAAATAATCAAAAATTTACCAATTAGCAAAATACCCTTGCTCTAGAATATGGTCGTGACAAATCTACCCCCCTTAGAAAAATTTTGTCCTCAAAATTTAAGATGGTCGTACTCCTTTTAGGTCAAACCCCCGACAATCAGAGTCAAGAAAATTCTATCTACAATCATGCAAAATCATGGTCCTGCTGGTCTTGATTTTATAGTCTCGAACAGGGTCACTACTCTATCTAGCATAACATGAAATATCCTGACAGGTACTAATGGAATCACACAACAAGATGAAAAGAAGGATAAGAAAGACAGACATGCTAACCCGTCACCCGTAGCATCGGCCTCCTCGTCCGTCTGCGCAAAAGCCCTGCCCCTCTGATGCTGGGCATGGTGCTGTGCCACAGGTGGCCTTGTCACGACCCGCACCCTTTTTTTGGACGCGAGCTCATGAGCAAGCCAGCTACGTATCAAGCGGACTCCAGCCCAACTCGAATACGTAATGATGTCTGGGCTATGGTAATATGCCTAATCATGACAAGGCAAAACTATATCTCAATCAACAATAAGAATATAAATCATGAATGAACACCATGGGTCGTGGTCTACAGCCCACTAGCATATGTCCGATTAGACTCAAAAGAAATAACATGAGTCTATAAGCTAGGCTAACAAGCAGAATATGTCATGAGAAGGATATAAAGCACAAGAGGATAATAAAGTAATATCACAAGTAAATACCTGAATCCCTGCAGGTGTAATCACTACCATCATGATCCGCTAACTAACTCGGTGCGAACAGCTACCTGAAGAGATCATCAGGTCCTCAGAGGACTAGCAAGTTACATAAAACATGCCTACTAATATAACAGTAAATAACATGTATGGAAGATAAGGACGGTACAAGAAGGACATCTAAGACGCGACAGGTAATATGGAAATGTAATACTAGACTTGGCTATCAATCAAACGATTAACCCCTACAGCTTGTAGTACAATGCAAGATACTCCAAATCTATAGTAGGTTTCGACTGTAGGACAATGCGAGATACTCCCAGATCTCCTCTTCTAAAGGAATACAAGGTCAAGTAGACTCCTATAAATCATAGTACAATGTAAGATACTCCCAATCTATAGTATGTCACAAATCAAGTCAATCAATCAATATCAAGATCAAAGAATCTGCTATAGGTCATAGTACAATATAAGATACTCGTAATCTATAGTATGTCTCAACTGTAGTACAATGCAAGATACTCCCAGTCAAGAATGGTCAAGTTAAGAACAAGGTGTAGAACTGGCAACTCTATCACAAGACATGGTAACACGAAGAAGACCAATAGACAAACAATATCGAATATCCTATACGTGCACGTAAATCTAGAAACAAGTAAAATAGTCGATGACAGGCCAATCGTAATATAAAAAGCATGTAACAATGTGGAAAGAACACAACAAGAAAGGAAACATGTAAATACTATATAAGTTCGTCAAGGTATACTTGTCTTGTGGTAGCACGAAGAACCAATAATATACCGTCAACTGATCAGCTATAAAGTTCAAATCTCATAATTGTCTCCGAAAACTGAAATAGATATTACAATATTTTTAGAATAGTCAAATTAGCTAGAATTGCCTGTCCAAAAGTCAAATTCTGGATACAGGGGCAAAATAGTAATTTTGAGTCAAAATGATGTCCGTCGTTGGACTCGCTTCGTACGGAAAAGTGTGCCAGAGTCAATGGTCTCTAAAGTCATCAAACTGTATGTCTATGGATTCATTTTGATGATTCGAATCCAACCGTATGTCCAAAGTTGGATTCCGGCGGGCCGTGCACAAAATCGCCCGTTGAGTCGGATTGTGGGGCTCGTGAAACGGCGATCCGATCAACTGTCTCAGAATCGAACCAAATTTGGCATACAGGACCAAAAAATGATACGTCATGTTGGCTCAAGTTTCATCTCGATCTGACGAACGTGCACAAAGTAATTAGAGTTTTTGCAAAGAGGTCGATACGGTAAATTTTAACGGATACGCATCAAATTCGTCGCGCACACGCGACCAATTTGATTTTGGTCAAAGCCCACACGTCCATGAAGTCGATACGCACATTTTGATGCTTTCAGTTCGCGACCAAGTCACCCGATTTGGCGGGACGCACGTGGTATCGGAGGGTTTTATTATTTTTGAAAACAGTTATTAATAGGTTTTTCTCAATATTTACGAACTGTTTGCTCTGCATACTGTTAATGAAATTTGAATCTACTAGTTCGTTTCTGATGTCCTATAGGTTGTCTTAATTAATGTTTAATTAGGTTTCTAAATCTCTTGATGGATGGGCCGAGATCGACCTTCCAAAGCAGGGTCTTACATTTGTTTATTGACAGTTTTATAAATTACTTTTCGACGATGTTTACATCGATGTTCAGGAAATCAAGGTTGGTGCATTTAAATCTATTTGAAGAGTTACGTAGATGGTTAGGTTGTAGTCATACCTGAAGAAATGGTTCGAGATTCGATCGAACGATCGTCGAGATATCATGTTGCGAAGTTAGCCCCCTCGCACTACTGCTGCTGCTGCTGTTGTTGTTCTGTTTTTGACGCGTGCGCGGCCTCCGACGGCTCTGGCCATGCGCGGTGGTTGGAGGCGTGCAGGGTTGGGGTCGCCGTTGGCGAGGTGGAGGAAGAGTTAGGGTTTCGATGATAAACTTCCCTCTCGAAGCGCATATGTATACGGTTTTTATAAGAAGCCGTAAGGCTGCTCTGTATGAGTTGGGTTTGGTTTGGGATGGGCTGGGCTGTTGCTCGGGCTGGGCTCGGCCCATGGAGGATTTTGGTTCGGGTTTCTATTTGTTTTTGTTTTCTTTTATTTTTGTGTGTGTATATATATACCATTATATATACAATCACATATGTATATATATATATATATATATATATATTTATATATATATATTTATATATATATATATATTATTTTTAGAGAAACCCCCTCTTTTTATTAATTAAGGCTCAAAATGCCGAAGCCTGATGAGAATACAAGGCAAAAAGTCGAAAAAACCACCAAAAGGAAAGACAGGGGGCGACCGCGCCCACCAAGACTATCAGAAGTATGGTTGCCAGAATGCTGGGGGCGCTGTGGGAGCACAGTGGACTCCTTTTGCGACATTGCCGGTAAATCTCCGAATTAGCTGTTCAGCAGAGTATTAGTGACCCTCGTATCCCGCTTTGTTGCGATTCTTCCAAATTGCCCAGGTAGCGGCCGCTGCTACGATCTGGTGGCCGTGGGACGCGACTCCCCAGAGGGCCAGAAGATCGTTAAAGCGCCCGTCTCCTGGAGTGATATTGTAGTTGCGGTTGAGGATGCTCCAGATTTGGTCGGGGAGGCTTCCCTCCCGGATGATGTGGTCAATAGTCTCCGTCTGACGCTCGTCGCAACAATTACAAGTAGACGCCAGGCTAAAACCGATGGAGGTAAGGATCTCATCGGTTGGCAATTTCTTTCTTATGACTCTCCACAGGAGAAAGGACCATTTCTTTGGGATGCAAGAATGCCAGTATCGCGCAATGAAGTGTTCCTGCCCATTCTCGTGGATCGCGGTATATATATATATATATATATATATATATATATATATATATATATATATATATATATATATATATTTATATATTTATATATATATATATATATTGGCAAAACCCCCTATTTTATTCCATAAGACTGAAAAGCCGAAGCTATACAAGTATACCAGAAGGCGCAAAATCCGGAAGCCTATACACGTATACTAACAAAAGAAGGGAGGGGAAGGAAAGGATCCCGACACTGCTAGACCGGGGAAAGAGGGAGTTCCAGAATACTGTCTGGACGTGGTGGCAGAGAGATCTCCTCTTACAATACTGTCTGATGGTCTCCTTGATGAGAAGGTCTGCGAAGAACTGATGACCCTCGTATCTCGCCTTGTTGCGGTTATTCCATAACACCCACGTTACGGCCGCAGCCACGATCTGGTGGCTATGGGATGTCGCTCCCCAAACCCCCACACGCTCCGCGAAGCCCCCGACCCTAAGGGGAATCCTGCAGCGTTGAGAGAGAAAAGTACATACCATCGTCGGAAGATCACCGTGGCAGAAGATGTGATCCACGGTCTCTAGTTGACGGTCGGTGCAACATGTGCATGCGGATGCAAGGCTGTAGCCGAGTGCGGAGAGGTTGTCGTCGGTGGGGAGGCTCTTATGATTCGCTCTCCAAATGATGAAGGACCACTTCTTGGGGATACATGTCTGCCAGAACGGAGCAATGCTAGAGCAAGATGTTGCTGGGCCACGAACCAAGTTCCTGGCCGATCTGATCAAAAAGCATTCCGAGGAATCCTTCTGCCACCGAAACTCATCTTTGTTGGGATCGATCGTCACCCCACCGCGATGGATGATCTCGATCGCCTCTGGTCCGGCCATGTCCCTTATGTTAGGCCAGTCCCAGTCATTCTCGATGGGGTCCCACATATCCAAGAACTTGCAGTACCTATGGGCTTCCGAAAGAATCGGGATTAAGGAGTCTCCCGCCCATCGATCGAGGAAAGCTGATGATTCGCCGTTACCCACTATCAGCCTCATGACCAGTTCTGCAAGAGAGCGACCTTTAAGTGTATGGCACCACGCAGCGAAAGATCTGCTGTTGTAAATGGCCATCGTCGGATGAATGTGCTTGAAGTATCTTGCCTTCATGAATCTGGTCCATAAGTTCTGCGTGATGCGGATCTTCCACCACAGTTTCATAGATAAGGCTTTAACGATGTGGAAAAGTTTGGTGAATCCCAAACCCCCATCATCTGTTGGCCGTGCCATGGTATCCAAGCTAGCCCAATGGTGTTTGTTATTGCCGTCATTGTGCCCCCAAAAAAAATTATTGAAGATGCTCTCGATCGAATTGAGGACTTTCTTGGAAGGAGAGCACGCAGCTAGGGTGTAGATGGGAATCGATGTGAGGACGTACTTGATAAGGATTATCTTACCACTCGGGGATAGCGTGGCGTTATGCCATCCTTCTAGTTTCTTCCTGATACGGTTGATCAGCTCCTCAAAAATGCCAGAATTAGATTTCCCGTACACAAGGGGGCATCCGAGATAGTGGAAAGGCGGGTGTTTGATGGGGAAGAAGGTGGAGCTGGCAAGGGTTTCAGGGTGCTCTCTATAGATCTTATGATGAGTATAAACGATGCTTTTATTCGGGTTGACCTTCTGGCCTGAGCACCTGGCGTATCTCTAGAGAGTGTTGTGGACTACCTCCACCGACACTACGTCCCCGGAGGAGAAGATGAGGATGTCGTCAGCAAAAGGGAGACAGGTGATAATAGGGAAGCCGCTGGCAGTATGGTAGTGGTGGAAGTTGGTAGTGCCAACAATTTTGTTAAGGTTCCTGCTCAAGGCATCGGCAGTAATGATGAAGATGGTGGAAGACAACGGATCACCTTGCCTAACCCCACGGCTCGATTTGAAGAATCCGTCAGCCTGACCGTTGATCACCATTGAAAACCAGGTGTTGATGATCGATCTCCACAGGATGTTGGTCCAAGATTCGGAGAAACCGAATGCTCTGAAGACCCAGATCATGAATTTCCAATCCATCCTGTCATAAGCCTTCTCCATGTCTAATTTGATAGCAATATTGCTGCCTCTCGCTGGAAACTTCATACAGGTGATCATCTCTTAAGCAAGCATAATATTATCCTGAATATTCTTGCCATGAATAAACCCGCTCTGCTCTTCAGAGATGATCTTGGAAAGGAGACACGACATGCGGAAGGCAACGATCTTGGATATGATCTTGTAGGTGAAGGTACATAGGCTGATGGGTCAAAAATCATAAAATGTCTTTGGATTTCCTTTTTTTGGGATGAGGATTAGGTTGGTGCTCGAGATGGCTCTAGGGTACCTCGATCCTTGAAATAAGGCAGTAACCGCTTCGTGAATGTCAACCTTAATGATGTCCCAGCAGGATCGAAAGAAAACCCCCAAAAAACTGTCCAGACCAGGGGTACTATGCTCGTCGAGCGCCCAGACGGCCTCTTTCACCTCTAGCTCGGACGGAGGAAGCTATAGCCGGGTGTTGTCCTCGACATTTATGAGGTGAGGAATTCCCTCAAGGAATGTCATGTCCCTGATGACCGTCTCCTTGGTGAAAAGAGTGGAGTAGTACTCTGCTGCCGCCACTTGGATACTCTTGTGGTCTTTGATGATGATCCCGTTGATGTTAACAATTTGATGCAGGGTGAGGTTCTGCCTGCGACCGTTGACGCAAGCGTGAAAGTAGCTCAAGTTGTTGTCCCCTTCGCTGTTCCATTTGATCATAGCTTTCTGTTTCCAAAAGTCAGTCTCCACTTTCAGACAAAACTTGAGGATAGCTTTGGTGAGGTTAGGAGCAGCTCTAGCTTCGGGGGATCTATTGTTCAAGAACCTGATCTCGGCACGATTGACGTCATCCTCAGCCTCGCGGATGGCCTGAAAAATGTCACCATATGCTTGCTTGCTCCATACCGCAAGGGCCTTCCTCGTAGCTTTGAGCTTGTTAGCCATCCGCGTGAGCGGTTCGGCATCGTTCGTGCTGTTCCAGGCCTCCATGACGACGCCCAAGTACTGTGGATGGTGGCTCCAAAAATCCAGGAAGCGGAAGCTTTTTTTACTAGTGCACATGTCACTAGTAATGTCCACTAACAGGCGGGCGTGGTCAGACTCAGTGGCGTTTAGGTGGAAGAGTTTGGAGGTGATCCCCATGTCGTGCCATTGGGCGTTGGTTAGGGCCCTATCCAGGCGGGAGTATTGGCGTCGATCTCCGTCCTGCATGTTACACCAGGTAAAGGTGTTGTCGGTGAATGGAAGGGGGGAAAGGAGGGTGCTGAAAATGAAGTTGTTGAAGTCATGCATGGCCGGGAGGGGGGGAGGGCGATCGCCAGCCTTCTTATCTCTGCATGTGACTGCGTTAAAGTCCCCGATGCATAACCAAGAGAGGTTGATGTGATGGAGGTAGATGTCCAGGAGATTGTTTCAAAGTTGTTTGTGCTCTGTGATGTCACAGCTGCCATAAACCGCAGACAGGATGGCACGCTTGGGTAATAATGGGTGTTCCATCCAGCAGGTTAGGGCCTGATGAGAATCGTTAATGGCTCTGATTTTGACATCCTTCGAACAAAAGATCCAAATTTTGTGTCTGCCGGCGATAGCTGTGGGGAAGCCGAACTGCAGCTGCATGGATTTGATTCTCTGAAAGGAGATTTTGGGTTCAAGGATAATCAAAACGTAAATCTTATGAGTTTTGGTGAGGCTGGTGATCCTCCTCTGGGTAGGTTTGTTCGCCAGACCGCGAATATTCCAGGAGAGGATGTTCAGCATTAGCAGAGGTGGGGGGTTGGTGGTTGGCCCGCTTTGTTGCGGCCCTAATTTGGGTTGCCGGGGAGTCAGCAGTTTTTTAGGGAACTGGTTTCTTGGTTGTGTTAGAAGCCTCTCCCATCTTCGAGGAGGATGTGCTGAAGGTCGACCCGTCAGAGTGATTGGCAGGAGTATCGACATTAGGGTTGGACAAGAATCCAGCCGAATCCAACCCTGAATCTTCAGGGGGGTGGCAATGGAGTCCTCCAGTATGGCACACTGGCCTCCTTCCGATCGGAGATCGAATCCCACAGCCAGGACTTGTAGACCTCTCTGGGCTTGCTATGGCCCTAGTATAGCGAGGGCTTCTATGACATCGACTTCGAGGGACTGAGACTCTGGGAGGTCTTCTGTGGCCGTTAGGCGGTCGTGGAGGACCTCTTCAACGGCTGCTGGTTGGCAATCTCTGACGGCCAATGAGTCCGACTGGGGGACCGACTTGGAGTTAACAAGGGGCGTTGTCTCCAGGAGAGCATCTGCCGGTTCCGATCCCAGGACGTTAAACTGATTGGAAAGGTTCAGAGATGGTGGGGGAGGGGGAGGGGGAATAGCCGATCTGACTGAGGGTGGGGTCTCCAATCTGTCCGCAGAGGGGTCAAAACCTAATTCGCTATCACTGGATTGAAGTCTGGTACGGGAGTTCGGTAGCTGGAGCACAGAGAACCGGACGGGCGAGTGGATCTTGCTTTCTGATGTTAGGGGAGTTGGCCTAGCCAGTTTCCTTTTGAGTTCAAGGTAAAGACGGTAGCAGTGCTTTACGAGGTGGCCGTACAGATGGCAGTGGGAACAGAAGATAATGTGATTGTCATATATGATTTGTTGGGTATGGAATCTTCTTCCAGTTCGATGAGGATGTGGTTGGGGGGCTCAGTAGAGATGTTAAGCTCCATGAAAATCTTCGCATAGTGGGCTTTGGTTAGGTTGCTGGTTTCTGCGGCTGTGGCTACATAAGTTCCGAATGAGTTGGCTATCCGCCTGAGAGCCGCTGGGATGAAACATATGAGGGGAAGGTTGGGGAGGGTCGCCCATGCAGCAACCATCGCTTAGTCTTGTTTGGTGCTGAAATTTGCTGTCCATTTGATGATCTTCATCTGGTGGGAGTCTACCCTGCTGGTACCTTTGGACCATACCATCCTATTGTCCGTATCGGAGGATAGGTGTAGCAGGATATGTTTGGGATCGAGGGGGGCCACCCGATATGCAGCAGATAACCGCCAGCTGGTGATAGTTTCCTGGACCCTAAAGAGTTTGGAGAAGCCCGAGGAGAACTTGAGAACGAATGAGAAGGGGAAGGAGGTGGCCAGGGAATGGAGCTCCTGTGTGGAGAAGGGAACTGTGGGCATAGGAGATGGGGACAAATACTCCACTTCAGGAAGTTGGAGGTTGAGGAACAGGAGGTCCTGCTTGGCTGCTCTGTCAGGTCATAGCTTGTCTGCGTAGGAGGGCACCGGTTGGGCCAATTTAGGCGAAGCTGTAGGGGAGTATGCTGGCATGTGGTCCCGTTCCCAGTACGGGTGAAGAGCGAGGAGATCGTCAGGAGGGGCTACTCCAGACTGAATGGATGGGGAGTTGGGGGGGACTGAAGTCGCCTGCGGGACCTGGATAACATCAGCTCTGCCCAGGGGTACGACCAACTCAGGAGGAACGTGGCCAGCAGGAGACTGGGCCATGGGGGGATGGATGCCGAGAGAGGGGGCGATGGCAGGGCTAACGACGCCACTGGGAGGAGACCCGCTGATAGCTGTTACGGAAGGTTGGGGACAAAAAAGGAAGGACCAGCTAGCTCATATGCGCCAGTCAGGGGGTGGGCCATATGCGCCCACAGAGCCTTCCAGGGGAGCGACTGAGGTGACTGAGGGGGGTTGGGGTATGCACCCTCTGGGCCACCAGTGAGGTTGCAGTATGCGCCCACTTGGGCACCAAGAGAGCTGGAGTATGCGCCAGAAATGGGGGGGCCGACCGGGGCGCTCACCGCGATGGATCAAAGCACCTTGGAAGGGGAAGGCACCCACAGACGGGCCATATGCGCCCACCGGGCCACCCAGGGGAGCAACGGATCTGACCGAGAGGGGGGTAGAGGTATGCGCCCTCTTGGCCACCAAGAAAGTGGGGGTATGCCCCCACTGGGCCTCCACGAGAGCTAAAGAAGGCGTCGACAACTGGGGGGCCGACCTGGGCGCTCGTCGTGAAGGGAGCAGAGACACCCGCGAACGGCGGACCGTATGCGCCCATTGGGAGATGGGGGAGGCATGCGTCCACGAGGGGTTGGGCTACATATGCGCCCAAACTTGGACGAGCATATGCGCCAAAGGGCGTGGGGGCGCATAAGGGTGCAGCCCCCGGCTAGAGATGATGGGCGAGAACAGGGACATTTGAATTTTGAAATTCAAATACCGAGCCATCGAGTGTCGCACCGGAGGAGCGCAACTGGAAGGACAATAAAGGGGAAGCCGTCTTCCAGGGGGGACCGACGGGGCTCTACCGCCCATGCCAGAGATCGCCAGAGCACTGGCTGAGATGGAGGAGGAGGGCACGGGGAAGAAGTGAGGAGGGGGAGGAGAAGGCGGAGGAGACAGGAGGGGCCTCGACGGAACGGCGGGATGGGCAACAGCAGAAATGGAGGAGGGGAGGGAGGGGGACGGGGGGGAGGTGCTAGACGAGGCGGAAGAGCAACGGCCGGCTGAGGACCGAGAATTACGAAGAGATCGGGGGAGGAGACCCGGGCCGCGGGGGAGATGCCATGCAGGGAGGATCAGGGAGAGGGGGAAAGAAGGGGGAGCGGCCGGCCGGCGGCCTAGGCCGGGCCGGCGGGGGGTCGAGGACAGGAGGGAACGGGGGAGGGGGGGAGGAGAGCTGCACATGCTGATATATATATATATATATATATATATATATAATATATATATATATATATATATTATATTATATATATATATATATATATATATATTATTATATATATATATATATTAGGGCCATTACCTATAGTACCCTATTATTTAGTGGAGGCATACTTGGAAGATATCAATAATAAGATTAGTATTTTTTTATGGGCTTCATAATTATTTATGTAAATAAGAATAATCATGTATCTATATATACTTTAATAAATTTATTTTGCATTTATGTAGCAGGCATCCTCACCAATATTTGTATATCCTCGAAAATACACAAAGATATCCTACAAAATTTAGTTGTCCTATACTGAAACAATTTATCAATCATTTTATAGCAGTTATAAATATATATAGATATAATTATATAAATAATGCTCATTTATAAATATACTCATTTAATCCACTAAAAGTAGATACACTAATTATATTTAGTCAATAATTATCTCCATTGACATCTTTGGACATACTACATACATGACTAAGGACTTGGGCCTGGTTTGGGTCCAATTCGGACTAAATTGGTTCAGCCGGGTTCCCTAAAGTACATAAAATAAAGTACCAGAATGATCCTTGTTAATTATAAAAATTTATACTAATTTTTATGGAATTTATAACTATATAGATATTATTAAAAATCAGTAAACACAAGTACTGTGAAATGAGTTCTGTTTCCTATTTTTATAAAATGGCAAACATACAAATTAAATCCTGAAAAAATTATATTAAATTATCTAAATTAACATAGTATTTAAATATAATTGTTCCCAGATTTTGCAGCATTTATATACTGTCTAAAAATTCAAAAATAGTAAGGTACAGTTTCTGAAAATAAATAATTAATTATTTAATATATTTATCCACGTATACGAAATTGAACCGAAGTCCAGATATGGGACCTAAAGCCATGAATCAAGTCCGATATGACGCGTACAGGCCTTGAATGTATTTAGACTCATTTAAGTCCACAGAACCCATGCTAGGTTTGGACTTAAATGGCCTTAATTAACAGAATACATAAAAATACAAATTTAAATAGATAGACATATGTATATTAAAATATTATAATAATATTCTAATGTAGTAAAATATCCTTAGCCATAATATTTACTAATATAAAATAACATGTAAATTTACATATTTTAAAATAGCATAAAATATATACATAGAAGTACATATATATAATTAGTAT
>JANAVB010009399.1:10727986-10847986 GCA_029216955.1 Iris pallida
CTAACGCCGTTACGTTATTCCAACTTGTATAAAGAGTCAATTTCTACTTTATTGAAGATAATAGGCAACACAATTTATAGGAAAAACTTGTATTTAATAATATATATATATATATATATAAAACTATATTTTTCCTTTAAGGATAAAAGCGTGAGATTGTAATATAAATATAAAACTTGATTTTCTAAGGCGTTCTAATTTATGCGAGAAAACCTTTATTTTTCTTTTTAGAAAATAACGTTTACGGTTTCATTTGTAGATAAAGTAACATGCGATATTATCAACATAAAAACAAAATAGGCTTCGCTACTCCTACGCTACACAATACAGGGCAGAGAAGAAAGAAAAAAAATGGGCTTATGCCCTTACAACATGTTAATAAAAAATACAAAATGAATAAAAAAATCCTAAGCTACGGTGCGATGATCTTCTAAAAGCCGCAAATGGTCCAGTTCGAAGGCACGAGTGTCCTACATTAAAATACATGACGCCAAGTAACCCGTTCTACAAATCTAAAATAACTAAAGTCGCAAGGTAGGGACAAACAGAGTCTCAGACTTGGTCACGCAGTCACATTGCTAATAGCTTACGCCTCAACGTACGAAAATACCCAATAACGTTTGTGTTTCGCTAACGGCTCATTCGACCATTTCAATCGTCGCCAAGGTGGATACAAAAGGGCCCAACTAACTGAAAATACGCCAATAAATAACATAAAATGTAAGATATATAAAGTATTTTTTTGTAATAACCAGGTTTTCGAAATAGCCATAATATATATATATATATATATATATATATATAATATAGCAAATGACCTCTAGCCTAGTGGTTAGAGAGATGCGCAACCCAAGTGGTCGGGGAGTTCAAGCCCTAGTGGAGTGAGTTCGCCACAATTACCCATCGCTTCAAAAAAAAAAAAAAAAAAAAAAAAAAAAAAAAAAAAATATATATATATATTATAATATATATATATATTACTCTTAAAAAAAAATAATAATAAAAATATATATATATATATATATATTATATATTATATATAATATATTACTTTAAGAGTAATATTATATATATATAAGTATATATAGATATAATTATATATATATAATGAGTCATAATATTAAGAGTAATATATATATATATATATATATATATATATATATATATATTACTTTAGGTAATATATATTATATATATATATATTATATATATATATATTACTCATAATATTATGACTCTTAATAATATTATGAGTAATATCTATATATATATATATATAGTAATATATATATATATATATATATATATATTAAGAGTCATAATATTATGAGTAATATATATATCTATATAATATATAGTAATATATATATATATATATATATATATATATATATATATATATATATATATGTGTGTGTGTGTGTGTATAAAAAGAGTCCTACATTATTTAACAGAACAAAACGCCACACAAACTTCACAAATTTCGGCCAAAGCCAAATCACAAACTATTCTCAACCCAACCTCACAAATTCTAGCCAAATAACAACACAGAACTAGTTCCGAACCCGAAATCGGTCTGTACAACCGATTTCTAACAGAACAAGGTTCTGAGCACAAAATCGTAACAACGATCCAAGGATCGTTCCACGTATCCCACACGCGAGCAACGTCAAAATTCGAATCCCGTAAACCGGATCGAGACCGAATCATCACGGACTACTACGAGATGCTACGGCTACTCAGATAGAGATTATACCGAATATTTGATGTCGGAATCTGGGGGCTTCGGACTCGGATCGTTCCGCGGGCATCGTCACGACTGAGGAAGTCTCGAAAATGCGTCTGGACAGCAACGCAAGGGGCCGCGGGGAGGGGCGTGGTCGCGCGGGTCAATGCTGGCCGTGGGCGGCTCGGCCGGAGGCGCGCGGACAAGATCAACCGCGGGGTAGGGGGGTCACCAAATGTCGGCCGCACAGAGGGTGCATGGTCGGATGGGGAGTCACCGCGGGGAGGTCGCGGCTGGCCGAAGGTCGGCGCCGGTGGTCGGGGCCGCGGAGGTAGGGTGCTCATCGGGCGTTGGCCGCACGGAGGGGGTCCGATGCCAGCAAAGGGGGTTGGCTGAGAGGGTCCTGTGGGTTTGGGGAAAGGAAGGGGAGAGGGAGAGATGAGGAGAGTGCTGGTGTGTGTGTGTGTGTGTGTTTTTTTTTTCTTTGACTTTAGAGAAATAGGGGATGGTGGTGGTGATGAGTGAATTAAGGGAAATGTGAGAACGTGGAGGAGAAATATAAGGGTCGGGTGAGTGGCTGGGTTTGGGGTTTTTTTTTTTAATTAGAAGAGTTGGGCTTGGAAAATAAATGATGGGCTTGGGTCCAAACAAAAGCACAACCCCACCATTCCAATCTCACTAAAATGCAATCTAAATAACCGGCTAAATATAATACTAATAATAATATTAATAATATTATTATTAATAATAATCTAAAATTACACTAATAGGAATTAAAGGAAAACAATAAATCTTAAAATTCTCAATTTAATTAACATATTTAGAATCAGGATTTTACAATTTCATACATTTCAATACGTCATAACTCGAGCACCATTGGATTCTCTTCAAAAGTACCAAAGCAGTACTATTGTATTTGCATCGGGCAACAAATCGTACGTCTAAAATCTAGATTCAAGAAATGCGATGGATCTCCCTTTGTGCTTAATCCAACTGTAATGGTGAGTCTTAACCATATGTGTCTAATAGGATAGCTAGAAGCTATCCCATACCTGTCAGGGGAGATGCCAACCATGCATCCTTCAAAGCAACACTTGCATGCCTATTTGTATTATGGACACGGAATCATTGTTTGAAACAGAGAGTACTCGAAAGTTCTAACTTTGTTTTGACTCTAACTATATCAAATAAATATCTACACACATGAAAATTCTAAAACTCCAAACTAAATAATTCATGCCATCATCCGTCCAGCAGAGAGTACTCGTTTCTCTTGAGAAAAAAAAAGCCCTACACTAAGACATTGACGTGATAAACTATTCTTTATGGACTTAGTGATCATAAAAATTTGATCGAATAATGGGAAGCCTAAATTAAATTAGATCGAACGATCTAGGGTTCCAAAAAATTTTGATTCTAAAACTTCGAACTCATGAATCAAACATGGAGGCTCTGATACCACTTGATAGAAATATTGTCTGTTAATTCATGAGATGAAGAACAAAATAAATATGGAAGCGTACCTGAATCCATTGATTGGCTTAATTGATCTTGAAGCAGACGTCTCTTTATGAGGTTCGATCTTCCAATTCACTACGATCCTTAATAACAAAGATGAAATCTTTGTTTCTCTTTCTATTGATAGAGATGCAGAAGAGAATAGAGAAAACCCTCTCTTTTGTGGCCGTATGAATTGGAGACCATAAACCCTAATGAATATATATATATAATATATATATATAATATATATATATATATATATATATATATTATCAAAACACAAAGGTTTTTGAATCCTAGGGCTGACTGTGCCAAGATAAAGAGTGGTTGGGATTAATCTGGTGAATCAACGGTTGGCATTATTGAGATGGGATTTTATGTGGAATGAGCATTATTGAGAGTGAGATTTTATGGGGAATCCAAAGAGTGGAGTTTGCACTCATAATGGTTGTGGATGAGCATTATTGAGAGTGGGATTTTATGGGGAATCCAAAGAAAATTCACATCCAGCAGTGACTGAGATTTAATATTTTGATGGGACCTCATAATTATTATTGTTCGTTTAAAATTGGGGGTCCAAGATTTTGAGGGGGAATACCTTAAATGAACCATGCCCTATGGACACGGGTTATGACTAGATATATATATATATATATATATATATATATATATATATATATATATCTATATATATATATATAATTGTTCCTCATCAAATTAGATTTATCTCCGGTATCTACGCATTATTTTCATGATAATTATATCCTTAAGCCAATTTTTCAAATAGATTTTGACTTAATTATTTAGATAGTCTAATACAATTAATTTATATGTGTAACCTCTAATTATTGAATAATTTTAATGGGGCCGAAGGACTGGTGTTATCAATCTTGAACTATGAGAGATGCCCTTGTCTTATCCGGGAGTTGGTTAGAGCAGCCGTGGGAGCGATTAGGGGTGTGCATCGGTCGGTGGTCGACCTATTTGGTCCCAACCGAAGTCGAACCGAAGTTAATCGGTTTGAAAATAAACAAAACCGAACCGAACCAACCAAATGGTCGGTTCGGTTTTAAAACCGACCGATTTGGTTCGGTTTGGATCGGTTCGACTTGGTCGATTTTGATCACATAAAAAAATGGGCTGTATGTTTTTTTCTTTTGTAAAAGCTCAGTCAACTTCTACTTTGCAACAGTAAATACAATTCGGTAGCTTCAATTCAACTTGCGCTTTGCATGTGGAAAAAAATACCAATTATACATTAAAAAAATGATATACATTCAACCAAAAGTCCCTTTCATGTGCACATGAGCAATTAGAAAAGAATAGGAGCCGTCAGCACTCCTTTCTAGACTAGAAAGAGAGAGAAGAGATCTCTTTCAACGTTAACTTGATAAATGGCTGTGATGTGAATAAATGAACCAAACATGTATAATACAACCCAATGAACACATACCCAACCGGCCAACCCTAATTAATTAACAAAGATTTGGTTCGGTTCGGTTTAGACGGTTTTTGGCATAACCAAACCGTGAACCGAACCGAATCGGTCGATTTTGAAAAAATTGAAGCCGAACCAACCAACCGAACCATCGGTTCGGTTTAAAAACCAATCGGTTCGGTTTGACTTGGTTCGATTGGTCGATTTGACTTAATTGTGCACAGCCCTAGGAGCGATCATGTGCCGGCCTGAGTGAGGTGTGTGATTTCTTTATTATTTTTGGGTTGGGCCGGCCTCTTTATGTGGGCCGGCATGTTCAAATTGTTTGAAAGCGGGCTGAGAAACTCACCAAGTACATTCAGAATAGAATTTACAGATGGTAGTAATCAAGTAATTAGATGTTGTTTCGCACCTTCATAGGTAGATAGACATAGAATTAGATCGAGTTTTTGTAGGTTTTCCTCAGACATTCCGTGTCTCGTCTTTGGGAAAATATGTGACCTCTAATACCCCAAAAAAAATTAAAAAAAAAACCTCGAAGCTCGATTTCTAGTATAGACATTTTATATAAAAATAAATTTTCATAGCTAGCACGGTCCCCACTTTGAAATGTAAGGAAATGCTCCATGACTCCGTGAGAGCTTTTTGAGATTTGAGAGAGGGGTTGTTTGTGTTAATGGTTGACAGGCCAGGCACATGGGAGCAGTAGCTACTGCTGTTGCTCTCCATACTGCACTCGCAAACACTTGCTAAATCTATCCGGCACTTTTTTTAAGGCTAATATATGGACACAGCAAAAAGTGATCGGTACTATTCCATTGTGGCAGTTCTAGTACTGGCCACTTTTTTGACAGTCCAAGACTGGACTGTCAGAAAAGTGGACAGTTCTGTTAGATCATGACAGTCCTTGTTAGAAATTGGACAGGACTGTCAGAAAAATTGAAAAGTGGGCTAGTCTAGATCACTTTGGTTTGTCCCATATAATTAGCCTTTTTTAACGACAACTACAATTTAATCTAGGTTTTGCATTGAAGTCCATTAGATCTCATATTTTTAAAATAAATCGCCTGAAAATTATAAATTGTTAAAAAAAATTCAAACTGCAGTAAATAAAATACGCCCTTCTCTCCAGCGAAAATAATTTTAAAATAGAACTAATATTACTACTAAAGAGTACCCATTCTGTCAATTGACGCATGAAGTAGAGGCAACACCAAAGCAATGGAAAGAAAATCATACGGAGTGCTTGCTTCAAAGCTGCCACCTTAGTATAATTAACTAATTAATAGATCCTAATTTTGCGATCCCAATGTCCCAAAAGCATTAGATTTGCTAAAAGAAGGTTTCCACTGACAAGGGCCCTGCTGTCGAAAAAGACCCAAACCCCCTCCTCGATGAAAGAGTGGAAGGAAAAAAAAAAAAAAAAAAAAGTAGCTCAAGGAATTAGTAAGCAGTACTAGTCTTTTTCTCAACACAGCCACCGCGTTCCCCACTTACTATGGTACGTGAAATCCGGGAGGGTACTTCTGGTCATGGAGTTCCTAAACTACCCTTCATTAATGGCCTGTACCGACCACTTTTGATTGAGGGTGTTGGCGTCATTGTAGCTCATGTGTAGTCCTTGTGTCAGATCAAGGTATTTGTAACTGAAGCTGAATCAAGAAATAGTAGCCGGCCCAGTGAGGAGGAGAAGAAGAAGAAGAAAGTCGCTGCAAGTTTGCAAAAGGCCACTTGCGGTGCATTGCTCACACTCAATTTGGAGGGGCAGAGTTGAGAGAGTGTGGTCAGTGCGAGGGTTGCCACTTCTAGGTAAGTGTTCTTTAACTAAATAAATTGCTTTGTTTGTTGAAGCAAAGAAGACAAAGGCAGGAGTAGAAGAGAGATGGAAGGAGAAGAAGATGAAGATGGAGAAGAAGAAGAATGGTTAACTATGGTGAGGGTTTTGTTCTTGGCTTGAGGAATGTGTGTTGTTGGAGTTTGATATTGGCAGAATAGGCTCAATCACTTCTCTCTTAGTTGGTTTTCTCATCCCTATTTTCTTTTCCTCTCTTGTGTTTTTCTTCCCACTTTTAGCTGATTCACATTGTAAAATACATTTTTTTTTGCGGTGCACTTGTTTCTTACTGCCCTTGTTTGTTTTGTCATTTGTCTTGTACATGTTGTGCTTTTGTATGTGAGTAGACAGTAGACTGGACAGGGAGATGGGAACCTGCTGCAGTATTGTGCATTTCCATCAGCAGTACCCGTCTTTTGTCTCATGGTTATTTCTTCTGCTTCTCTTTTTCTTCTTCTGGTTTGGCCTTCAATAGTTTATATTACTATTTTTGGTTTTTGTCCATTGTCATTAGGCAGAGGACTTGTGAGAGTATGAACGAAGAGGTAGGTGTTTAGTTGTAAAAGCAGGTGGTTGGGCGATAGGAGTACATCACATCAATTGAGTTGATTGTATCAAAACTCGCTTGTAATTGTTTAGCTTTATACTGAGATTGATCACAGGAGGACTTGCTCTTTGCATCTAGACCTTGGAAGATACATGTTTGAGTTTGAATGGGTTATTGGTGGAGGTATTCCAGTTTTAAAATTCTTTTCGACTTTAATCCAATGTTTGTATAGTTATAACAATGAATTTTGATAAAATTTCGTCATCTTTTGAACACAAGTTTTGATTCGAATTGTAACTCGACTTCAAAACAAAATTTGATACACATAACTTGTGACTAAAACACATTTGGGATCAAAGCTTGTGATTAAAAAAAATTAAAAGAAAGTTTGATATTCTTCGAGAATATATTGATGAAATCTATTTTACAACTAAATCACACTATCACAAATGGAACAATAGCAATTTGATGCTCTTTGGTTTAATGAGGAAGGAATGGGTTGTCAACAAATTTATGGCTATCAATAATTGAGTTACAAGATGAACCAACGAATATATAGGCCTCTAACCACGCACACGAAACTACCTGTTATTCATGTGAAGATGGTGTGACACACCGGAATTCCCGTTTGTAGCAAGTTTGTGCTTAGGAATTATCAGAATTCTACATGAAATTTTGGTTGTCTGCAAAATTTTGGGTTCCCCAAATCCGAATTTATTACGCAATTTTAGTCCCCGACAATAACACAATTAGTTCATATATTTGGTCAATTCGGTATCAAAGAACACGGGGAAGGTTTTTTGACACAAGTCAATGACCAACTTGATTTTGATATTCGACCAACCACGTCTCGATATGACTTTGTACGAGCTCAATAAATGCATGACATGAAGATTAAAACACAAGCTTGTTGGTTTCGACTCAGGAATTGGCATTATGGTTATCATTGTATTTTTGATTTTTTATGTATTTTTTTTGTTTCTTTTATTATGATCAATTGTACATTGGGTCGTGTTGGCACTAGGATATACAAATCCCAGCCTAAACCAAATCTTAGTCTACAAAAATGAACCTTACCAAATCCAAATTGTTCTGGAACACGGCTAACCTAACTCAGGTCGTACTCGGGCGAATTCGGTCCCTTGACCCATTTTCAATTTTGCATGTTCTTCCTGAAGAACTGGTCTCCAACGTTTGAAATTTTGTATGTAGGACAACTGAACTTTGGCCGAATTTGGTTCCCAGAGCCTAATAAAAAGTATAAATAGGCATTGAAACCTACATTGTTATTCACTCAATCACTCGTTCTTTCACTTGCCTATTCAGAGCTATTCAATCTTCTCATTTCCAAGAATCAACTCCCCAATCTTCTAGTGCCAACACGGTTCCGGTTAGAAGTCTGCTAGAGTTGTAAAGCCTGGCTTCAAGTTACTTTCATTCAAGTGTTTGAAGTTGGCGTACCCTTCGGATCAAAGCAAGTGGTTGTAAGAAGTGTAGTTCCCTGCTTCGTTCAGTTCAACAAGATGAATTACTGGCAAAACGCCGTTTAAACTTAGCTATGCAACGACTTGCTCGGACTCCCGCTTGTCAGGCAAGTACTCGCTTAGGTGGGTGGCTTCGATGAACCCGTCTCTTCCTTCTACACGAACACAGCCACCCCAAAACTGAAAAACCCTAATCCTAGCTCTATTGTTTCTCCCAAATATCTTGATGTTAGGCCCTAATACTTCGAATCTAAGGGTTTTGGCACGTTCTTTTCCACTCTATGCCGCTATTTTTTTTTGGTAATTCCTACTCTTTTCTTGTCAATTTTATATGTCTTCTAGGTATTTCAAGAAAAAGAAAAGAGGAGATGGTGTTTCTACATAAAGCCCATCATACACGCCTCTTGAAAGTCTATTTAGTCCACTTCTACCATCCGATGAGGATGACTATGATTCTACGTTATTCGTAGACTTAGAAACCTCACTCGCCTGGTTTCATGACTTTCACAAACATCCCATATGTCCGAAAATTCTACTAATTTTAACATTTTTCTGAAATATTGCTTGACTTTCCAAAACGTTAACCTACATGAATTTGTAGAAATTTCCAAGCGATATACGGCAACACCATTCAGATGTTTTATTGCAACTTATAATATTCTCATTTAGACTTCCATATATTTATGAGTTTATGTACTTGCATGTCTATGCTACTAAGTTTTAATGATTTCTACCATTCTACTTATCCAATTAGACATATTGTTGGCCATGTTTATTTCTCTATCTTTTTGGTATGATCTTTTCTTCTTTGTTATGTTATTTTTGGTCACAAATTGCGGGGGACCTTTCATTTTGAACAAATGACAAAGGAGAGAAGAGTATATATACCAAGAGTCAAATGCGCTAAGTACCAAACGAGGAGATATAAATTTTTTCAAGTTTTTTTTGATATTATTTGGTATAAACTCAAAGTTGTCAATTATCAAAATGGAAAAGATTGTTGGCCCATTGGTCATAGTCACACCTGATTTTGATAATCAACATAGACTTTGGTCGATACACAAATAATACATTACAGGTACAAGAACAGAACGTCTACTACCAACAAGCTACTACTCGCCGTCTTCGTCGTACAAAAACTATAAATGCAGATCAAGAATTGTTTTCTATTTTAATCTATATTTTTTACTTTTTATTGAGTTTAGAAAAAATGTAAGGTTGATCGGATTGGCAACTGGCTTTCTATACTCCACATTCAAAAGCCTACATATATACCCAATCCTATATCAAAACCTATACCCAACCCTATATCAATCCTATACCCAGAACACATACAAAAAGCCCAACATTATTTGAACATATATTCACATAAGAACCCTACCCGAGTTCGGCCCTAACTCTGTCCGAGTTTTGCTAATTTGTTTCCAGAACAGCTTGGTCTTCCTGAATATTTGTAACCACTTTGCAAATTACGAGATTTATGGACCCAAACTCATGTCGAGTTCTGCCCTAAAAGTTGCTATAAATAGATAAGAACTTTCCATTCCAAATCAATTCATTCCTCTCTTCTCTCTATATTTAAAAGCATTACAGGGCTACTCACTTTATATCTAGCCTTTAACAACTCCTAGCCAAGCCAAATGCCATTTCGTTCAATTTAGAGTTTGGTTGTTCTAGTTGTAAAGAAGGCTCTCCAAAAACGTTTCAGTTTTCAAGTTTGCCGTATTTGAAGTTGTGAGTCCTTCGGATAAAAATCCATGGTTGTAAGAAGCTGCAAGCGCTCGGTTAAAGCTTATGCCATAGTGGATTAACATCGAGCAAGAATACTCGAGACTGGACAAGTCCTCTCAGAGGAAACCAATATACATCGCTGTGTCATGAGTTTGCTTTTTCGATGCTCTTTACTTACTGCATTTAAATTTCATAGTTTGCTTGTTTCTCTATACCTGTGATACTGCTTATAATTTTTTTAATTGGTAATTTTTTTCCGCTGCACACATGCACTCTATTCACCCCCCCTCTAACGGTGCTTAACATTCATACACCTTTGTCGAGAGGTAAAATTGGTGCGAATTGACCATAGTGAGAATCGCCAGATTATAGAGCTGGGATGACTAGTTTGTAGAGGCTAAAATTGGAATAAGTGCTCTTGAGAGTTTGACGATTTATAGGAATGAAATGGACAATGATATTGATATTGGTGTTTTATGGATATATGGCTTCTGTGAGACTCGTCTCACAGTATCGATATTTATATACGGATACGTATTTTGTACTGTATTTGTATTTTTTAGTTTTTGGAATGCTTTGAAAATTTTCCAAATTATAAATTTTTTTCTTGACCGGCATACCACCGGTGTACCGGTGTGTACCGATAGCATACCGTCTGGACAGATTTTCCACTTGCTAAATATTTTCGATTTCAGATATTTTCTTGAATAGTGTTTTCGATATTTTCGTGAATATCGTTTTGGATATTTTGATGAATAGTGTTTAGATATTTTCATGAATAGTGTAGATGTATCCTATTATCCAATGGATACTTGTTTTCTTTTGATGGTTAGGATTGATCTAGATCATGACATGGATCACAATCCGATGGTCACGATTAATTCCTCCTTCTATATATACCCTCTCACTTTCTCTCTCCTCTCTCTTTCATTCTTTCTTCCATTCCTATTCTCTTTCATCCCCCTTCCTCAAGCTTAAGAAAGCTTGGGCTTGAGGCCTAGAGTGTGGTTTTGTACCCCTCTTGGTGGTGGAGTATAAAATTAGGCTTGGAGATTAACCTAGGCAAGTACATCTTGCCAAATTCTTGAACCATATTATTTTGTTATCATTTTGGTTTTTTCTTGATATTAAGTGCTTAGAATTTTCCTTAACTCATTTTTGTTAAATATGTTTTCCTTATGATTATCGTCTATATGCATGTTTCTAAATTTGGTTAGAACTAGATTTTGATTTTCTGTTAAAATTTAATATTGACTTGGTAGAAAACTCAGAATCAAGAGTGATACTGGTGTTACCATCATGGATCTAGGTCATATATGCATATATGAGGCCCTCACCTAGCTTGTATACATAGATTTTGAGTTTGGTGGAAATCAGAACCCGTTTCGGTTTTCCGAGAACCTATTTTTGGAGTATTTTAAGGTACTGATCTATCAAATCTTTGAATTTGTGAAAACTAATACTCCCATATTGTAAGGAATTAATTTTCATGCGATTTTGACTTTGAAAATCCGAATTTTGATTTAAAACGAAATTTTTATGGCCGAAACAAGTTTTGGAGTTTTCAAAAATCAACTTTCTATGACGGTTCAGATAATCCGTCGGTAATCCGCAGAAATCTGTCGGATCATCCGAATTTGCTTTAGAAACTTGTTGTGACACTTTGAAAAATCTGCCGGTAATCCGCAATAATCCGCCGAATGATCCGGTTAGACTATTTTTGTCTGTTTTTGCCTTTTTGTCCGTTTTTGTTTGTTTTTGATATTTTCTTCGATTGTAATAAATTCTTAACATGATTAGATGACCTTGTATACTTAGAAAATGATTGTACACCCTATAACACTTGACACTAGCTTATGTTCATATGTTCTTCTATACTCACTATGTATTGCTATGCCCTTCCAGATTTATTGTACTTTACAGTCTATGTCATGTCCAATATTTGATTGATAGTGACCCTGTCGTGGGGCACTCTTGTACATGTCTTTTTTAGCTTTCTTGATAGTGGCCTGTCATGGCGCACTCTTGATTCTAGTACATGTCTAGCTCCTTGATAGTAGCTTATCGCAGCGCACTCTTGTCTTGATATTGTCATGTCTTGTTGTGACTTGTTGTAGTGCACAATCTTGCTTGTCTTGTCTCGCATGTCTTATGTCTAGGATGGATTCTGCGAAATGCCACACCCGGAATCCTAAATGAATATGTTAGGAACTATACAACTAGCTTGATTGTCAAGATCATTGGGAGGTAAGATTTTTCTGGTTACCTGCACCCCTGGTTACCTGCACCCCTAGTTCACGATTTTTATATATATATCTACTTGGGATTTTGAGCTATCTGTCATGATAAGCACTCTTCTAGTATACCGTCGAGTGGAGCTGTCACCCCCAGTTTCCAAAAACAGGGGTTTTGTCTTTTTTTCATTTTTAGATTATTTTGAAATTATTGATTTATTTATTGTAATATTTTGGGGTTATTTGAGTCGGATTCGAATTTCAGCTCAATCCGACTTGAAACGGGGACCCGGGATAGTTTTGACCCTAGTGGACCCCACACTAGTTAGCCATGGCCCACATGTCATTTATTTTAGTTAGTGACTAGGCTAATTTATTTGGATTAGGATTTATTAGATTAGTGTGTTAGAATGACCAAACTAGCCACCGACTTAAACTATTTTCCTAAATACTAATAGAATAGGCTAGAGGGGGGGTATTTTAGGCATTTCAAAATGGACCATAGCAGCCCATATGGCCAGCCAAGTGAGGAGGGGATAGGCATGGGTTCATTTCATTATGTCACTCTTCCATTCTCTCTCTTGTTCTTCCCCAAATTTCTAGAGAGCAACCCCTAGTGATTTCATCTCCAAATCAACCCCTCCTTCCACCAAATCTTCTTCTTTCTTCTCTACTCCATGAAAGGAAGGTGCTAGCCAAGTTTGGAAGGATTCGGAGCCCGTTCGTGTCATATTGGAATCTCTACGTGTCCGTGACGTGTCAGAAGGCTTTTTCCTTTAAATCTCTCTTTCGGAAGGTATAACCTCTCCTCTAAACCATCCTTTCAGGCATATATGTCTATTTTGAACCCGTAGGAATAACCCCCATGGTTGTGTGTCCATTTGAGTCCATTTCGTGTCCATTTGGGCACTTGTAGAGGTGTCCTATGAGTAGGATCGTGTCCTAATGGGAAAACCCCTATTTGGACACATGTGGGATTATTGTGTAATTGATTTAATGTTGTTTTAACTTTTATTCCAGATTTTCTAGGTGTTTAGGAATGAGTTTTTTTTTATGTATCATATTGTATCATATTGTTAATATCTAATCTATATGTATATTGGTGGTGTATATATATATCTCATTCCATATATATATATATATATATATATATATATATATATATATATATATATATATATATATATATATATATATATGACTTAGATATATATGGATATATATTTTGATGGTGTGAATGTGTATTTAGTGTTTGTATGGGATGGTCGACCAAGTTTGGGTGTAGGTATGTGTTGTGTGTAGGATGGGTGTATGAGGAGGAAATGAAGAGTAGTATAAGAATTGGTTTGTGGGGAGTAGAGTTGGTATAGAGTTGATGAGAGTTGTATGTGGAGTGTGTGGTATGGAGAGGGGATTGAGTGGTGTGAGAGAGGGTGAATAGATGGTGGAGTTGAGGGGGGGAGGAACCAACTGAAAACAGTCCCAACAACAGCCCCTATATTTCACACAAAACTAGTCTAAAACCCTGCCCTTAACACAGCCATTGACAGCCCTTGGTACACCCTTAAACACCCCTTCATTCAGACCACACAACCACAGTTGGCTGTCACTTGTGGCTGTCCCAATGACAGTCCCAATTCACCTTGGGGTGTACACATTCCAGTCCCCATGTCCTGCATATATCAACCCTTAAATCCAGCAATGTTAGCCTCCAACCCAGCCTTGATAGCCCTAAGAACAGCCCATATATTCAAGCCTAAAACCTGTCAATAACAGCCCTACAAATCACCACCATAGTAGCCATGTATGCACCCTCCAAACCACAACATGGCAACCCTATATCAGTCCATTGATTGTCCCCTCAAACCACTACACAACAACCCCATTGGCAACCTCAAATCAGTCCTTAACCCTGTCCAGGTTTTGGCCATTCATGCAACCTCCAACCAGCCTTGTACATCCTAGTTTTAGGCCACAACATCCTCCCCTAACAAGCCATGTATGGCTGTCCCTTACCCTTTGGACTGCCACAAAACCAGCCCACAAATGGACAGTAGTAGCAGTCCCATACCTGTCCTTTGTAGCCCCTTTGTTCACCCCATGTTAGTCCCAATGTTAGCCTATATGGCTGTCAAATTCAGTTTCAAACCACCCTTGGTACACCCATATTGCTGTCCACATTTTAGCCAATAATTCAGCCCCTAAACACAAGCCCTTTAGCTTCCCATAACCTGTCACTTACCACCACAAATTCAGTCCATAATTTTAGCTATATAGGAGTGTGTGTATGAGTAGATATTGAGAGAATGAGAGAGTGATATAGGGTGTTGAAGGGATGAGTAGAGATGAGTTTGAGAGTAGAGATTTATTTAGAAATTGATATAGAATTAAAGAGTTAGAGAGTGATTTTGGATAGGGTGTTAGAGAGGGAGAACAACCCTTAGCTTAGCCTATATCTAAGCCTAAGTGTGTGTGTGTGAGTTATATAGGAGAGCCTACATGTGAGCCTATATAATATGTGTGTGTGTGAGATTGTATAGGAACCTATATATGATAGTGAGTGTGAGTCTAGATATGGATATATAGTGAGCCTATATATAGCTATTAGCCTATAGGTGTGAGCATGAGTGTTAGCCTATATGTAAGTCTATATAGGTGTGTATGTGAGTGAGTGAGGTATCATGAGTGTCATGTGAGAATGGTGCAAGGGTAAAGGTAATGGGTAAATACCAACATGTACCATAAGATGACTTAGATGACCTAAATACTAGGTTTTCTTGGTAGGTAATATTAGTATAGGATAGTATCTAGCTATCCTAGGAAGCCTAGGCTAGTATTCCTAGGTTAGAGTGGATTTGGACAAGGTATTGGTATTTACCTTGGTAAGGTAATGTAGGTAATACATAGAAATAGGGTATTTGAGTTTGGAGTCTAAGATAGAGTTAGAACTTGGTTCTCTTGGTTGGTAATGATCAAATATAGTGCTCCTAGACTAGTTTTGACATCGGTTGACCATTTTGACCAAAAGTCAACGAGTCAACCGAGAGTCAAACTTAGCCTTTAAGCGACCAGATTTGACCAAAACCAAACTAGAGTTGACCAGTTGACTGAAAGTCAACAGTTGGTCAACATTGACTTGTTTGACCTAGGGTTGACTCTGTGTTGACCAGAGTTGACCAGAGTTGACTTTTTGACTAAAGTCAACTATAAGTCAACCCTTGACCCAAATTGACCTAGTTTGACTTGGATTGATTTCTGTGACATTGTTTGACCTTGA
Source organism: Iris pallida (assembly GCA_029216955.1). Lineage (NCBI taxonomy): Eukaryota > Viridiplantae > Streptophyta > Magnoliopsida > Asparagales > Iridaceae > Iris > Iris pallida. Next base: position 10,743,758 of record JANAVB010009399.1, read on the forward strand.
TTGTCCTAGTGTGACTTAGTATGACCTAGTATGACCTAGTTTAGCTTGTGACTTAGGTTTGACCTAGATTGACCTAGAATTCATTTAGAATGCATTGTAATGCATCTTATTATCATTTTTAGACTCATAGTGACTTGTACTGTTCTATAGGAGACAGACACCACTCCTCGGAAGTATATTCTCTTCATACACTCAGGCTATCAGGCGATTACATTCTCTGACCGTTTCATACTTGTCTGGATTTACATTCTTGTTCTAGATTACTGTACTTGATGCTGACACGATTGTTATCACGGATTGGTACTATATGGATCTCCTTTTGGGATGTTATCCCCTTGTATTCACTAGATACATATTGTGATGTGCGTTTCACTTCCATATTGTATTTATTGAATACCTATATCCTTGTATACTCCTTGTGCATATTGTACTCTCAGTATCACATGAGTCCCAGGGATAGACCATTGTACTGTATTGTATAACATTGTACAATTATTGTATAACATTGTACATCTATTGTATAATATTGTACATCCATTGTATATTGTACACTATTGTGAAAGATAACGTAACAGGAGTGGATCCTTGTGTATTGATTGGGGAGGGGAGTAGAATTGGTTATGTACTCAAATCCTATTGTACAACATTGTATAACTATTATATGTCTATTGTACACCCACGTATAATGGTTACCATTGCATTGTCCTAGTCGTTTACATAACCATATTGTACTCTAAATTACATGTTCCTTATAGTCTTACTTAACATATATAGATATTTCATTATCAAATCTCTACTATTTTCTATACATTCTTCTTTCAGTGTTTTATGTACCTTACTCTATTGCATGCTTTATATTTTCTAATATGATATGAACTGCGTGAGATGTTTTGTGCTCGCTCCTGTCCTGACTGGACCTGTTAAAATATTACAGAGGATGAGGCCTGCGTAGACACCTTCTATGGGACAGCTGTAGATGACTTATGTGACCCAGATTTCCAGCCTGATCCACTAGCTTAGAGACTGAGGCTCCCTAGTCTAGGTTTTACTATTTCTGTCTTCTGAGATCTGATTGTATATATTCTTTTATTTTAGTATTAGAGACTTGTATTGAGTTGGATGTTCTGTTTTGTATGGCAGTAGACACTTAGACTCTTTCTCTCTGATTGTATCATGTGGATCTTTTATTCCAGTATCTATCTATCTTTTATTTTCATCATTCTACCTTAGATGTGATTGAGACTGTATATTGCTACGTCACCTCCATTCGGAGTGTATATACTGTACAGTACCTTTATATGGTTAGATGATTGACCTAGGACAGCGTTCTACCGCCGATACTGCGGCGTAGGCTGGGCGTTGTTACGTTTTCGTACCCTCACAGTGGGTGCGGGTCGTGACACGTTTTTAGTGGTGGTCCATGCAGGTCGAGTTTATGTGGTATTCGAACTAGAGTATCACTACAGCCTGCAGTAGGATTATGATATTTTTGGAGGTACTCAATCACATTAGAAAAACTATTATCTAATTCATACTATCTCAGTTCTTGCTGATATTGTTCTCCTTGAATATAACTGTCCTCCTTTGCTATTTTGACTCATTCTCAGCAATTGTTTCTTTGATCTGTCTCCAGGATGGTTGAGACGAGATCTCATCGCCAGGGCCAGAGGGATGCCGATGAGAGGTCTGCCACCTCTCATATCCAGCAGCCAGCCCCTGGTACCGCAGTCCCAGTCATGCCAGCTGGGGTAGGCGTTTCAGCTGCGGTCGGAGGAGCCCTTCCACCAGCAGCAGGGGGTACGCCTCCACTAGTTCGGGGGCAGGATCCAGTCATTCCAGAGGTGTCTTTCCAGTAGCTGTCGCCTACAGGAGACATGGACGCGGCTCAGATATTCGCTTACTTTCAGCAGTTTATGGAGCAGCAGCAGCCCGACAGGATAGGAGCATGGAGTTGGCCCTTACGACAGTTGCAGCCCGACCAGTGGTTCAGCTGCCGAAGACGTCGGGGATAGAGCAGTTCCAGAAGATGAGCCCCAGAGACTTTCTGGGGACAGAAGGGATTCTATATGCCGATGAGTGGATCGAGCAATAAGAGGAGATCTTTCGCCTGGCCAGGATACCAGTAGATCTTCAGATTGAGGCAGCAGCTAGCCGGATGCGAGATCTTGCTCGTACCTGGTATCAGTTAGACCCCAGAGTGGGGGTAGCCGGACAGACTTGGGAGGTTCAAGGGCTTCTTCAAGAAGAAGTTCTTCCCAGATTCAGCGCTCAGAGCTTTAGAGTCGCAGTTCGAGAGCCTAGTTCAGGGGAGCCTGTCAGTGGAGGAGTACGCTGGGGAGTTCGGCCGCCTCAGCAGATTCATGGAGGGTTTGAGCAAGGCGGCAAGGCCCAGAGGTTCCGGAAGGGTCTGGTCAAGGAAGTCAAGTCCTTGACCAAGGGCAACAAGGATGCCACATTCGAGGAGATTCTGACGGAAGCCTTATTGGCGGAAGATGATCTTGAGCTTAGGCTCAAGAGGGGGCGAAACCCAGTTGGGCGCAGCAGCGCGGACGGCCAAGAGGTCGCACGTCCAGCATCAGTTTCAGCAGCAGTATCAGCAGAAGTATCAGCAGCCGATGGTCCACTTCCAGTAGCAGCAGCAGAGGCCTGTTCTGTATCAGGGACAGAGACAGGTGCAGTATCAGCAGGAACCCAGGCATCAGCAGAACACTATGTGCAACTTCTACAAGAAGCAAGGCCATGGATAGGACGACTACAGGAAGAGGCTGGTATGTGTTTACTTTGCGGTTCAGCAGAGCATCAGTGTAGAGAGTGTCCCAAGAACCCGACACCATTGGCTCAGATAGCACCAGGAGCTAGGGCTCCTGCCAGGCAGCAAGGGGACCACCATTACAGACTCAGCAGCAGATGTTCGTACAGCATCAACAGCAGGCCAGGGAAGGCCAACCAGGGCGAGCTTTTGCCATGACAGCCGAGGATGCTCAGGCCGTTGGAGATCTAGTCGCAGGTTCCGTTTCTTTGATTCAAATTCTGCAATTACTGCCTTAAAATTTAATTACATCTGTTTCTTCATTGTTGATAAGTTTCGATCTGGTGCTTCATTATGATTTAATTTTTTCTCTGAGATAAGTCGTATGGGCTAGGTCCCTCGATTATGAGATTTTAGAATCCTCTAGGGTCATGCTAGCAGGCATAGTGAGGACATATAGTCGGATTATGGACGTATTTCTCGGGTGTGGGAATTTAAGGTTTTCGCTGCCAAGCGCGCGACAATACAAAAATTTTAAATACCATAATTCTAGAGGTATGTACCATAGTTGAAGACTCTGTGATTATCGTAGCCTTGCTCACTGGCATGACAGAGATTCTGAGTATCATGATGATTGGATAGACGCATACGATTATCGATTGTATGATTTTCTGTGGTTACCTTGTTTTAAAATTTGAGGATGATTCTTTTAAGGTGGATAGACCTATAGTGTCTATTTGAGTGTAATTTTAAATTTTATAAATTTAATTATTTAATTCATGCCTTGATTTTTGAGATTTTAATCATTTTAATTTTTAGCCATGACTTGTGATTTCGATATTCTACTATTGTTGGTTTTAATTTCGAGGACGAAATTCTTTTAAGGTGGATAGATTTGTCACCCCAGTTTTCAGAAACAGGGTATTTTTGTCTTTTTTTTTTTTCAGATTATTTTGAAATTATTTATTTATTTATTGTAATATTTTGGGGTTATTTGAGTCGAGTTCGAATTTCAGCTCAATCCGACTTGAAATGGGGACCCGGGGTAGTTTTGACCCTAGTGGACCCACACACTAGTTAGCCATGGCCCACATGTTATTTATTTTAGTTAGTGACTAGGCTAATTTATTTGGATTAGGATTTATTAGATTAGGTGTTAGAATGACCAAACTAGCCCCCGGCTTAAACCCTTTTCCTAAATACTAATAGAATAGGCTAGAGGGGGGGGGTATTTTAGGCATTTCAAAAATGTACCATAGCAGCCCATATGGCCGGCCAAGTGAGGAGGGGATAGGCATGGGTTCATTTCATTATTTCACTCTTCCATTCTCTCTCTTGTTCTTCCCCAAATTTCTAGAGAGCAACCCCTAGTGATTTCATCTACAAATCAACCCCTCCTTCCACCAAATCTTCTTCTTTCTTCTCTACTCCATGAAAGGAAGGTGCTAGCCAAGTTTGGAAGGATTCGGAGCCCGTTCGTGTCCTATTGGAATCTCTACGTGTCGGGACGTGTCGGAAGGCTTTTTTTCTTTAAATCTCTCTCCCGGAAGGTATAACCTCTCCTCTAAACCATCCTTTCATGCATAGGTCTATTTTGAACCCGTAGGAATAACCCCCATGGTTGTGTGTCCATTTGAGTCCATTTCGTGTCCATTTGGGCACTTGTAGAGGTGTCATATGAGTAGGATCGTGTCCTAATGGGAAAACCCCTATTTGGACACATGTGGGATTATTGTGTAATTGATTTAATGTTGTTTTAACTTTTATTCCAGATTTTCTAGGTGTTTAGGAATGAGTTTTTTTATGTATCATATTGTATCATATGTTAATATCTAATCTATATGTATATATGGTGGTGTATATATATATATTCTCTCTCTCTATATTATATATTATATATAATATATATATATATATATATATATATATATTATGAATGTGTATTTAGTGGGTATGTGTTGTGTGTAAAAATAATATATATATATATATTATGACTTAGATATATATGGATATATTTTTGATGGTGTGAATGTGTATTTAGTGTTTGTATGGGGTGGTCGACCAAGTTTGGGTGTGGGTATGTGTTTGTGTAGGAAGGGTGTATGAGGAAATGGTGAAGAGTATTAAGAATTGGTTTGTGGGGAGTAGAGTTGGTATAGAGTTGATGAGAGTTGTATGTGGAGTGTGTGGTATGGAGAGGGGATTGAGTGGTGTGAGAGAGGGTGAATAGATGGTAGAGTTGAGGGGGGGAGGAACCAACTGAAAACAGTCCCAACAACAGCCCCTATATTTCACACAAAACCAGTCTAAAACCCTGCCCTTAACACAGTCATTGACAGCCCTTGATATACCCTTAAACACCCCTTCATTCAGACCACACAACCACAGTTGGCTGTCACTTGTGGCTGTCCCAATGACAGTCCCAATTCACCTTAGGGTGTACACATTCTAGTCCCCATGTCCTGCATATATCAACCCTTAAATCCAGCAATGTTAGCCCCCAACCCAGCCTTGATAGCCCTAAGAACAGCCCATATATTCAAGCCTAAATCCTGTCAATAACAGCCCTACAAATCACCACCATAGCAGCCATGTATGCACCCTCCAAACCATAACATGGCAGCCCTATATCAGTCCATTAATTATCCCCTCAAACCACTACACAACAACCCTATTGGCAACCTCAACTCAGTCCTTAACCCTGTCCAGGTTTTGTCCATTCATGCAACCTCCAACCAGCCTTGTACATCCTAGTTTTAGGCTACAACAGCCCCCCTAACAAGCCATGTATGGCTGTCCCTTACCATTTGGACTGCCACAAAACCAGCCCACAAATGGACAGTAGTAGCAGTCCCACACCTGTCCTTTGCAGCCCCTTTGTTCACCCTATGTTAGTCCCAATGTTATGATTTCAAATTTCCTTTCTTCCCATTTGTTCTATTTTGATGTTTTGTTCTAAGAAGATGTAGACTGTTGGTTGACTTGAGTAATGGTAGTGTGTTATAGTAGACTTGTAGGACTACTAGTGTTCCTGTTAGACTAATGACTCAGGCTTGTGGTTTGGTTTAGACTATAGGTAGAGTAGTAGTAGGCCATAGTGTTAGCTTGAGTTTTAGTTTAGTCTATAGGCTTGGGTTTAGTACTTAGGCCTATAGGATTTCTAGCCTATAGCTAGTATTAGATTTGCCTAGGTTGTTAGTCTAGTATATAATTCTATTAGACTTTGTGATTGTGGTTTAGGCCTAGTGTTGACCTAGTGGCCTAGAGTGTTGACCAAGTTTAACTTTGACCTAGTTTGACCTAGACAGTTGACCAGGGTTGACTTAGAGTTGACTTTGACCTAGATTGGCCTAGAAATCATGTAGATTGCATCATAAACATCATTTGTCTTATCTTAAACATATTATAACCTGTACTGCTCTATTTAGGATATTGTGACTCCGGTGCAGACATCTGACATACACTACTCTTTTCAGAGTATCAGGCGAGTACATTCTCTGATAGTTCTTCCATTTACTTGTCGTTTAATATATTTCAGTTGTAGCTAGTTCTATCTGATTCTCTGTTTCAAACACAATTTGATATTGCTGGATACATTTCATGCGACACTCACTTATTTATGTCTAGCCTCTATTTCTGGAACCACCTACTGGAACTACCCTGGAATCAAATACTGGAACCACTCGTGTACTGGCTGGACTTATACCTATTTTCGTGTCGGATTATGGATTCACTTGTACTTGCTGGATAGGGAAACATTGGAATAGGCATGTGAACATACCCAAATACTGGAACCACTCCCTTGGAATTATACTGGAACGATAGCCATCCCACACTTGGCTGAGTGTGCGGTGTGCCATATTACCTACGGCCGTTCACATGTCGATCCTGATATTTTAAAATACACTGTTAGAGTATAGGCTGGACTCACCCTGGAACCTTTGATCACCGACTGGACTCACCTCATACCGGACTCATCTTGTACTCGAATCACCTGGTATCAGATTCATGTTATCTAGATTTACTTAGGTTTTGCACTTGAGAACGACCAAGACGGTCCCAGTGATCGGCAGCGCCTCGACACTCTTGAGGCCATACTCCAAACCTTTGTTAAATTAGTGGACGAGATCAAGGCTGCCCTATCGGCTTTACAAGCAAGGACACCTGGTCAAACAAGCTTGGGTCCCGTCGTCAATGCGGACTCAAATACGACCACGCCAACCCCGGGCAATGATCCACCCGAAATATCGGCTCCCACTGTTACAGAAGAAGCTAGGAAGGCGAGAAGAGAGGTCTAAGAGCTCCGTGCAATGTTTTACGCCCGAGAATCCTCTTAGGACCTCAGGATAAGACAGCAGTATCCCGTTGCATGGAGAGATGTCCCCTTCCCTCCATGATACAAACCATTCAACATCAATCCATATGACGGGAAGACCTCTGCGGGCCGGTATATGACCTACTTTGAGGTCACAACAGACCATCTGCCATATGACGACGCCATCCTCACGAGATTATTCATCGGGGCATTGAAGGGGGTCGCGTTTGATTGGTACCGCAACCTGTCAGATAACTGCATCCATTCATTTGCCGGCTTCAAACATATGTTCTTGGAAAGGTTCTACGAGGTGGGACAAGATGTGACGATGTTAAACCTTATGGACGTTGTTCAAGGAGAAAAAGAGCTGACAAAGAATTACATCGAGCGGTTTCGCCAAACCGCGATGAAATTGCCCTCTGGTAACCCGAACTCTACTTTAATTATGATTTGCCAAAAGAGGCTGCTCCCTACAATCAGCCTCTGGATAGGCGAAAGTCAATTCAAAGACTGGAAAGCTTTCATCATCAGCGACACTAGCACAAAAGCAAAATTGAAGAAGGCTCGCCAACTGGGGCTGCATATCTCGAATGGAGAGGATAAGAAAACGCCCTAATACCAATAACAATAATGGCGGTTGTTCCTCTAACAACCGGGACACCAAAGGCAAACAGGCTATGGTTGTCGATACAGCCCAAAAGCCTGAACCAAAGCAGGTAGAGAAACAATGGCCTCGGATGACCTACTCCTTTGAGGATAGCCATGTCAAGCCCATCTTTGACATGCTCTTGCAAGGGGACAGAATTCAGCTCCCTCCACCGAGACATGAACCTCGTCCTGCAGAGATGGAGAACCCGAAGTACTGTCACTTCCACCGCTACGTCCACCACGATACTCAAGACTGCTTCCAATTGAAGCGGTACATCCAGAACCTCATCGATTCCAAGGTTCTATCCATTGATTTCGAGGATATAACCGTGGCTGCTAACATGGTGTCGGTCCAATTCAGCAGCTTCCTTCCAACGAGGACTCAAGATGGCGTAGTACCCATCCCCGGGGCAACAATGGAGGTCACTAACCTTTCACCTCCCCAAGACCAGATGATTGGACTGGTGCCTCTCACCACGTCAAGAGGGGAGGTCATGTGGGTCCATCCGGACTTGGTGCCTGAAGTAACTCAGTCAGCATCATCCTCTACCGGTAAGAAAGAGCGGGAAGGCTAAGTCTTGCCACACAATCTCAGCCAGAACCGAAGAAGCAACAGCTGTCGTTACCCGGTCCGGTACACAATCTCAACCAATACCGGATAACTCGGCTGAAGATCGTCAACCGACCCTACTGATGCCCCAAGACCCTCTCAGCCTCCGCCGGCCGACAAGCCTAAGCCAAAGGAGACCCGCTTCGACAAGCCGCTCCGTAAAGACGCACCTCATGGGTGGAGAGGCCTTACAATTTTGACATCCTGGCATAATTGGCCAACACACTAGCAAAATTGTCATTATATGAGATCTTGAGGCTCTCCAACGATGTTTGCGTCGCACTGAGTGAAGCACTTCAGAATGCTGACGCTTATTTGGCTCAGGTCAAGTTTACAGGGGAGATCTCGCCAGCGAATTTCCAGGACAATGCTTGTACAGGCGCAATGCCCAACATCGTGTTCACTCCGTAGGATATGCTCATCAAGACCAACCTACACGATCGCCCTATGTATTACACTGGATACATCGACGGCATCAAAGTAGATCGAATGCACATTGATCACGATTCTTCAATAAGCATCATTCCGAAGAGCTTGCTTCACCTCCTGCGCATCCCTATGCATCGGCTGTCACCTACCAACATCGCCATCAGTGGTTTCAATTCGGAAAGAAGCTATCCTATTGGGAAGGTTCGCCTGAAATACCAAATTGGCGACCTCCAGTCGGAAGTGACTTGCTACGTTATAGACGCTGATACGTCCTACAATATTCTCCTAGGGCGTCCTTGGATACACGATTATATGATCGTGCCATCCACATTGCACCAGTGCTTCAAATATGTCGACAAATATAGCTTCGTAAGAACGGAGTTCACCGACGTCGATCCCTTCAAAGGGGTTGAATCCTACTATTCGGATGCCTGCATGTACGAGAAATCGAGAAAGCACCTGATTGAAGAGAATGCTCAAGATCAAACAGAGGCTACAATAGGATTAGAAGAACCTCTGAAGATCCATCTCCGGGCCCGTAAACCAGGCAGAACTGCACCTGTTGTAGCTACTCTGCGTAAAGAAGTAACCAGTCCACCGGTGCTTACTGCACAAAAGAAGCAGATGGTTATTCGACTCCAAAGGGCTAGCTAGGGGCCGAGACCCACTGTGGAGCCAATGACAATCGGACTGCCAAGAGTCGGCCAACAACAATTAGAAGAGATAAATCCTTCGGTTAAGCCGATGGTCATTCGTCTCCCCAGGACAAATCGACAGCCCAGCACTGAGCCAAGGATCGCTAGTGAGCCAACGAACCCACGTCCAGCACCACCAGTGGAACTCTTGATGATCAAGCTGCCCAGGTCATCCTTCCAATCTTTAATAATGTAGGGGGTGGATGAAGAGGAGTTAGAGCTAGCCAAATATATGGCTGAGCATACTGATGTTCCCTCTGCCGATGATGTAATACCGCCAGAGAAGATACCTTATTTTATCAATAAAGAGTTATCTTTAAACTACCTCGAGCTTAACAAGCTCCGTATAATGTATGTTATGGAACACGGTATGGGCATCAACTTACACACACAAGTGACAAATACCACGAACCAACTTACTCCCGTGGAAGGCGCTTGCTTCATAGTCGCAGGAGAGGATCATCCAATCATCTTCGGTCGAAAGAATGACCAACAGTCCTTCAGGCCAGAAGAAGTCAATTTTAAGCCCGGCACCGAAAGACTGCCGCTTTATCTATAGTTCTCGATCCAAGTACCTCATGCAAAAATAAGGGTATGTTTTCCATAATAAATTCACTTTATTATTGTGTTTCTGGGAAAATAAACTTTAGGAATCCGATCTAGAAGACGATCGCTTTATCCCTTGAACGATGCGAAGAAGAAAAGTTCTCAAGATTTTGACAGCAATTTAGATATTCTGTATATCTGTACAATGAATGAGAAGAGAACTCTATTTATAGAGTCAAAATAACTAACAAAGATAACTGTTTTCATAACCTATGCATAGTTGATAATCACGCAGGACTCAAGCGTACGCAAGGTTGATGAGCAGTTACTGGACGTGGCCCATAACTGTTGGACACATGGCAATCATGCATGAGTCGTGTGCAAGTTATTGGGGCACGCATACGAGAGATCCGTGGCATGGCTGCCACGTACTCCAATCTGATAATTTGAGATGAAATCTACGCCAACTTGGGGCAGAAGGCTTCAGAATCCACGCAGTCTTGGGGCAGAAAGCTTCAGAATCCACGCAGACTTGGGGCAAAAAGCTTCAGAATCCACGCAGACTTGGGACAGAAAGCTTCAAAATACACGCAAGCTTGAGGAAGGAACATAGAAGTTCAAAATACACGCAGACTTGAGTCAGAACGGCCAGCTGTCTTGATTCGACGTGCCTCGACTGACACAAAATCTCTGACATTGATTGCCTTGTCAGTCACATTAAATGACAATAAGGTCTTTTTGGTACGCCAACTTGACGAAGACAATCTTGTTGAGGAAGATTTCGAAAGTCACGCAATAGTCGGCTGTGATCTTTCGAGTCCCGTGCATACGTGTCATTCGAGAAGACATTCTTTGATTGTCGTGCTGTCAGTCATAATGACACTCTGACAAATGATGAGTTGTCTCTGTGTACCGTTTAAACTCTGCGTATATTTAAGGAAATAGTCTGATAGAACTCAGCGTATATTTTAGACTTTGTTCTGATAAGCTGTATTAACTCAGCGTGACTTCATTTTAGAGGCCTACAGGATATGATATGAAGACTACACCAGGCTTGAACCACAGCACCGGTCGGCGATTACCTTTGAAATTGCCAGTTCTGGCTAGAAAACCATAGGATTATTACAGCAAGACCAGAAATGGTCTAGGCTATGTCACACCTGCAACAACTCCCGAGAGCTCAGATGAGGAATACGAATGGCATTCTCATTCGACCGGATCACCCACTTTTGATTGAGATGTCAGCATCATGGACGTACTCAGGCAAGCTTAGTCTGTCAATATGGCATTTGCTGACGCCTACGAAGAAGACGAAGACATACCCGAACTCCTTGAGTTAGAGCCTTGGGTCCAACAGCTAGATGCGTAATGGAAGAAGCATTTCGAACACAGAGATCCTCCTACCGAAGATGAGGTTATACAAGTTAACCTCAGCGATGAATCCTCTTCAAAGCCAATCTTCGTTAGCGAAAGTCTGACAAACGAAGAGCGGGAGTCGCTATTGCAAATCATCAGAGAGTACATCGACGTGTTCGCCTGGAGTTATGAAGACATGCCGGGGCTAAACCCCGAGATTGCACTCCATAAGCTCAACATTCATCCGAACGCAAAGCCGGTCAAGCAACAGCAACGACGGTTCTGTCCAGACATCATAAATTCTATCGAAGTTGAGGACAACAAACTAATAGCCAGCGGCTTCATCTGTGAGGAATAACATCCAGCTTGGGTAGCCAACATAGTATCGGTCCTCAAGAAGAATAGAAAGATTCGAATTTGCATCGACTTCCGGAATCTGAACGAAGCATGTCCTAAAGATGAGTTCCCTTTTCCTATTACGGACATAATGATTGACAACACATGTGGCTTTGAGCGCATGTCGTTCATGGATAGCTTCTCAGGATAAAATCAAATCTAGATATTTCCTGACGATGAAAGCACGTCATTCCGAACGCCGATTGGCGTGTACTGTCACAGTCATGCCCTTTCGTTTAAAGAATGCCGGTGCCACTATCAACGAGCTATGAGTATCATCTTCAGAGACCACATGCGTAAGATAGTGGAATGTTACATCGACGACATCGCCGTTAAAAGTCGCTCTAAGAAAGATCACCACACGATCTGAGAACAGTATTCGACCTGATACGAGCACACAATTTAAAGATAAATCCTACCAAATCCTTCTTGGGCGTATCCAGTAGAAAATTCTTGGGTTTTGTCATTACCTCCCAGGGTATCCATATAGACCCTGAGAAAATAAAGGCAATCATGGAGATGGGTCCCCCGAAAAATTCCGTGAGCTCAAAGGCCTTCAAGGAAGACTAGCTTATATCAAGAGGTTTATCTCTAATCTCTCCGGACGATGTCAACCATTCACACACCTCATAAAAAGGGCCTCCTTCGTAAGTACCAACGTGCCTTTGACAATATTAAAGAATATCTCGAAACCTCCAGTCCTGGTGGCCCCGGTTGCTTGAAAGCCGTTTTTGCTTTATATACGAGCGATGGAGCATTCCCTCGATGCTCTACTAGCACAAAACAATGATACAGGGCATGAACAAGCCATCTACTACCTCAGCCGAATGATTGGGCCTGAGCATAGACACCACCGTGGAGAAGGAGTGCCTCGCTTTGGTGTTCACCGTTCAGAAGACATGACACTATGTTACAGGACAGACCATCCATGTTATATCACGAGTCAACCCCCCTCAGGTCCTCATGACCAACAGGTGCACTCAGTTCTCGCCTTGCTACCTGGGCGATATTATTGTCCCCCTACGACATGATCTTCGTCCCGCAGAAGGCTGTTAAAGGTCAAGCTCTGGCAGACTTTTTAGCTGCCCATCCAGGTTCGGAGGCATCCAGAGTATATGAAGAGATCCTAGACGAGGTCGCTAATTCAAATATAGCTTCCCATGATACCGTCTGGCGAATGTTCTTTAACGGTGCTTCAAAACCGGGCCTAAGGGTAATATCGTCGTTGGAGTTGGAGTCGTACTGATTTCTCCCTCCGGGTTGGTGATCAATCGGGCATACTCCCTCACGGAACCTTATTCAAACAACGTGGCCGAGTACAACGCCTTGGTTATCGGCCTCCGACTTACAAAGGAACTGGGGGTAGAGTACCTGAAAGCATATGGCGATTCACAGTTAATCGTTAATCAGATCCGGGGTTCATATGAAGTTCGCCATAAAGACATGATCCCCTATCATCAAATAGCAATTGCCATCATTACGTCCTTGGAAGGGTTCTTTATAGAACATGTTCCTAGACTCCAGAACATTGAAGCCGATGCCCTAGCGGGCCTTGTCGCTTCCCTGGCAGTTCCAAATCATGATCATCATTTGGTTGACGTAATAGCCCATGAATTGGTTTGTCCTAAAAACAACGTACAATTTACTGTGAGTTATTCTGCCCTGACGGTCGACAAAACACAGGACTGGAGACTTCCATTTATTGACTTTGTAGTCTATGGTATCTTGTCGAAAAACCCGAAAGAAGCCACTTCTATTAGAAGATGTTCTCTCAGATTCTTCTACGATACAGAGACAAAAATGTTGTATCGGCGATCCTATGATGGATTACTACTCCGATGTTTGTCAAAAACGGAAGCCAAAGAAGCCGTGCACGAAGCTCACGATGACGTTTGCGGGGCCCATCAACCTGGCCCGAAATTACAAGACCACCTTCGCCGGATGGGCTATTACTGGCCTACAATGGTAGTAGATGCAATAGACTATGCAAGAAAATATAATGCTTGTCAGTTCCACGCAGATTTCATACACCATCCATCCAAATTCTTACATCCGACGGTGGCATCCTGGCTATTTGAGGCATGGGGAATGGATATCATTGGTCCAATCACCCCGCCTTCGTCCAGAGGACACCGCTTTATACTCGTAATTATGGACTACTTCTCCAAATGGGCTGAAGCTGTTCCGCTTGCAAAAGTGAAGACATCAAATGTGATCAACTTCGTCAAGCATCACTTCATTTATCGCTTTGGACTACCTCAAAGGATCATCCACGACAATGGTCCGCAGTTCGCAAGCCATGTCTTCTATCGATTTTGCGATAAACATCAAATTCAGAATGTTGCTTCAACACCATACAACCCGACGGCTAATGGTCTGGCTGAAGCTTTCAACAAAATCATAATCAAGCTTCTCAAGAAGTTCCTGTCCTCAAACAAACGTGACTGGAATAAAAAGCTTAGCGAATACTTATGGGCGTACCGTACAACAGTCCGGACAACCACTGGGAAACACCATTCTCTTTGGTATACGAAAGTGAAGCAGTCCTCCTATTGGAAACTCAAATCCCCTCGCTCCGCGTCGCTAACGTCAGATAATAATTACCGTCATCGACTACAAGAATTGGAGGCCTTAGATGAGAAGTGTCTGCTAGCTCAACAACGAATCGAGCTTTATCAAGCACGCATTTCTGGAGCCTTCAACAAAAAGGTTAAACTGAGAACATTCCAAGTAGACGATCTCGTCTTGGCAGTTCGGAGGCCGATGGTTATGACTCATAAAACTGTCGGCAAGTTCCAGCCCAAGTAGTAAGGCCCATTTATCATCGAGGGTGTATTCTCCAATGGTGCTTATCGTCTCGCAAAGCAAAACAGAGACTTGCTCATTATGCCCATCAACGACAAGTTCCTGAAAAAAATTTATGTCTAAACGACACCATCCGAATCAACCGGATTGTTGAGTTACGCACCCTTCGGTACCGCTGAACTTACACTCTGGATACCCCAAATGAATTCATATCACATCTTCCTGGTAGCAAGTCATGTATGATCATACCTCTGAACTTTCTCCCTAGAAAAACATTTTCCTCAGAAACTGTTACCCGTGCTTTCAGTGCATAAAAAAGGGCAACAGGTCCACAAAATTCCCGAAACAACTACGTCGATGTTACCTCTAAGTTGTTTCTCTTCCACCACAAATAAATCACCCCTTACATAGAACTTTCACGTCCATATTACCTCTGAGGTGTTCTATGTATTCTTAGTTGAGTCCACTCCTGCCACGTCCTCATTACCTCTGAGTAGAAAGACTCCGTTGTAAAACCCCTATACTTACCACGTCCTCATTACCTCTGAGTAAGTATGTTGGTTCTCTTTCGACTTATTATCCGTACCCAAAACCAGGGTACGCCAAAGGTAATAGGCCCACAAATGTTTGCAGTTGACCACAAATGTCCGCAGCTGACCACAAATGATGTATTAGGTCCTCTAGTACATGCACCTATTTTCTCACCATCACATGCCTCTGAAGCCCAGTTGTTCCATGGCATTCCTTCGCCTAATACCAAGAACTTCCATGTCCACCTTACCACGGAGTTGTTCCATGTATATACATTAAGCCTACCCCTACCATGTCCTCAGTACCTCTGAGCAGGAAGGTCCTATCATCAAACCTCATGTTTACCACGTTCAAGTAAAAATGCTTGGTTTCTCTATCGAACTTATTATCCATACCTAAAACCAAGGTATGCCAAGGGTAATAGGTCCACAAAAAGTCCCCCAGTGGGGCAAGTACCATAACACCAAAAATATTATATGAACACAACAGATACCACAAATAAAGGATGAGGTAAACATACTCATTCATTTTAAATCAAAAGTGCTACATTATCTTGGGACCTCGTCCCTGTTCAAAAAATGGAGAGACATAATAATAAAGAAGAGAAAAATCCGATCATGGTTCAGCGACACACAGTTCCCTGAGCCGACCCTTCAGCTTGGTTGTCGACCGCTCAATCCTCAGTACGGCCCGGCGCTCAGCTTCTTCAGTCAACTTTGCTGCATCCTCTAGATGTGCATGAGCCTGCCAATGGTCTTCAAGTTTCTTCAGCATGCACTCCAGGGCATCAGAGGTTCGGGTGACTTGGTCGGTCTTCCGACAAATTAACTTCTTATCTCTACGGGAGGCCTGGAGCTCAGATTCTAAGGAAGCCAACTTTATCTGGAGTTGGAGGATCTGCTCGTTGGTATTGGCTATCCCACGAGAGGCGGGCTCCTTCCGAGCCAAACAGTCCTCTCCTCCCCGGCTCAGTTGATCATACTTCAGAGACAGATCTTGAAGGTCCTTCACCAGAGCAGGCTTGGACGTATTCAATACTGTCTTTACCTTCTTCATGGCTGTTATAAGGAAGGCCCGCTCTTGATCTATGGCCAAAGACATATCAACTTGCCGCAACCCTTGAAGCTAAGCCACGAGCTTATCAGCTTCTACCAGTTCGGGCTCCAAGAGGTCGACTATCCCTGCCCCGCCCGGGAGTGTTCTGAGAAGTTTAATTTGGCCACGGGCACACTGGCGAGCCAGTACAAAAGATGTCCCTCTTTCCAGGGCAGCGTCGACCCCTCGCCTCAAATGGCGGTAGAAACAATCAATCACGTCCTTCGATGATTCGTCCAGAACTTCCGAAGAGGACGGTGTCAAAGGAAGAGTTGTCGGAAGAGTTGAAGATGGTTGCAAAGAAGAGGTACCAGAACTTGATGCCCTTATCACTAGGGATGCAAGTTTCGAGCGATAAGACGCTTGAACATCAGTCATCTCCTCTTCCGCAGCCCGAAGGATTCGAAGACTTGGCAATGCAGAAAGGTCGACCTCCGGTGTTGAAGCAACATTAACCGAGCAGGGTGCAGGGACCATTTCTCCCCACACCGGCAGTCCTACTACGTGTCCTCCTGAACTCGACCCGGCAAGAGGGCCCTCGGCCCGAGCTGGAGGAGGAAGATGCGTACTTCCCTCCACTAAATACACCCTGGTAGCCTCTCCCCCGATGGTGTCCGTTGTTGTCACACCCCGGAACCAGAATACTGGAGAGCGGGGGCAGACATAGCCAGCTACGTATATGAAATAGATTCCATTTCGCTATACGGTCACGGCTGTCTTGATACATGAGGGTTTACTACAAGCCAACAGTCTCCTATGGTCATGAACAAGCCTAGTGTCTCAATCACAAGCAAGTAAGTAAATATTACAAGATGTATGATCATTAAATATACAATAATAAGGCGTCCCAAATATTACATATTCAGCTGATCATGAAGCTAGTCGTTACAAAATGTTAGGACTAGCAAGAGTTTAGTCATACATGATCAACCCTAGGATTTGTCAATCATGTTACAGCCCGTAGGCAGACAGTAAGTAAAATACAATCGAGCTAAACAGGTGCTCGTCGGCTAAACGCCTCAAAAGAATATTTTTACAATAGAGTGGGAGAGCCAAAAATAACCCACTCGTTGCCAGGGTTCCGTCTAGTGGCCACCATATGGCTGGAAGGTCGGTAGATCCTCTGGAGCGGCTCCGAAATCTGGCCACACAAAACCAGCTGGGTCAGACCCCAGAAAGAGCAAGTGCCACAAAGGAGGCTTCACTTAAGAACTAAAACCAGCAATCAGCACAAGATATAAATAAAATTAAGAACTGGAAATAAAAAATACACCAGGATGATATGCGACGAGATAACCATGGAACTATTCAGATAACCAGGTTACAACCCGTAACCCAAACAAGGACCGGGGTTGTAACCCTTCGTCTGAACGGAGCTTGGTTTCTCACCATTTATCGGTAAAATAAATACAAGCATTCTGGTCATTCAATAGTCTGGAACAGGATCAGGGCAAGACTAGACTGGTTAGACTCCATCCAATCACTTCACGGCCAAGCAAGAATTACGGCTTAATACTTTAACTAACTAGGGTTGTCACAAGCCTAATTACTAACAAGATGCAGTGAGATTATTCCACAGCCACAAGCCCTGCAGACCATCCAGGTCACCCAGGTCGAGAGATTATGGTTGAATTCAGGTGGGTACATCGTCCAGGAAACGCATGTACCCTTAAGCAGTTTGAAGGGTACAACACATGACAGTGTGCTGGAAATGTGCGCTACTCGACGGCAGGCTACAGATCCCAAGCGCGCCCAGGTAACGGGATTGCCTGTAGCTGGGAAATCTCGTCATGACTAATGTATTAATCCAGTTGTTAACCTTAGTTCATCTTAGTAGGTACTCCTGACCGTGGTACTCAGGAGTCCCTGTCCTAGACATGATGCAAGACAGGACTGGTTTATTCATACAAGCACAATCGCCCACGGTGTCCGGCCATTATACAGGTCATGTCATGTCAAGCAGCCGTCGTAACAGCTTATCAAGATATAACATGTCAGGTTATCAGGTTAAGTATACTAGTCAGGAGTGCGCCACGACGGGACACTATCAGGTCATGTCAGGTTACTCATGTCAAGAGTGCACCACTACGGGTCACTATCGTGTCAGGCTCAGTTATCAATTCCAAACATATTAATTAAAATTTGTGATTATCAAGTTCAGGACAAAAGGCGTAAGGATATAAAATGGACGTTAAATATCTAATAAAATATCAATATACAGGGCTATAGAAGATCAAGGGTAATCAGGCTACGCTCAAGCCAGGCTACGCTCAGGCTAGCGTACGCTCGGGTCTGCGTACGCTCGAGCTAGCATACCAAAGGGTCCATACACTTCCAATGGAAAGTGTATGCAAGGGTCAGCGTACACAAGGGCACGCTCAAGCTACAGGTCAGCGTACGTTCAAGCTATGCGTACGCTCGAGGCCAGCGTATCAAGGTTAGCGTACGTACGCTAAAGAGCAGCGTACTCAAGTTAGCGTACGCTCGCTAAAGAGCAGCGTACACAAGTTAGCGTACGCTCGCTAAAGAGCAGCGTACACAAGTTAGCGTACGCTCGCTAAAGAGCAGCGTACACAAGTTAGCGTACGCTCGCTAAAGAGCAGCGTACACAAGTTAGCGTACGCTCGCTAAAGAGCAGCGTACAACTCAGTGGCGTAAGCTAAAAAGCTAGCTCACTGTTCACTGTCTTCTCCAAATGGCAAGAACAGCAAGAACTCTAAAGTTGAATCTAAGCTTCAATTGTCCAAATCTTGGTTAAAACAAGTCCGAATCTAACTTTCCAAAGGTCAAAATTGGGTAGAATGAATTCTCTAAAACATGGAACCATCAAAACTTGAAAACAAGGAAGTTTAATAGATCAAAACCATCAAAATCCGAAAATAGCAAAACTCTAGATCTACAAGAATTAAAGCCTCAAAATAGAAATTGACAAGTTCTAATGTGGTTTAGAATCATGAGGAGAAGCTAATGAAACCATCAAAAGGAGTTCTCTTGTGGAAGCAAGTTGCACTTGCCTATGGTGTTCTTGGTTGGTGGAGAAGAGTAATGGTGGGGGAAGGAGAAGTAAATGAGAATTATGGAGGAGAGAGAAGGTTGGTGGGGATAATAAAGAGGGGGGTTGTGGTGGAAATGAAGGAGAAGCATAGGCTAAGGTGTTCCACCCTTGGCCCATGATGAACCAAGCAGTGGGCCGGCCGAACTAAGCCAACCCAAACCGAGAGTAAACAAGCCAAGCCAAACCAAGAAGATATGCAAATATAAGATAAAATACGTATACGTATTCCAAATACGTAATACGAACAACATGCATTATAACTCTACCCACCTTAAAAGAATTCCGTCCTCGGAATTTAATCAAGAGGCTAGAGGAGCAATGACAAGCTATACTATTCACAGGCAATTACACTAGGCAATCAATCAATCATGCAAGCAAGAAATTGATGGCATGAGGCATAAGAAAGACATTATATCTCACGAGTCAAACAAGTCGGGATATCGCGATCGGATATCATCCTCACGCTCCCACGTTGACTCACCCAAAGAGTGATGACCCCAAGCAACTCGGACTAACTTGATAGTCTAATTCTTGAGGGTCTTCTCTCTCCGGTCCGATATAGACACGGGCCTCTCCTCATACGAAAGGTTGGTACCAACAACCAATTCCGAATAATCCAGGATGTGGCTCGGGTCCGGGATATACCGTCGTAATTGGGATACATGGAACACGTCATGCACCTCGCTTAGCGATGGTGAAAGAGCGAGATGATAGGATACATCTCCTACTCGCTCCAGAATGTCGAACGGCCCTATATACCTAGGACTAAGCTTTCTCCGTACGCCGAAACGTATAACGCCACGGTTAGGCAAAATCCTCAGGAATACATGATCGCCGACCGAGAACTCGAGAGGGCGCCGATGAGAATCGGCCCAATGGCGCTGGCGATCTTGGGCAACTCGAAGATGATCTCTGACTCTCCTGACCACTTCAACTGTCTAGGCAATCATTTCTGGACCGAGCATCTGTCTCTCTCCAACATCATCCCAGGCTAACGGGGATCTGCACTTCCTGCCATACAGTGCCTCGAACGGTGCCATCTGGATACTGGCCTAGAAACTGTTATTGTACGAGAATTTTACCAGGTGTAAATGATCTTCCTATGAACCACCGAAGTCAAGTGTGTAAGACCGCAATATGTCTTCAAGAGTCTGGATCGTGCGCTCCGACTGTCCATCTGTCTGCGGGTGATATGCTGAACTGAACTGGAGATGAGTTCCCAAACTCTCTTGCAAGCTACGCCAAAAGTGCGACGTGAATCTTGAATCTTGGTCTGAGGTGATACTGACTGGCACTCTGTGCAATCTGACAATCTGCCTGAGGTACATCTCGGCCAACTGAACCGTCGACTGACCAACTCTGAATGGAAGAAAGTGAGCCACTTTTGTGAGCCTGTCAACTATAACCCAGATAGCATCTCTACCAGCTGGGGATCTAGGTAATCCAGTCACAAAATCCATGGTCACATGCTCCCATTTCCATTCTGGAATCGGTAAGGGCTAAAGAAGTCCAGCCGGTCTCTGATGTTCGGCTTTAACTTGTTGGCAAACCAAACACCGAGAGACAAACCGAGCTATCTCCCGCTTCATACCATTCCACCAGAAATGTTGCCGGATATCACGGTACATCTTCGTACTGCCGGGATGGATGGAATACTGCGAACTATGCGCTTCTGACATGATCTCCTGCCGGACATCTCTGCTGGGTACACAAAGATGCTTACCATGTCGAAGTGTACCATCCTCATGAATGCATAACTCTGGTCTTCGTCCTGCCTCACACTCTGCTCTGAGTCGTTGAAGCTTGGAATCTGCCGACTGCGCCATCCGGATCCTCTCGACTATAGTGGACTGAACTTGCATACTGGCCATCAATGCTACACTGGAAGGGAGAACAACTTCTATACCCATCTTCTGAAGATCTGCTAACAGCTCTGGTTGTGCTGTTAGAAAATAAACTCCCGCTCTCCTGCTCAATGCATCCGCAACAATATTGGCCTTCCCAGGATGATACTGCAAGTTGACATCATAATCCACAAGAAGCTCCAGCCACCTTCTCTGACGTATGTTAAGATCCTTCTGGGTGAAAACATACTTCAGGCTCTTGTGGTCGGTGAAAATCTCCACCCTATCTCCGTACAAGTAGTGCCTCCACAACTTAAGTGCAAACACTACTGCTGCCAGCTCCAAGTCATGGGTTGGGTAATTCCTCTCATGATCACGAAGTTGTCGTAACGCATAAGCTATTACCTTTCCATGCTGCATCAGAACACATCCTCAACCTCTGCCTGAAGCATCACAATACACTGAGAATCCTTCGGTCCCATCTGAAAGCGTGAGAATAGGAGCTGTTATCAGTTCTCGCTTCAACTGCTCAAAAGAACTCTGACACTCTGCTGTCCAAGCAAACTGTGCATCCTTGCAGGTCAACTGCGTCAATGGCGCTAAAATTCGAGCAAAATCCGAAACAAATTGCCGGTAGTAGCCGGCCAATCCAAGAAAACTACGAACCTCTGTAACTGTGCCGGGCACTGGCCATGACTCAATAGCCACAATCTTCTGGGGATCCACTTCTACTCCTCCTCGAGTGATGATATGACCCAAGTACGAAATACGATCGAGCCAAAACTCGCATTTACTGAACTTGGCATATAACTGGTGCTCTCTGAGGATCTGAAGAACTATACGGAGATGCTGCTCATGCTCCGCCTCACTCTTACTGTAGACCAGAATGTCATCCAAGAACACAATCACAAACTGGTCCAAGTAAGGCATGAAGATGCGATTCATGAGGTCCATGAATACTGCCGACGCATTGGTCGCCCCAAAAGGCATAACAAGGAACTCCCAATGCCCATATCTTGATCTAAAAGCGGTCTTCGGGATGTCCTGCTCTCTGACTCTGATCTGGTGATAACCTGAGCGCAAATCAATCTTCGAGAATACTGAAGCCCCCTTGAGTTGATCAAACAAGTCATCTATCCTCGGAAGAGGGTATCTGTTCTTGATTGTCACTGAGTTCAAGGTACGATAATCAATACATAACCTGGACGTACCATCCTTCTTTTTCATAAGAAAGCAGTGGTGGCTTTAAGCAAGTCCGGGGCGATGATGTCCCAACAAGATCTGAAGAATACCCCGGAGAACCCATCCAACCCGGTAGCGCTGTGAGTATCAAGTACCCAAACCGCAGACTTGACTTCTTCTGCGGAGGGAGTGACAAGAAGCAGATCGTTCTCTCTTTTGGTGATGATGTTGGGGACCTTGGAGAGGAAGTCCTCGTCCTTGATAATCACCTCTTTAGCGAAGACGGACGAGTAGAATTGCACCACGGCCTCTTGAATGCTCTTCTGGTCTTGAAGCTGAATACTGTTATCGTCCGAGATACAGTGAAGGTTGAGCTGTTGTCTGCGACCCTTGACACAAGCGTGGAAGAAACCAGAGTTGCGGTCCCCCTGAAGGTCCCAGACAAGTCTGGCTTTTTGCTTCTAGAATTCTGTCTCGACCTTGAGGCGAGACTTGAGAATAGCTCTGGCAAGATTGAGCGCTGCCCGTGCCTCCGTGTTGTTGTCTGAGGTGACTCGAATTTTTGCTCTGGTCACGTCGACCTCCGCTGTTTTGATAGCCTGTAAGATGTTGCCATATGCGGACTTGCTCCAAGAAGAAAGCGCCTTGCTAGTAGCACGAAGTTTGGCCGCAACTCTAACCAGGGGGTCTAGATTATCGATGGAGCTCCAAGCAACAGTCACAACTGAATTAAATTGGGGGTGGTGTCTCCAGAAATCCAGGAATCTGAAAGGTTTTTTGATGCGATGGAAGTTACTTCTGATCTCGATGAGGAGAGGGAAATGGTCCAATTCTGTGGAGTTATATATATATATATATATATATATATATATATATATATATATATATATATATATATATATCACAAAAAACCCTCTGCTATGCCCGAGCCCGAGCTTGTGCCGCTGCTTTCTTCTCCTCCATTTGGAGATCTCGGCCGCGCGCGGCCGCCCTCCCCTACCGGCCGCCCACGACGACGGGGACGGGGCCATTCTCCTCGGCCAGCCTCCCACCCCCCCCGCACCCGTACCTCCTCCGCCACCGGGCTTCAGGCCTGCCCGCAGCCCGCCTGAGCGCGTCGCACAGCCACCCATGGTCCTCCGCCAAGCTCGCTTTGGTGGCCCCCCTATCCGTCGAAGTTGCCATCAAGCTGCGGTGGCCGCCTGCTCTCGCCTTCCCTACCGCCGAGGATGGCTCCCCGACTGGGTTGTCGACGCAGCCCGCCGCGCCCGGTAGAGCTCTCTCCTTTCCGCCCCCACACTGGTCTTGCCTCCCCCCTTCGGTGGCCCCCGAGACAGCCGGAGTCGCGCAACCACCCCCTCTCTTCCTAGTTGGGCCTCATGGGACCCGCAACATCGACTTCCGGTTTCCTTTTCCCGCTCGCTGGGAACACACTTTTGAATTCTGAATTCCTATTCTTTCCGCCCATCCATGCGCCCCCTCCGCCACCCGTGCTTCGTGTGCCCAACCCAAGTAGCAGCGCTTATGTGCCCTCTCCCTTCGTTCAAAAGCATGCGCCCACCCCTATATCAGAGGGACATGCGCCCTCGACGCGATCATACTTACATGTGCCATCCCCTACGGGGAACCATGTAGCAACCTATGTGCCGTCCTCCTCTTCGTTTGAGCACGCGCTCACCCTCAAAGCGACAGCACATGTGTGTATGTCGCCTGCTGGAGCACAGGCGTTCCCCCTTCCAGCGGGCCATGCGCCCGTGGAGATCCTCCTCAGCATACCACCTCTGCCCTCATCGCCATCTGTATGCGCCCAAGGTATTTCCTCTCAGCATGCGCTCGTATTGCCTACAGGAGTACATGCGCCCCCCACCCCGGCGGGCCATGCCCCCGAGGACCCTCAACTTGTGCCGGGGGCCCTCCCTACCAACCTCGGTAGGTTGTTATGCGTCCGTGAGAGCGGTTCCGAGAGCAGAAACTCCACCTTTCAGAGGACATCATGTGCCTTTGCCCGTCGGGCGTTCGACAGGGATTTTCAGCAGTCCCTCGGCATCCCCCAGGGCTTGCAGCTCAGAGCCTCCCCCCGGCTTGCACCGTTGTCCCTGATCCTTCCAACAGAATTCCCTTGCCGCAGCCCCCGCCCGCTCAGCACTCCTCCAACCCCCCTCCCATTTGTACCCCTTCGGTTTCCAACTCCGAATCCTACGCCAATATATTACGTCCGGACCGCGTGGCGTAGTTAACCCCGGCAGAAAAGGACATCGTTCTTCCAGAGGTCGAGTTCACCCCCCTCCTGAGGAGCATACCATCAGAGTGCCATTCTCTCCCGCCGAAATCTCCTCTCTTTTCTCATCCTTCTCAAAGTCCTTCATGCTGAAATTCTAGGCCGGATGCCCTAAGATGCCCTTAGTCAAAGAAGTCATCGCAGGCTGGGGCCTCTCAGCAGCATACAAGGTCGCACCTCTTGACTTAAAACATCTTCTCCTCCACCTCTCCTCATACCATGACTACTCCTTAGTCTGGGCCAAGGGCACCACCCATATCGGCTCTCTCAGCGTGAAGATCGCTAAATGGTTCCCCAGTTTCAACCCCAAAGCCGATTCCAAGATCATCTCAACGTAGATTACCTTACCGAACCTTCCCCTAGTATGCTTCTCCCCTGCTGCCCTCAAAAGAATCGCCAGTTCTTTTGGGCCCTGGTAGCCATCGTTGATGAAATACGTAACCTCTCCAAACGGAACTATGCTAAAATCTGTGTAGAGATCGATCTATCATCAGACCCCCCATCGCTCATTCAGCTAGAGTTAGGGGGGCAGTCCCAATTACAGATGCTGGAGTATGACAACAACATTAGCTTTTGCCAGCACTGTCAGATCGGAGGCCATCTCTCAAAGCTTTGTTTCAAAGCCCACCCGGAGCTCAAAAAAAAGCCACCACAAAAAAAAATATCCCAGAGCTACCTATCTCCCCTCTCAAGGCCCTATCCTTCCCCTCCCCAACTCCTACTCTCACTTTGCAAATAGAGACGGCTCCTCCAGCCCTCTTGTCCCCTCTTCGACGAATATCTGCGTGGCACCCATCAAGCAAACAGGCGTTACCCTCCTCAACAGCTTCAAGATCCTCAACTCCTCTTCGAGGCAGAAAACTAGTTAACTCTCCTCTCCGACAAGCCCCCTCCCTCTGTTGGCACCGACGGAACTTCCTCGATAGACGACGAGCTCATCCCTGAGGATAACCGGCTGGCGTTGATTACCTCCTCCACCCTTGGCGATCCCCCACCCTCCACCCTCCTGCCATTGCTGATCCTCCCCCTCCCCTCCTGGCCGAGGCCAAGCAGTCATTAGGTCGCAAATACGAGGCCAAGATCACACAATCTTAGGACGGGGGCTTTCTGAACCCCAACAACCCCCTCAGTGCTCTAGCCGAAATCGAATCCGAACTTGTCATATCCTCGAAGATAGATTCAGGAGCTCAGGACCCGAGTCCTAGACTTTTGATGCTAACCGCCACTACGGCAGCCCTACGGGCCCCCAAAATTCATCAAAGCAAGAAGAACAAGCTCCCTGCTAAAGAGCCTTCTGTTATGACCACATGGTCAGCCTCAAAGCTCAAAACTACCCCAAATCGCAAGCACGCAGATGCTTAACATCCTATCTTGGAATGTCAGAGGGCTGGCCAATAAACCGACTAAAAGGAGATTAACCTCCCTAATCAAAACCCACCGGATCGAATTTTAGTCATCATCGAACCTAAAATCCCCCAAAGAAAACTTAAATCCATCCAACTCCAGCTCGGCTTCCCGAATGCTATAGCTGGGCGTCACAACATCTGGATCCTCTTCTCTACAATTGTACCTTCGGTACCGCCCTAGACTCCGACCAGGCGCTTTCTTGCTGGATTGAACACCCCTCCCTGCCCTCCCGAGCCCTTCTATCTGTAGTTCATGGCAGCTGCAATTACTACGAGCGCAAGTAGCTCCGGAACACTCTTATAGACACCCGTAACTCCTTCCACAACCTCCCATGGATATGCCTAGGGGACGTCAACACGATCGCCAACATCAAAGAAAAATCGGGGGGCCGTTCCCCCACCAATCGGCTATGAATGACTTCAACTCCTTCACTTTCCAGGCCAACCAATTCCACCTCCCCTACTCCGGCAACGCCTTCACCTGGTGCAACATGCAAGAAGGAGCTCGTCGTCAATTCTTTCACCTTGATCGTGCCCTGGTCGACAATCGGTGGTCAGAAATGAATCTCATCTCCAACCTATCCCACCTTAACTCCACAGAATCTGACCACTCCCCTCTCCTCATCGAGGTCAGCAATAACTCCAACCTTATTAAAAAACCTTCAGATTCCTGGACTTCTGGAGACACCATCCTTAATTCCACAACACCGTTGCATCTCTTGGAATTCGACAAACAACCAAGACACCCTTACCAGAGTGGCCGCCAAGCTTCGAACCACCTGGATCGCCCTCACCGCTTGGAGCAAACTGGCTTTCGGCAACATATTTGAAGAAATCAAGGTAGCGAAAGACGACGTAACTCGTACAGAGATCAGGTTTACAGAGGAGTGCTCTCCGAAGAACCGCGCTATGCTAAACCTCAATAAGGCTATCCTTAAATCCCGCCTGAAAGTGGAGACCGAATTTTGGAATCAAAAACCAGGCTGACTTGGGACAGCGAGGACGACAGGAACTCAGCTTTTTTCCATGCCTGCGTTAGGGGTCGCAGACACCAACTTACCCTTCATCAAATCTCTAACGACAACGGCACATTACACAAAGATCAACGGAGCATCCAGGCGGCTGCCGTCGACTTTTACTCCAAACTGTTAACTAAAGAGGACGTCGTCAAGGATGTGACCTTCCTGGCACAGGTCCCTACATTAATCGACGAGCATGATAATGACTTGCTTCTCATCCCTCCATCCGCAGATGAAGTTAAGTCCACGATCTGGGCCCTTGACGAACACAGCGTGCCTGGTCCTAACGGATTCAACGGAGTTTTCTTCCGGTCTTGCTGGAACATCATTAAGACTAATGTGATCGATGCTGTTAAGGATTTCTTTCTAGGAGAGCACTACCCGAAATATTTATCCCGTGCCAACCTTATTTTAATCCCTAAAAAAATAACCTAGAGACTTTCAAAGATTTTAGACCGATCAGCTTATGCACATTCACCAACAAAATCATCACCACCCGTATGGCCCACATCCTCCACAAGATCATTTCTGAGGAATAAAGCAGCTTTGTCCTAGGGAAGAACATCACGGATAACATCTTTCTCGCACAAGAAATAAAAATATGCATGAAATTACCGGCCGGGGGGGAATATAGCCATCAAGCTTGACATGGAGAAGGCCTACGATCGCCTGGACTGGCAATTCATGATTTGGGTTCTCAAAGCTTACGGGTTCTCCGAAACATGGATAGACATTATTTCCAGATCCATCAGCAACTCATGGTTCTCCACCATTATCAATGGTCAAGCGGACGGCTTCTTCAAATCTAGTCGAGGTGTTCGTCAACGAGACCCTCCATCCTCTACCATCTTCATCATTGCTGTTGAAGCCCTCAGCACTGCATACCCACCGTTCACCTACCTGGGATGCCCCTTAGTTTACGGCAGAACCAATACGGGCATCTTTGGAGGGCTTGTCCACAAGATTAGGAAGAAGATCGAGGGATGGCACAATGCTACTCTATCGCCCGGCGGCAAAATCATCCTAATCAAGCATGTCCTGTCCTCCATCCCGACCTACACCATGGCCATTTGCTCCCCGTCTAAGAAGGTCCTATCCTCCCTGGAGGGGCTCTTCGCCAAATTCTTTTGGGGCCATCATGACGGTAAAGACAAACACCACTAGGTGAGTTGTGACACGATGGCTAAACCCACGGAAGATGGAGGGCTCGGATTCATTAAACTAGCTCATATTGTAGACGCCTGCTCTATAAAATTATGGTGGAAGATTAGAGCTTATACCTCCATCTGGATGCGGTTCATAAAAGCTAGATACTTCCAACACTCTCATTCAGTGTCAGCGATGGCCAACAATCGTTCATCAGCATTCTGGTGCAGTATTCTTTTAGGCCGACAGTTTGCAGAACCTCTTATCCGCATGCGACTAGGCAGCGGCAACTCGTCCCCTTGCTACGAACGGTAGATAGGCAACACAACCTACCGCTTGTTAGTGAATGCTCCCCTGACTGCACTATCCAGGACTTGTGGAACCCAGCTACAGGATGGAGATAGGAGCGGATCAGAGAGTGGCATGGGCCGGAGGCGACAATCGAGCTAGCGGCCACGAACATACGGATCAGAGATGACCTCCCTGACGCCTTGATTTGGGCTCCCAATGCCCGAGGATCGTTCTCTATGGCATCCGCCAGGCGCGAGCTGGAGGGCGGAGGCGCACGGACCACTCACTGCTGTGGACACACAAAAAAAAAAATGCTATCTTTTCTTTTATTGGCGTAAGGTACCACAAATTGAGTACGCCTGAGAGATCCTGCGCTGAGGATCTCCGAGTACAAAAAAGAATTCTGGGGAATGGGACGATAGAGATCGAGCGACAGTTGCTCCTTTACTCCGTTGACACTCCAATTACAAAAGTGGAAGAAAATCTAAGAAAATTGCTAACTCTCGGCTCACTGGCAAGAAGTGCAGAAATTTGGCTCTTGAAAATGCTCTCTATTCTGTATTTTGAAGAGGGATGAGGCCCCCCTTTTATAGTCGTTCTTGAGGTGGAATGATGTTATGCGCCCACATGAGAAAACACGCTAGTTTTTATGTGGGCATATAGTCCTGCTTTGGGCGCATAGGATGTAGGCACATACAGGCTGCGAGATCGTGGGTTGGTCATGGTGTTGACGTGGCCGCATGCTTTGGTGCACGATTGGTCATGGAGACTGACGTGGCCGTGTGCTTCGGTGCACGTTTTGATCATTACTTTGACTGAGTCAGGCTTGGGCGCATAGCCATGTCTCAGGCTATGCGGCCTCCTTTCGGGGGAGCTAGTCTTGGACGCATGAAGCTTCATTGACTGGGCGCATGGAGGTCCACTGACTTGGCGCATGGAGCTATACTGACTGGGCACATGGAGCTTCACTGACTGGGCGTATGGAGCTATACAGACTGGGCGCATGAAGCTTCATTGACTGGGCGCATGGAGCTCCACTGACTGGGTGCATAGAGCTATACTGACTTGGGCGCATGGGGTTCATTTGCTGAAAATTTTTCATGCATCTACAAGACCCTCTTCAAAGTTTACGATACTTGAACAAGTTCGAAATACTTTGAAAGAAACATGGATCATCTTCTCGTGAGGCAATGGGCGCATAGCACGGCTCTCTCCTTAGGCGCATAGTATTTGGCCAGCCTGTCAGGAAGATACGACTATTGAGATTTTCCTCGAAATCCGAACTGACAGATTCATCGGAACAGAATTTGAAGCGGTTCTATTAGGTCCAAATAAATCCATATGCAGCAATTGTAGAGGTCTAGTGGTACTTACAACATTTTTGGACTTAAAAGTGGATCGGGTAGCTTTGTTCTTTTCACAATCACTACATACCGTATCCTTCTTGAATGTAATGTCCGGTAAGTCTCGTACCAAATTCTTTGTGGATATTCTTGAAATTGTGTCCATGTTTGCATGACTGAGTCTCATATGCCATAGTTGACTCTCATCACTCTTGGCCATTAAGCATCTACCTACTTTGTTAGCATCTTCTGACAAATATAAAACATATATATTGTCTTCCCTAATGCCTTCAAAGATAGTACTACCAGTTGAGCTATCAACTATAGTATATTTATCTTTGACAAAGTTAATACCATAACCATGGTCAGCTAAATGGCTTATGATGAGTATGTTATGTTTTAACTCGGTTACTAGACAGACATCTTTAATCACATGATAGGAAGCCTTACCAATATTGTCGATACCTACTATATACCCTTTAAGATTATTACAAAAGGAAATGTATCCTTCTTTCTTCTTTGACAGTGTTGCGAATAATGAAGCATCACCGGTCATATGTCGTGAGCAACTACTATCGAGGATCCATTTGTTTCTAGCATGTGAAGGGCGTTTCACCTACAAAAGAATTTGCAGATGAAAACTTTGGTACCCATTTCTTGTAGGATCCTGGAATGTTAGTTTTTGGTATCCATACACATATTTTCAAATCAACAAGCTTTCTAACTCAACATGAAGAAGAAATATGATCAATGGTGCCACAATAGTGACATGTAGCATGCTGAGTGTTGAAAGCAGAGTGTTGTGTATTATTGGTAGGTCTAGGTTTTCTAGTGTAAAAGAATGCATGTCTATTTGTCTTCTTGGGCAATGGTTTGGTTTGATTAGGTCTGACAGTATTGGGTTTGACCATGTTCCGATGATTCGGTAAGCGACACGTGTTAGGATAGAAAGCAGCAGCTTCGGGCTGTTTTTCTATCATAATTTCCAACTTTTTGGAGGTGTCATATAACAAGATATATTTAGCAGTGAGTGCATCATTTCTGACAGTAGCTTGCT
Organism: Iris pallida; assembly: GCA_029216955.1. Taxonomy (NCBI): domain Eukaryota; kingdom Viridiplantae; phylum Streptophyta; class Magnoliopsida; order Asparagales; family Iridaceae; genus Iris; species Iris pallida. Next base: position 10,774,554 of record JANAVB010009399.1, read on the forward strand.
GGAGACTTTTCTTCTCTTTGAGTAAGTATTCCTCTAATTGGGTAATGGTCTCGTCCTTCTCTTCGGATAGTCTTTGGGTCTCGTGTAATAATAGCTTAACAGAAGAAAGCTCACCTTCCTCACTAGAACAATTTCTACTTCTAACCTCATCTAGTAGGTCGGTAAGTCTTCATATTTTACCTTTGTACTCTTTGAGTACCTTTTCAGAGGTCTGGTATTTTCTATGTAGTCTTCTGTAATCCCCTGAGAGGTCAGTAAAGGCTTCTCCTAGTTGCTCAAAGGTAAAATTATCATAAGTATCAAACAGGGGGTTAGTGGTTACCTGATCGTACGCCATCAAGCATACGTTTGCAGTGTCATCTGATTACTCGTCTTCTGAGTCGCTAGCTTCACTCTCATGCCATATGCTTGTATTGGCATATCTTCGGGACGTAGATTTCTTCAGGTAGCCCCTGTCATATTTACTGTTCTTTCTGGTTGATGACAATGCTGCTGGACAATCTTTCCTCATGTGTCCTTTCTTTTTACAGCCATAGAAAATAGGATCTTCATCGTTGTTGTTGTTGTTGCTGTTGCTGTTGTTGTCCTTTGTTCTTCTGTTGAACCTCATGAACTTCTTAAATTTTTTTACCATAAGAGCTTGATCCTCAGTGTCGGAGTCACTGTCGTCGGAATCATCTTCTACAGTTTTTTTATGTTGAGCCTTCAAAGCGAACGACTTCTCTGACTTCTCCTTTGATGTAGCATCTTCAAAGTCTTGATGTTCCAGTTCGTGAGTGAGTAGCTTACCAATGAGTGTTTCAATAGACATGGTTGTGAGGTCGTTTCCTTTAATAATTGCTATAGACTTTGGTATCCAGTTCTTTGTGAGAGCTCGTAGCAGTTTACGAATCTTTTCATGGTTACTGTACTCCTTGCCTAATGATGACAGAGAATTTACAATATCCAGGAATCTCGTAAACATCTGGGTGACAGATTCGTTTGGCTTCATCTTGAATGCCTCATACTCCTAAGTCTGCTGATCTTTGACTCCTTGACTTGTGTTGTTCCTTCATGGGTTACTTCGAGAAGTTACCACACTTTATTTGATATTGTGTATGTAGACACCCTGTTAAATTCAGTCCTGTCTTAAGCACAAAATAAATTGTTAATAGCACATGCGTCAAGACTGGCCTTTTTCTTTTCATCCTCAGTATATTTATCATGTGGTTTTTCAACCAAAACATCTTCAACAAGAATACGAGTAGGCTTTTTGTAGCCATCAACAACTATAGACCATAAGTCAAAATCTACAGATTTCAAGAAGAAACTCATCTGTGTTTTCTAATAGGTATAATTTGTGTCACGACCCGCACCCAATGTAGGGCACGCGAAGTGGGTACGTCCAGCCTACGCTGCAGTGTCGGCGGTAGAACGTTGTTCTAGGTCATAATTAAAACTAAATACAATATGATATACTCTCCGTACAGAGGACAATCACAGCAGGATACAACTCAATCACCAAAACTAGAAGTAGCACGATAAGATAACTATGATTCCACAAGAGAAGTACAACAGAGAGAAATAAATCTTGGTGTTATCAACACCAACTTAAACAAGTATAAAATAAATACAACTCAAGACAACTGAAAATAAAATAAGAAAAACTCTAGCCATCTACTCCAACCTCTACTGTGTCTCCTCTAGGCTAGCAGGTAACCTCCAAGCTATCTGTAAAATTTATCAACAGGTCCAGTTAGGATGGGAGCGAGCACAATACATCTCACGCAGTTCATAATATGACAGGATATGTAAATATGCTATAGAGTAAGATACATGAAACGCTGGAAAATATACGAAGTAAAAGAGATGACTGTAAAGAAATATCTACTATAGAACTAACAGTGGCTAGTGATGTAGAGTACAAGATAGACATGTGAACGGCTTGAATTTGCACATGAGTAATCTAAGAGTTTGTATATGAGTATACTATTTTGGAATTGTTCACATGACCATTTATACTCCTCGTACCCCAATCAATACACAAGGATCCAGACAGGTTATGTTATTGCACATGATATCACATGAAGGTCTATAAATGGGTGCACATAAATGTATACATGGGGGCTCTGTGAACATGAAAGTACATGAATCACAAGAGTGCACATGAATGGTGAAAGCACCAGAGTACATGATGAAAGTAAAACGCACATGACATAGTGTAACCTGATGCTCCCGAAGGGGATAATATCTCATGAAGGGATCCATATAGTACCAATCTGTGTTAACAACGTGACAGCATCAAGTAAAGTAATCTAGAGCATAAATGTAAATTCTATCAAGTATGAAACGGTCAGAGAATGTACTCGCCTGATACCCTAAACAGCTGATATAAAAAGATGGCCAACTAGAGTCACAGAGTCCTAGTTAGAGCAACACAGGTTATAAAGAGTTCAATTTATATGGTAATTGAAATTATAATACAATCTACATGAGTCTAAGTCAATCTAGGCCAAAGTCAACTCTTGGTCAACTCTGGTCAACTATAAAGTCTAACTAGGTCAACTCTAGTCAACTGTGGTCAAACTAGCTAGGGTTGGGTCAACAATGGTCAACTAGTCTAGGTTAGTCAATTCTAGGTCTAAACAAACTAAGTATATGCAAATCAAGTATCCAAGATAGCTACTAACTCATAGTCTAAGTCACTTGCTAAACCAAGCACAAAACTAAACCATAAGCTAACAAGGCACACAAACTTAGTCATATATTGTATATATATTGTTCACATTCACATATTCATATACATAGATATATATATAGAAAAGCTATATATATAGGCACATACATATATATATATATATATATATATATATATATATATATATAAAAATATATATATATATATATATAGAGAGAGAGAGAGAAAGAGAGAAAAGGAGAGGTAAAAGAGTAAGTGAGTGTGTGTGCGTGTGTGTTTGGCATGTGTGTGAAAGAATATGTGTTAATGTTCTAGATTTAGTGATAGGTTGGTGTATGTGACATGGGATACATGGTGTCAAAGGGTGTATGAATGCATGTGTGTAAAAGGTTATAGGTTAACTCAGTTTATAGAAATGTATACATACATACTTACATTGCATACATGCATACATGCATATCATATATGCATACTTGCATTCATTCATGCACCTATACATACATACACAGATGCATACATACATATTTGAATATATTATATATTTGCATACATTATATTCATATATGCATACTCTATATTATATTACATTCATTCCTACATACATGTATGCATATAATATATGGATACAAACTCATATATTTAACTCAAAATATATGTGAATAGATACATTACATTACCTTAACACATATATATATTATTCATTCATATCCCATATACATGCATACTTCAGTTCTGGCATTATATCCATTCAGATATCATTAAGTTGCATACATATACTTATTTTTATTTCATACATGGCATTCATGCATATTACATACTTACATGCATCTATACATTATATATATTGTATACAACATATAAAAATAGAAGAGGGAAAAACGGAGGAAAACTGAAATGGAAAGGGAAGGGAAGGAAAAATGTAAGGAAAAGGAAAAATAGTGGACATATACATGCTTGCATCATATATTCTAAATTACCATACATGCTATCATTATATATTATATTATATTATGTATACATTATGCATTCATATCTATCATTACATGTATACCTTGCATTCATATCTAGTATTCATTATATACTTTCATGCATACATTGTATATCATTCTTTCATTCATGCATTTATGTATTGCTTACATACATTACATTGATTGCGTTCCTACATGCTTGCATTCAACCATATATATATATATATATATATATATATATATATATATATATATATATATATATATATATATATATATTTTTTTTTTTTTTTTTTTTTTTTTTTTTTTTTACTCTACATTCATTTAATATCCATACTACATAGGCTCATAGGTTACACAAAATACCTGTGTCGTATTGTCACTCTTCTACTTAAAATCAATACTGTACCAATTAGGCCTTCACTAAATTCTAGGATTAAAATATGTCATATCCCTTCGTGTTAGTTTTCTGAAACTTCAAATGGATCGCATTTTCGTGTCCGGAAGCTTCCGGAATTGCGAAAACACCGAAATGTGTTTGTCTTTCGGACAGCTGATACTCAAATAGTTTTACAAAAGTTTCGGAACGATTTTGGCTTATTAAAATATATATTTTGAAAGCTAACTTCGATACGGTTCTCTTTAAAAAACGGAAGATTAATCAGAGTTCTAAGCTAAAAGTTATGACATTTCTAAGTTTCTTTGGTTAATAAAAATGTGGATGAATATTATGACGAATTTGAGTTGTTTTGGATAAAAGAAACACATGTAGGCCAAGATACTTGGATACCAACATAGGTATCCAAATAAAACTCATTCTAACCATCCTAACTAAGATTAATCCACTCTCTAACCATTCTAAAACTGAATTTAAATATCTATTTAAACTATTATCATACATACATACACATGGGGTGTCCTAATTTGGGATCTATCAAGTAGGACACAAGACACATATCTAAAATCCTCAAGATAGCTCCAAATGGCCCCAAATTTGAATCTAAATGGGGTACATGCATGGGGTAGATCATATGGATTCAAAACTAACTAATATGCACAGGAAATCAATTTAGAGGATTAGTTTTACCTATTGGGAGTGGAATCCCAATGATACTCCCAAGGACACGGCTCCGATACGAAGATCTTCCAAAAAGGACACTCCTCCTTGCATTTTGCTCCAAATCTTTGCTAACACCCTCCTTTGGTAGTATGAGAAGGTTGGATGAAAGTTTTGGTGGAGGGATGTAAGGATTTGGAGATCAAATCAAAGAGGGAAGCTCTCTAATTTGGGGAAGAACACTTTGTGAAGGAAAAGAGGCAAGATGGAATGAAATGAAAGGAAGGGAGGCTAATCTAGCTATAGTGGCTGCCATTAAACACTATTTGGGCCTTGGAGGAAAGCTCAATAAGGTCTCAGCTAGTCCTCTTGGTTAATTTTAAGTTAGGTTCAAGTTTGGGATCAAAAGGGTTAAATTTAAGCCTCTAACTTAACCAATCTAACAAGTAGGATTAGTCTAAACTCACTAACTTAATTAGTGGCATTTGTGGGCCATAACTAACTAATCTTGGGATCACATCTACAGTCTAAGCTACACGGGTCACTAATACAAGTCGGAACGAAACGAAACTCAAACCCGACTAAACAAATCCCGTAAAATCAATATTAAAATATAAAAATTCCCAAAATATTAAAATATAAAAAATGACCAAAATCACAATACATCAATTTAAATATTATTAAAATAATCTAAAATTCACCAATTAATCAAAATCCTAAATAATTAAAAGTCACAAAATGACCAAAATACCCTTAGCCTAAAAAAGTTGTAAATAGTCATTCTAATCACATGGTTAGTTCCCCATGGTCATGGTTAGTCTCTAGGCTCAACAGTTCTGGGGTTCACTACTAACACATCAAAATTATTATTCACCAATTTTAAATAGTTTTAAATTAATGAAAAATTCCCATAAATTATAAATCATATTATTAAATAATAAACTTTTACAAAATTTCAAAATTATCCTCATTTTAAAAAAGTGGGTGTTACAATTTGTACCGCCAAATAGAGGAGGTTTGTTTGTGGCTTGGCCTTCACTTGTGAACTTCACAGTTGCCATGTGATGTGTTGTGATCTATATAATAGTTCAAAAAGACAAAATTATAATTTATTGTTATCTTGCTTTACCTACATAACATGCTCTAATACCAATTGTAGGAACGAATTTATAAAGCACAATACTCTAGGGGGTGAATAGAGTAGGCAGCGAAATATAGCTAATTTAAAAAGTTAGTAGCAAGATCACAGAGATAATATATATCACAAATAAATAATATAAAAGCATAGATTAGAAAGCAAATGCAAAGATGGCGATGTATACTGGTTTCTCTCTTGTGAGGACTAGTCCAGTCGGAGAACTCTAGCTTCTAGTTGAATCCACTATTGGAATAAACCGAAAGTTTTCATACGAAGTCCTTGCAACTTCTACAAAAGCGAGCTTTGATTCAAAGTACTCAACTAACTTCAATTGTGAAGAGTCCTTCTTCAATCAAGCCTCTGATTATAATCGCTCTGAAGCTTCTAGACCGTACCGCACTGCGACTAGAGGATTGTAACTGGCTTAGGATTTGAAAAATAAATCTTAGAACTCTTTGGAATAGAACAGTAGGCTTTAGAGAGAAGAGATGAAAGTGAATTGGTGTCTTAAAATGATCGAAATCCTTCTCTATTTATAGTTTTTCCAAAGGCAGAACTCTGACAAAATTCGGGCAGAATTCGGACGAACTCTATAAGAAAATCTTGTAAAAATCCGTAACTGCAGGGAAACCAAGTTTTCAAACGTTCAAAACACAACAGCCGCTAACTGAACTCTAGCCGAACTCGGGTCGAACTCTGGACGAGTTCTGTCAGGGTTTAGTCAGGGTTTTTGCAAATTAATTTTTGGTCTTTTTGTAATTCTTTTAAGCAGTTAAGAGCTTTTTGTAAATAGGGACTGTGTTTCAAAACATGGAATATTTTTGAAAATATTTTTAGGGCAGCCAATTTGCCAGTACGACTCGGTGTACAATGTATTCCTAGAATCAATAAAAAATAAAAATTATATTGCATAAAGAAAATACAGACACGAGTGGCAAACACAGCTTCGGTCTTGAACAGATCGGATAACTATTCTCGGAAAGTGTCCAAGAGTCCAAAACTTCTTTAAGTAGCCCTTATACCGAGACAGAGTTTGATCAATTATTAAAATCAGGTTTGACCATGACCAATGGGCCAACATCCCTCACCTTAAGATGTATTGTAGGACTATACCTTCCCAAGTCATGCATTACAATAGATAGGTAACCCAAAGTGAATGAATATAAGAAAAGGGAATCCAAATTGTAAGTGCTTGTATCTTTATGGTGTTGGGAGTTAGCATAGTGGTTTTTCCTTAGAGGTATATGGATTAATTAGGCTAGTTATAACTAAATGACTATAATAACCTTAAGAGTTTTGTGGCAAAAGTTTAATAGCAGTTATTAAGTTATAGTAATAAAATGATAATCGAAATAACTGTATATTAAATGTTCGGTAAAAGGAGTATGATAAATGCATAGTTAGGACTAAGCATTTTAGAGACTTCTTAACTAAGTGTTAGTGAAACATATCCATATCTTTAAGGGTTATCATAAAGGTTAATATTATGAATTGATATTTTTACTAAAGAAAGAAGTTTTGAAAAGGACAACTAAAAAGGATCCATTGATTTATAATAAAGGAGAATGACACTAGACATAGACTAGCATAAGAAGAGTGATTACAAAGGCTACATAAAATAGTAATTGTACAGTTGAGGATTTATAATCAAGTTTTAAGGGTTTAATGAATAGTATTGTCAGACAATACACTTATTTTTGGAGGAATAACATACGGGGTTACCTATTGGAGAAGGAAGAAGAATACAATTGGTGGATCATGACCTTTTAGGATAAGTTGTAGTTGATGATAAAGTACTTATTAGTTAGTATAAACTTGGATGGTAAAGGAGGAATCTTTAGAGATATCAATTAAGGACTAAGGTTATGTGTAGGAGATGAGATAAGTAACTCAAGAAATAGAAACTCAAGCATTCAAGGTAGTAATCATTTCAAAATTTAAGTACTTTCGCAATTTCGAGAACGAAATTCTTTTGAGTTTGGTTGATTGTAGCATCTGCTACCAAAAATACAAGTTAGATACCATAATCAAATGAAGAGCGACCTGTAAGGATATTTTGATATTGTTTAGCTAGTGTTTCTATAAGTAATATGATCATTAACTCAATCAACATAACCTAAAAACCATCAGGTTAACCAAGAACTAGAAGTATTGGGCCTTATAATTGCTTAGGAATCAATCTTAGGACATGCTATAATTTATTATATTTTCTAAAAATTATTGGATTTTATTTCTTCGAAAAATAAATCTATGACAGCCTTCTAGGATTTACTATGACTAGGCATGACCATAAAACCTCATGAAACTTCACCAAGGTGCTATAAATATCCTAATATTATTTATAGAAATTTAAGAGAATTTTCTCAAATTGTTTGGTATTTATTCTAGGCCTAAAATCTATTTCTAAAGTAAATAAATATATATTAAGTAATTAATATAATTAAATTACTTATATGCGTGTGTGTGTACTAGTTAGATATATGAATACATTTATATACTTTATATATATTATATGTGTACAAATTTATATGTATATATTCATGTATATAAAAAATATTCATATATATGAATATAACTATTTTATTATATATGTTATTATATATAATTATAGGTATGTAATTATGTGTAGTAATCATACAATAAAATTTTGAGATAGTCAATGAATATTTAAATCTTCCCTTATTCAAACAAATCCTAAGCAATATTAAGTAAACCCTAATCATACCAAAATTAAATAATACATACCCATCTTAATCATACATATAAGTACATAAATCTCTCATTTTTTATTTCTTCAACACCATGCACCCCTTATATTTTTGGTCCAAAAATAGCCCCCAAATTTGCCACAAAAGTCTACCTTATTTTTCATTAGTCATAACAACTTGGAAAGAAAATATCTCCTAGCTCTGGACTCCGTTTCATCTCTATTTATTTATTAGAATCATATTGAGGTTAGCTATTTTTATTTTGAAATTTATTTCCAGTAATTCGGAACATATTTTTTTGTAAACCTATTTGAGTTACAGTTGTTCGAAATACGACCACGTTTTACTATTTTCATAATTCTGGAAGATCCGAACTTGTTTCCGTAATCCGTTTGTTATTTCAGAAAGCTGACATAGAGATATATAATATACTAACAGAATTAATAAATTAGTTTGATATTCTATTTAAGTCATTTATGTTCTAGATGACTAGTTAACCACCGTAAATTTAACATCTTGTAACTGAATACATATTCGTACAAGCCATCAATTCCAACATTATCGTAGCATTGAAATCTATATGTTTGGGTGTTATTCCCGAAACAGATCTAGATGGAGGAACAATAAAAAAACCGAGACTTCTTGCAAATAAATTTGCTCTCAATTTTTATTTTGGCAAAGATCAGAAGCAGAGACCTCTTGCAAATAAATTTGCTCTATGTTCTAATAAAGTAGGATTTTGGAGACTTCTTTCAAACAAGTTTTCTCCCATAATTTTCAAAGGCCTCTCAGTGAAGAAGAATAAGAAGAAGAAAGAAGGAAGAAAACAATTATGCTGGGGTGATGAGAACCACTGTTGCTCAAACCAAGTTTCGCCCTATTGTGATATGCTTCCAGGAACCAACAAGTTCTGAGGAAACTTCTGGAATGCTCCCCGTCACCTTTTATATGAACTCGTCGAACTCCTCTGGACTCTGAAGGTAGCGGCCACACAACTCTCTTTGTCTCTCAATTTTGGAATAAAATCTCAAAGGAGGCACGAAAAGAGTATTTGTCACTCTCGTTTTCCGTTATATGTATTTTCTATATATCTGTACGGATTTTTGGCAATTGTCAGGTGGACCGTAGTTAGACTTGTCTTGCTTAGCTTGATCTTGGTTTAAACTTGCCTTAGTTTATTTGGTTTGGTTCAACATGACTTGACTTGGCTTGGCTTGGCTTGGCTTGGCTTGGCTTGGCTTGGCATGGCTAAGTTTGGATTGCGATAAGAAGAGTTTATATAAAAGTCAACTCCTCTCTCTCTCTCTCTCCTCCATTTATTTCTTATTTATTTCTCCTTCTTCTCTATTACTACTCTCCACCTACACCCAAGAAGCCCTAGGCAAGTGCAACTTGCTTCATGATGGATCTCAAATTTTATTGTTCTATTCTCTTCCTTGCAAAATTTTAAGCCTCTTTAGAACTTGGCATTTTTTGTTTTGATGGATGGATTTTTGTAGATCTAAGTTTTGATATTTTCTATTTTTTTGGTTTTGATCTATTAAAGCTTGGTATTTCCTAAAACCAGGCATCCCAGGCGGTAGAAAATCTCGCTCTACCCAGTTTAGACCCTTGGAAGTCCCGATTTTGACTTATTTTGAGGAAGTTATGGCCATTTTAGTTTATGGGTTCCTTGATGTCATTCTCGGTCTATTGGGGAAGATGAGCAGTGCGCGTGCGCTCTTTAGTGTCGCGTCATCTCCTTGCGCACGCGCTCCTTAGCGTCGCGCTATCCTGGTCCCGTGCTCTTTAGCGCAACGGCCCCTCTGGACTGGCATCACCTGGCCCAACACCACTTGGCCTAGCGCCCCTCTGGCCCAGCACCACTTGGCCCAGCACCCCTTTGGCCTGGCGCCACCTGGCCTAGCGCCACTTGGCCCAGCGTTCGTCTGGCCTGGCGCCACCTGGCCCCGTGCTACTTGGCCCAGTGCCATCCCGCGCTTCTAGCCGAGCACCACCTAGTGCCGGGTGCCATTCTCGTTACGTGCTCCAATTGTTGTGCGCCTTATAACCAGTGTATCACCATGTTTTGTTATATACATGTGCCCTGAGCTTTGACCCGACCTGAGCATGATCTGACTTGGCTGTAACACAAACTTGACTTGGATATGATCCCTGATTTGGACTCAAACTTGATAATTCTTGGCTATGATCAGAACTTGACATGAACACGATATGATAATATGAACCCATCTTGATAATTATAGTGGTCCGTCGAGGCACTCTTGACAAGTAACAAGTAAACTTGATATGGCATGAATAATCTTGATAGTGGCCCGTCGAGGCACACTCTTGACAAGTACTCTTGATATGACAAGTAACCTGACATGACATGTATCATCTTGAAGCGATTGCGACAGCTACCATGACTTGCTAAGTAACTCTTGTCTTGACACCGTGGTTGATTTTCTTGATTGTTCTTATACAAGTTACCTGTCTCGTCTTGCATCATGTCTAGGATATGGATTCCTGGTTACAACGGTCAGGGATTCGTACTTAATCTGACTAGGTTAAATGACTAGATTGATCAATTAGTCCATATAGAGAGATTAACCCAGTTACTGGCGATCCCGTTATTTGGCCATACCTGAGGGACTTGTAGCCTACTGACGAGTAGGACACATTTCCAGCTCACTGTCATGGGGAACTTCTTGAAAACATAAGTCCTGAAAGTACACTAGTAACCTTGATAACTCTTGTAACTCTTGTAAATTATCTCGCCTGGATAACCTGGATAGTTGTAGGGCTTGTGACTGCGGGAACATCTCAACTGCATCTTGCTAGTAACTAAGCTTGTGATAACCCTAGTTAGATAATGATAGCAAGCCGTAGGACTTGATTGGCCGTGCATGAATGCTTGTCTCGTGATTAGCAAAGGAATTATATTCCGTCTTTGTTTTTCTAATGCAAGCTATCATTTTTTCTAATATGTCTTCATGTTACTTAATCATGTTATTTATGTATTCTTCTATTAAATTATCTGCTGCTTTTAGTTCCTTATTGAAGCCTCCCTTGTGGCACTTGCTCTTCTGGGTTCTGACCTAGCTGGTTTTGTATGGCCAGATTTCGGAGTAGCACCCGAGGATCTACCTGCCTTCCAACAAGATGGTGAACACCAGACGTAATCCTGGCAACGAGTGGGTTTCTTATTTTACTCTCCCACTCTATTGTAAATTATTTTTTTGAGGCGTTTAACCGCCGAGCAAGTGTTAGCTCGTGTTGAAACAAAATTTATGTTTGCCTAAGGACTGTAACATGATTGACAAATCCTAGGGTTGATCATGTATGACTTAACTCTTGCTAGTCTCGCATTTTGTACGACTAGCTTATGATCATTGAATATGTAATTTTGGGATGCCTTACTTTTTATGTCTGATGATCTAACATCTTGTACATTTATTTGCTTGCTTGAGATTGAGACACTAGGCTTATTCTTGACCATAGAGACTGATGGATTAGTTTAACCCTCATGTATCTAGACAGTCGTGGCCGTATTACGAGGTAGGTGGCACTTCAATACGTAGCTGGCTGTGTCTGTCCTCCGTTCTCCAGTATTCTGGTTCTGAGGTGACAATTTAAATGGTGGCCCATACAGGTCTTGTAAATCAAGATGTGTAAGGGTTTTATCGAATAGATATCTCAATCAGCATTCGCCTTTGATCTCTACTCATGCTTTCTAATCTTCCTGAATCTTGGACCGATAAGGTACTTTATCCTTGATCTATCTTGGTCCTTCCTTATTGTTTCCCATGTTATTTTCTTCAGTGGCATTTTCTGGTCCTACCGATCAGTCGGATGGAGCACCCCCAGAGAACCAGCAACAAGTGAACCAAAAGCAACCTGGGGACCAAGCCCAGCACTCTGGAGTAGCATCCTGAGTCATGCATTCCAAGGATCCAGAGCCATCAGTTCAACCAGCCCGCCATGTAGATCCTGACAATAGAACCCTGATGGGACTCATCCGGGACTTGCTTGTATCATAAGATCGTCAGGGCGATGCCCTGTAGCAGACAGTACAAGATGCCATGGACAGAGTTGGTTATCAAGGGAACAATACGGCTAACAGCTTTAAGCACCTGAACCCTCCTTTCTTCGACGGCAGTGAAGATGCTATTACCGCTGATGCTTGGCTACAGGATATAGAGGTTATTCTGGAGGCAGCTAGGACTCCAGAGGGAGATAAGGTGGCCGTTGTGCGCCTGCAATTATTGGACTTAGTCCGCAGCTGGTGGGCGATGCTAGAAGTTGGATTGGCAATGCCTGTCTTGTGGACAGTATTCAGTGACAAGTTCCAGACGAAGTACTTTGATGCAGTAGCTCGATATGATCTGCAGACCAGATTCAGCAATCTCAAGCAAATGGAAAGGATGGTCGATGGATATGTGGCTGAGTTTTTGAGGCTTAGTCGATTTTCGTCCACTTTGGTGGCGACCGAATTGGACCGAGCGCAGCGATTCTAGCAGGGACTCCACCTAGAGATCATTCTAGCACTGGAGCAGTTTGAGCATTAGACCTTTGATGCTATTTTGAGAACAGCTAGGAGGCATGAATATACGTCCCAGAGGATAGTAGATCGAACTGGAGGACGAAAGAGGCCTCATGGACAGTTATCTCAGTCGTCAACACCAGCCTCGGCAGCTTGGGCCTTGACCATTGGAGCTCCTAGGAGGGCGACCACAGTTTTGTCGATTTAGCACTCGACTCCGACATATCCTCAACAGCAAAAGCAGAAGTAGTCTTCCTCAATGGGCTGCACTCATTGTGGGAAGCTTGGGTACGTGGTTTCAGAGTATCACAGAGCATAGGGGTTGTGCTTGGCTTATGGGGCACCGGACCACATGATAGGGTCATGTCCGTATAGAGCTAGTTCATTTTCGTCAACCCTAACTAGTTCATCGGTTAGGGGTCCAGCAGCAGCACCAGCCTCTGAGGCCATTGCCGTCTCAGACTCATGTCTTCCAGCAGCAGAGGCCACAACAAATGCTCAGGCCCAAGCTCAGATTCAGAACAGGCAGAGAGGTCACCAGCAGAGGGGGCTAGCTCCAAAAGGACAAGGTCAAGCTATAGCTCTGTCAGTAGCATAAGAATTGGAATCAGGTGAGGTGGTGGCAGGTACCATTCTCATCAACTCTTTTCCAGCATCAGAATTATTTGATTCGGGTGCATCGTATTCATTTATGTCTGCACGATTCTCTACACGGATAGGATTGGAGCCCGAGTCGTTATCAGTAAGGCTCAATATACTTACTAGTAACGGTCTTGTGCGAGTAGATCGAGTCTTTTTCTCGTGTCACATCGTAGTTAGCGGTAGAGAGTTTTCTGCTAGATTGATAGAATTTTGATGGCCGACTATGATGTGGTCCTAGGAATGGATTGGTTGAAGGATCAATATGCAAGAATAAACTGCCATATTGGCAGGATTATTTTTGGTATTCCCGACGAAGAAGAGTTTTCATTTTCTAGAGGCGAAGTAGAACCTTCTCTACCAGTCTTGCGGATGGCGGTAACAGTAGCAGTTCAGTTTCCAAGAGTAGTAGAAGAATTTCCTGATGTATTTTCCGAAAAGCTTCCAAGCATGCCGCTAGAGAGAGAGATAGAGTTCACCATTGATTTGATCCCAGGGACAGCACCAGTATCAGAAAGAGTCTACATAATGGCACCATCAGAGTTGGAGATCCTGTAGAAAATCTCGTTCTACCCAGTTTAGACCCTTGGAAGTCCCGATTTTGACTTGTTTTGAGGAAGTTATGACCATTTTAGTTCGTGGGTTCCTTGATGTCATTCTCGATCTGTTGGGAAAGATGAGCAGTACGCGCGCACTCTTTAGCGTCGTGCCATCTCGTTGCGTACGCGATCCTTAGTGTCGTGCTATCCTGGTCGTGCGCTTTTTAGCGCAGCGCCCCTCTGGCCGGGCGCCACCTGGCCCAACACCACTTGGCCTAGTATCCCTCTGGCCTGGCGCCACCAGGCCCAGCACCACTTGGCCTAGCGCCCCTCTAGCCTGGCGCCACCTGGCCAGCGCCACTTAGCCAGCGCCCCTCTGGCCTAGCGCCACCTGGCCCAACGCCACTTGGCCCAACGTCCCTCTAGCCTGGCGCCACTTGGCCCCGCGCCACCCCGCACTTCTGGCCGAGCGCCATCTAGCACCGTGCGCCAGTCTCGTCATGTGCTCCGATTATTATGCGCCTTATGACCAGTGTATCACCATGTTTTATTATATGCATGTACCCTGAGCTTTGACCCGACCTGAGCATGACCTGACTTAGCTGTAACACAAACTTGACTTGGACATGAGCCTGACTTGGACTTAAAATTGATAATTCTAGGCTATGATCAGTACTTAACATGAACACGACATGATAATATGAACCCGTCGTGATAATTCTTGATAGTGGCCCGTCGAGGCGTACTCTTGACAAGTAACAAGTAAACTTGATATGGCATGAATAATCTTGATAGTGGCCCGTCGAGGCGTACTCTTGACAAGTACTCTTGACATGACAAGTAACCTGACATGAAATATATAATCTTGAAGCGCTGTTGAGACAGCTACCCTGACTTGCTAAGTAACTCTTGTCTTGACACCGTGGTTGATTTTCTTGATTGTGTCTGTACAAGCTACCTGTCTCGTCTTGTATCATGTCTAAGACATGGATTCTTGGTTACCACGGTCAGGGATTCGTACTGAATCTGACTAGGTTAAATGACTAGATTGATCAAGTAGTCTATATAGAGAGACTTTTCCAGTTACAGGCGATCCCGTTATCCTGACCACACCTGAGGGACTTGTAGCCTGCCGTCGAGTTGGTTATATTTCCATCTCACTATCATATGGGGCACTTCTTGAAAACATAAGTACTAAAAGTACACCAGTAATCTTGATAACTCTTGTAAATTACCTTACCTGGATAATCTGGAGAGTTGCAGGGCTTGTGACTGCGGGAACATCTCAACTGCTTCTTACTAGTAACTAGGCCTGTGATAACCCTAGTTAGATAATGATAGCAAGCCGTAGGACTTGATTGGCCGTGCATAAATGCTTATCTCGTGATTAGCATGGAAATTATATTCCGCCTCTTGTTTTCCTAATGCAAGCTATCTTTTTATTCTAATCATGTCTTCATGTTACTTAATCATGTTCATTTATGTATTCTTCTATTTAATTATCTGTTGGTTTTAGTTCCTTACTGAAGCCTCCCTTGTGGCACTTGCTCTTCTGGGTTCTGACCCAGCTGGTTTTGTATGGCCAAATTTCAGAGTAGCACCCGAGGATCTACATGTCTTCCAGTAAGATGGTGAATACCAAACGTAATCCTGGCAACGAATGGGTTTCTTATTTTGCTCTACCACTCTATTGTATATTATTCTTTTGTGGCGTTTAGCAGCCGAGCAAGTGTTAGCTCGTGTTGAAACTAAATTTTTGTTTGTCTGAGGGCTGTAACATGATTGACAAATCCTAGGGTTGATCATGTATGACTTAACCCTTGCTAGTCTCACATTTTGTATGACTAGCTTCATGATCATCTGAATATGTAATTTTTGGGACGCCTTACTTTGTTTGTGTGATGATCCAACATCTTGTATATTTATTTGCTTGCTTGAGATTGACACACCGGGCTTGTTCTTGACCATAAACATTGATGGATTGTAGTTTAACCCTCATACATCTGCACAGTCGTGACCGTATTGCGAGGTGGGTACCACTTCAATGTACGTAGCTGGCTGTGTCTGTCCTTTGCTCTCCAATATTCTGGTTCTGGGACGTGACCGTATTTATAAAGTTGGGTGAAATCTGACCCTAATCCTGGCCGCCAACTGATTGCTAAAAGATAGGAGCGAATAATGGAATAATTTTACTGAATTAAATTCAAATCCCACAAAAGATGGATCTGAATAATTGACTAAATCTTTCCAGAGGGGAGCTGGGCCAAGTGGCGCTAGGCTAAGTGGCGCCAGGCCAGAGGGGCGCTGGGCCAGGTGGCGCCATGCCAGAGGGGCGCTGCGCTAAAGAGCGCGTGACCAGGATAGCGCGGCGCTTAAGAGCATGCGTGCACTGCTCATCTACTCCAACCAGAACGAGAGCAGCTCAAGGAACCCATGAACTAAAATGGCTATAACTTCCTCAAAATATGTCAAAATCGGGACTTCCAAGGGTCTAAACTGGGTAGAACGAGATTTCCTACAGCTGGGAAGACTAGTTTTAGGAAATACCAAGGTTTAATAGATCAAAACCAAAAAAATTAGAAAAGATCAAACTTAGATCTACAAAAATTCATCCATCAAAACCAAAAAATGCCAAGTTCTAAAAAGGCTTAAAATTATGCAAAGAAGAGGATAGGACAATAAAACTTGAGATCCATCATGAAGCAATTTGCACTTGCCTAGGGCTTCTTGGGTGTAGGTGGAGAGGAGTAATGGAGAAGAAGGAGAAATAAATGAGAAATAAATTGAGGAGAGAGAGAGGAGTTGACTTTTATATCAACTCTTCTTATCTCAAATCCAACAAAATAAACCAAACCAAGCCAAGCCATGTTGAACCAAGTTAAACCAAATCAAGTCAAGATTAAACCAAGGCTAAGCTAAGCAAGACAAGTCAAAATACGGGTCACCTGACAAAACTCAGAAATTCGTACACATATACTGAAAATACGTATAACGAAAAACGGGAGTGACAATGGTAGAATTACAAAGATACAATATCAAAATATTTTAAAGCCTATTTTTCTTGCTATGTCTTCGACATGTTGGCGCTTGAGACCTTTGGGGAACGGATTTGCTAGATTCTTCTGGCTCGGAACATCAACCACGGCAATGACTCATCTTTTGATGAGATTGTTTACTGTCATGTGCCTCAACTGCACAGTCATCTTCTTGTCATTGAAGAAGTCATTTGATGTCACCATTGCAGTCGTCTAGTTGTAATAATATATCGGTATCGACGGAATCTGGGCACGAACCATTGAAAGATCATACATGAACTTTCGAAGCCATTTTGCTTTATCCCCTACAGCCGTTAGTGCATAGAACTAAGATTCCATAGAAGAGTGTGAGATCATATTCTACTTCTTCGACTTCCATGATATAGCAGCTCCATCCATGTAGAAGACATATCCTCCTGTGGACCTGTCACTCTACTTCTGAGCACCAACTTGCATCACTAAAACCTTCTACTACTGTTGGATCTCCGCAGTAGTGTATTGCATACTTCTGAGTACTCTTGAGGTATCTTATTACCCTCTTTACAGCTTTTCAGTGCTCCACGCCTGGATTGCTCATGAACTGACTCAGCATTCCCATGGCAAAAGCTATGTCAGGCCATGTGGCAGTAGTTGCATACATTAAACTCCCGATGATGCTTGAATACTCAAGCTGACTGGCATTTTTACTTGGATTTGGCTTCAGCTTCTTGTCACACCTATACGGCGTATCAATTCCTGGAAGATCCTGATACCCATAGCGTGTGAGCATCTTTTTAATGTAATGAGATTGTGACAACGCCACTCCAGTTTTTGTCCAGATGATTTTTATCCCTAGGATAACATCAACTTCCCTAAGTCCTTCATGCTAAACATAGACGAGAGGAACTTCTTTGTCTCCGTGACACATGCTAAACCTTTATCCAAGATCAGCATGTCGTCCACGTTCAGACAAACGACAACTCCTCTCCCATCAGCGAACTTTGTGTACACACACTTGTTCATCTCACTTGCCCTATAGCCATTTGATCTTATGACTTTATCAAACTTCGTATGCCATATCTTGGGAGCTTGTTTCAGACCATATAACGATTTTACCAACTTGCAGACTTTGTCTTAAAGACCCTTGACGACAAATCCTTTTGACTATTGCATGTAAATTTTGTCGGTCAACTCACCATTCAGAAATACGATTTTAACATCCATATGATGAATAACCAGCTTGTGAATTGCACTCAGAGCAATCAATATCTTGATGGTCGTTATCTGTGCTACTGGAGCATATGTGTTAAAATATTTGATCCCCTACTTCTGAAAAAAACTTGGCTACCAGACTTGCTTGAACTTGTCAACAGTTCCATCAGCCTTCATCTTCTTCTTGAAGATCCATTTACATCCGATTGATTTTGCTCATTCAGGTAGATCGACCAAAACCCACGTGTTGTTTGAGGTTATCGAGTCATACTCATCATTAATAGCCTCTTTCTAGAAGATGTCTTTGGTCTTCATTGCCTCATCATAGGTAAGCGGATCTGCTTCCACATGATAGGTGACGAAATCCTCTCCGAAGTCCTTTTGTCTTACTCACTCGCTTAGACACAGGTTCTACGAGTTCTGATTCAACCATTGTTTCTACAACAAAAACTTCTTCTTGGACTACACTTCGTTAGGAGCTTTAGCCTCATGTGCACCAATACTATTCTCCGGAATATTCGTGAGAACAATGTTCTTGTACCTTACAAATTTGTCTCTAAAGAATTCTGAATCGTGAGATTCAATAATATGATTTGACTCAATATCAAGAAACCTCCAAGCATCACTCTTCTTAGTATAACCTAGAAAGAATGTCTTCGTAGTCCTCGTATCCAGCTTTTGAATCTTTAAATCCGAAAGCTTCATATACGCCATACACCCCCACACTCGAATAACAATCAAGTTGGGTCTAACCTTGAATCAGAGTTCATGAGGAGTGACATCGGAAGTTGCATGCGGCACTATTTAGAATAAAAGTAGCAGTAAGCATAGCTTCATCCCAGAAGCAATTCAGAAGACCCACAGTTAACAACATTGAATTCATCATCTCTGTTAACGTTATGTTCTTCCTTTCTGTAACACTATTTGATTAAGGGGAGTACGGAGTAGTTGTCTGGTTGATAATTTCATGATGTCTACAGAACTATGCGGATTCATGAGACCTATACTCTCTACCTCGATCACTTCTGAGTCTTTTGAGTTGTTGTCCGGTTTGACGCTTGGGTTCAACCTTGAAGTCCTTAAATTTCTTGAATGCTTCATCTTTAGACTTGAGTAGATAAACTAACGCATACTTTGAGAAGTCGTCAATAAAGGTAATGAAATACTTCATTCCGGCCTTTGTAGAGAACTGTTTGAAGTTACAGATATCTAAGTGCACCAACTCCAAAAGATCTGTACTTCAGTTTACACGTCTGAACGATTTTCTAGTGATCTTTGTCTACGCATAGACCTCACAGTTCTTCACCTCCTTACCCCCACATTTGGAGATAAATCCTAGACTAAACACATTTGGACATAAGCCCTAGACTAGACATCTTGTTTATTCTTTGTCATGACCCACACCCGTATATTCGAATACGAGTACGTAAGCCACGCCCAGCCTACGTCGCAGTATCGACGGTAGAACGCTATCAAGTACCCATTAAAATATTTCAACAGTTCTATGATCCATTAAAATAATATGTACTCAAATTACATACAACTATGGAAGAATAAAAGAAAGACAACAATAGAATCTACAAAATGATCATATATTTCAAAAAATGTATCAGAGACATGTCCGATGAACAAGACATAAATTTAGATAAAGAATATGGCCTAGAGCTCTCTAGAGGTCAACTCACGATCAAAGGTACATCGGATCTGTCATCATAAAGTCCAGGGTATGGGACATAACATTACCTAAAAATAGTTATTTAGTCAAGAATGGAGCGAAGTACATAACTCTGAAAGCAGTTTCATTGCATGGTAGGAAATATATAACTTGTAATAAAAAAATATACATAATGTACCAAATGAAATACAAAGAAACAGCATCACGAAAGTATAGAAAAATAAATACATGATAAGATAGGGAATATACCATAACTGTAATAAACACTAAATGATTTAGAGCACAGGATAGTTATATAATTCGTTTAGGTTGCACATGATTATTATACGGTAACTCGATTATACGTTAAGGGTATAATCGACATGCACATGATTATACTAGAGTTTTAATCACATAACTACTTCTACTCTCCCGCCTCAATCTATACTCACGGATCTGATCACGACACGTTACGTACATGATTGTTTTTGCATATGAAGCACATGAGGCACATAAAGCACATGAAGCATATGAGTGAATAATACGAATACAAGGAGCACACGATGCACATGATAAAGTACACGCATATGAAATACCCGATATACCCGATAAGGGGATAACATCTCCTGACAAGATCCATTTAGCATCAATCCGTGTAACAGCGTGTCAGCATCAAGTAAATTAGTCTAGAGCAGCTAATATAGATACTATCATGAAGAAAACAATCAGAGGTAGGTACTCGCCTCAATTTGGTTGGAGTCGACGTGTGCGACACGAACGTGTCGACACGAAATAGGTACAATGATATGCTCCACAAGATGGTCCCAAATGACGGCACAGCCAGTTCTATTGGATCTAGAATAGTCCAAATAGCTTAGTTTGATATATAGAAGCTCAAAATCAAAGTTCGGCATGATAATCGAATCAAGGAATAGGAAACGAATTTAATAGTCGCGATTTAATTTAAAGGGGAGAGCGTAACGAAAAACGTATATCTATTTTGAAAATTATAATAGTATTTAGAAATCATAAGGTTTATATATTTTTTTCTTCTTTTTTTTTCCATAAGGTTTATATATATATATATATATATATATATATATATATATATATATATATATATATATATATATATATATATATATATATATATATATATATATATATATATGTTGAAAGCATAGGAAAATATGCTAGTACTAAATCTCCAATTTTAGTCAAACATGATTTTTAGGTCAAAATTTGATAATAGTATGGAAATATTATTATATATTTATAGAATTCCCAAATAAAAACTATTAATAATAATAAAAATAGTAATAATGATAACAACACAAATGTATGCAGTTTTCTCTTTATATAAAATATTTGTATACCATTCTCTAATATATGGTATATAGAAGATACGTATTCAAAATACATATTATATATGTGTGTGTGTGTGTGTGTGTGTGTGTGTGTGTGTGTGTGTGTGTGTGTGTGTGGATATATCCCAAAAACTTAATGATTTAAAACCATTTATTTTCGTAGCCCAAAATAATAACTTTAAAGAATTAGAATTTATATACACTCATATATATATATATATATATATATATATATATATATATATATATATATATATATATATATATATATATATATATATATATTTATTTATTTATTTATTTATTTATTTATTTTTATAAGAATTAGAATTTATATACACTCATATATATATATATATATATATATATATATATATATATATATATATATATATATATATACATATATATATACATATATATATATATATATATATATATATATATATATATATACGAATATATATGTAAACAAATATAACACATACAAGCTTTATTATACACATATATATATAAGATTAAGCCAGCCCATATAATTAAAATCTAAATGATTTCCCATTGGTTCAACCCATTACCAAAACCCAGCCCAAAACTAATCCATACCATTCTATTATTTTCTTTTTCTTTTATTTAAAACCCAATAAATGGGGCTAGGGCTGAAAATCAAACGAACGAGCTCGAACAAACTCTGTTCGAACTCGGTTCGACTAAAGTATCGAACGAGCTTTATTCGAGCCGAGCTCAAGATCGAGCTCAAAAATGGTGTTTGAACTCGGTTTGATTATAGGGTCGAAACGATCGAGCTCGACTCGATTTAGTTCTCGAGCTCGGACGAGCCCGAGCCGAGCTCGAGCCAGGACCGAACAAAAGTCACATTAAATTTGTTGTACGGTTACTCTCAAGTCCTAAAGTTTTTTTTGTTTAATTAATTATGCTTTTTATATCACAAATTTACCATCATATAAATAACAAAAAAGAGAGTAAATTTTCTAAGACAAAATTTATCAACATCCATAAAAATATATAGCATATATTAGAAAAAGCCATAATATTAGAAACCGAGCCGAGTTCGAGCCAGTTCGCGAACGAGACCGAGTCGAACAACCTATGGTCGAACTCGGTTCGAACACCACTTCGAACAAAAAAAAATCGACCAAGCTCGGTATCGACCTGCCTACGAACGAGCTTCGAACCGAGCTTGGCCCGAGCCGAACGCGAGCCGAACACAAACTGTTTGAATCGTTTTACAGCCCTAAATGGGGCTGCCAAACTGGCCCAAGCAATCAAAGCCCAAAACATAAACTAACCCTTATTAACTACAGCTAATAACTAAAATGAGGGGTTCATCTGTAGTTTACTCCTTCACAGTCCTAAAATAAAATGAACGAACGAAGAGGGAAAGGAAGGGAAGACGAAGGGAGGGGTCGCTCATCGAGTTCTAGCGCGATGGAGATCCGCCGATGGCCGCGGTCAAGAGGAGGGCGGTGCTTCAGTTGCCGCGGCAGCGGCTAGCCGGGATGGCCAGGCGTGGCCTCGCAGCCGAGCGACAGCTAGAGGAGGCAAGACACGGGGACGCGGTCTAGCGGAGGTGGCACGAGCCTCGTCGTACGACGGAACAGCGTGGAGGTGGTCGCCAGGGAGGTTAGGTGGTCTCCCTCCTCTTTCTCTCTGTGGTGGTGATGTGGTTGTGTTGGTGGTGGTGTGTGGTGTTTGGAGGATGTCGGAGGCTGGAGTTGGCCGGTGCTGTGGGTGGTGGTGTGGTATTGGTGGTGGCGG
The DNA here is from genome assembly GCA_029216955.1 of Iris pallida. Taxonomy (NCBI): domain Eukaryota; kingdom Viridiplantae; phylum Streptophyta; class Magnoliopsida; order Asparagales; family Iridaceae; genus Iris; species Iris pallida. The sequence continues at coordinate 10,797,828 of JANAVB010009399.1, forward strand.
GTTGGTGTGAGGTGGATGGCCGGGGGTGTTGTTCTGTGGAGGCGACCGGAGTCGGGGCCGGTATCGATGGGGATCGGGCAGCTGTTGGTGTGGCAGGGTCACTAGAATGGTTGTGCATTGTATGGTGGAGGAGGAGATGGTCGATATGGTGGTGGCGACGTCGGGGTGGCGTCGGCCAGGGAGCTGTCGGATGGTCGGGTCCGGCAGGGAGGCTGAGGAAGACGGGGAGAATGGTTGGCAGGTGGTGGGGCACCCGCTGTGGTACTGGTCGACCGGGCAAAGCCACTAGCCAAGGATGGGGATAGGGCTCGGCCGGATGCTGGTCGGAGACGAGGGCAAAGTGGTGGGGGCTGGTTATGGCCAGGAGGTTGACCAGGGGTGGTTGGAATAGCTAAGGGGAACATGGCGGCTGTGTGTAGGAATTTAGGAGATTTGTTGTGTAATGTTGGAGAGTCCCCAATATATAGGGTGGTGTAGGGAAACCCTAAGGACAAGCTTGCAAAATGTAATAGAAGTAGGAAAATTAGTAAAAAATACTAACCACTAACACTAATTACTAACCACTAATTTAATTAGTTAATAAATACTAGCTAATTACAAATTAGCTACTACTATCAATTACTACTTAAACCCAAATGACCTAGCCCACAATCAAAGTCCAAACTTGGTAGTCTAGAAGTAAGGCCGAAATGGTCTTAGCCCGATGCGAGGAAAAAATTGAATAACCAACCAATTATCGAAAACCTTTAAGACTAAAATAATTAGTAATACAAATATTTCTATTTACAATCATAACACAAAATATTTTCTTTATATAGAATAAATATTTATAACTTATAGATTTTCTCGAAATGGGCAGAAAATTTAATTAGGGTAAAAATCTCACATAAAATAGTTTTTACAAAATCAATGACCAACCAAGAGTACCGACAGCATATTACAATCGAAAATATATTTCATATTAAAATCCACGATTTCAAAGATTTAAAAAAATTCAGAAAAATAGATAAATAAAAAATTTTGAAAAAATTCAAGAATCCAGTTAACGGAGGTTACATTCTTTTACAATGAACATGTTCTAGTCTATTATGCCACAACTCAAGAAAACAACCAGAAGAAGAGACTGTATTTATTATCTCCATTGGAGTTACAAGTTGAAGTTTGAATATCCCTTCAAAACAAAATACTTTTTCGAAGTATGTTCCTTTATATGACATAACCACCTGACCAACATTAATGTCCATCCTCAATCCTGTGTTACAGAGCATACTTCTTTAGACCAGGTTCATATCTATCACCGATACATGCTTCACATCCTAAAGTGTCAGCGACTTGCCCAAAGTCAGTTTCAGTACCGGCATTTCGATCCCCAGAACTTCTGCTTGGGTCTGGTTTTGCCACCATAACCTTCTCATAAATAGGTTTGTATGTGGTGAATCACTTCTTCTTAGAGCAATCATGGCATGATGCCTGGGTGTCTATCCACCAGTCTGTGTCAACACTAATTGAGTCAACCGCACAATCATAGCAACAAAGTTAGCCTCACCTTGCTCTTTTCGTGTAGGTTTTTCCTTGCAGTCCTTCTTGAAGTGGCCTTGCTTGCCACAGTTGAAACAAGCCCCATGGTCCTTAGACTTTGGCTTCAACGGAGCCGACTTCACCTTCAGATGGTCAACGTCCTTCTTCTTATTGTAGGGAGCCTTCTGCTTCTCCTTTAGAGTTTCCTTCTTACACTAAGTTAGGCTTGGCCATTTGTTTGGACAAGGTGTCCACTTTGAATTGAGCCCTCAACTCGTCTTCAACAGGAATCATGTGCAAGAGACGCTCAGGGCCTGTTTGGTTAAGCTTTATAACTCACTTTTTTGAGTTATAAAGCAAAAGGAGGAAGAAATAATGTTTGGACACCACTTTTTACAATGTTACATTCGGAAAGAAAATTTCCAAAACTAATGTTATAACTTTGCTTTTAGAAAGCAAAGAAAACCTCTTTTCTGAAAGAGGTTTCCAAAAATTTTGTGGGCCCCACACTCCTTTCCCACCCCCCCAAGCACAATCTTCTTTCTCTCTCCTCTTTTTTTTTTCTCAGGAGCAGCTCTCCAGTAGGGCACAAGCTCCACCGGCCGCGATCGCCTTGAGCTCGACCGCCGCGACTGCCGAGAGGGCCGCGACCGCCGTGAGCTCGACCGCCGAGAGCGCCACGGGCCTTGGGCGTCGACTCCGCCGCCAGCCACGAACTCGTGGACTCGAGCGCCACCGGCCTTGGGCGTCGACTCCGCCGCCACGAGCTCGAGGACTCGAGCGCCACCGGCCTTGGGCCTCGACTCCGCCGCCAGCCACGAACTCGTGGACTCGAGCGCCACCGGCCTTGGGCCTCGACTCCGCCGCCACGAGCTCGGGGACTCGAGCGCCACCGGCCTTGGGCCTCGACTCCGCCGCCAGCCACGAACTCGTGGACTCGAGCGCCACCGGCCTTGGGCCTCGACTCCGCCGCCACGAGCTCGGGGACTCGAGCGCCACCGGCCTTGGGCCTCGACTACTCCGCCAGCCACGAACTCGTGGACTCGACCGGCCACGAGCTCGGGGACTCGAGCTCCACCGGCCGCGACCCGCCATGGGCTCCGTCGTAGACGCGGGACACCGTCGTTGCCCCCAAAAAAATTTGTTTCTTGGACACGTGTGTCAGATCTGTAGACACAAAAAAATTTTGTGGTGGACACGTGTGTCAGATACAAAATCACTTTCTAAAAAAATTTGTAGTCGGACACGAAACAGTATGGACACAGTTAAAAAAATCACTTTCTAAAAAATTCACAGTTAAAAAAATCACTTTCTAAAAATATTTCACCAAACAAAATCTTCATTTTTTCTCTCTTAAAAGTCACTTTCAAAATGAAAGTAACCAAACGCAAAATTAAAATTTCTTTACTTAGAAAACAACTTTATAACTTACTTTCAGAAAACTGATTTTAGAACAAAATTTCAGAAAGCCTATCTAAACGGACCCTCATGATCCACATTATCTTATTGTGGTGCATGTCTGCAATAAAATTACTCCACGTAGATGTGAGCTTGACGACACTACCCCCGACAACAAAAGCATCGACTAAGGGCATGTCGTCTTCCGCAAGTTTCTGACGTAACTTGAGGAATTCCTTGACTTGAGGCAGCATCGTCTTGTCGTCCTCAAATCGCATCCTCCAGACCTTTTCGGTCACGTGGATCTTATTCCTTATCTTCTTTGTAGAGATTCTCCACAGAATCCCAGACGTCCTTGGCATTGACCGTCTTGCTGTATGACTCTGTCAAAGAGTCCTCCATTGAGTTCAAGATAAGCAACTTGCAAAGGTCGTTATCTCCCCTCTACTTTGACTACAAAGCAGTGGCCTCAGCGACCCTCCGAACATTTTCATCGTCTAGAATTAAAGGCTCAGGATCTGTCAACACGTAATCCACGCTTACGAGTTGAAGATTAAGACTGACATTTCTCTTCCAGACATTGTAATGCTCCCCGTCAAACTTCTCAAGTTTGTTAAAACTTATGTCGAGAAGGTTTGCACGGCTGTTCTCCATCGGATCTATATCTTGCTTTGAGATTATTATTCCTGAAACAGATCTAGATAGAGGAACGATTAGAAAATCAAGACTTCTTTGTACTCAATTCTGATTTAGCAAAGACCAGAAGCAGAGACCACTTGCAAATAAATTTGCTCTCTATTCTGATTAAGTAGGCTTTCGGAGACTTCTTACAAACAAGTTTTCTCTCCTAATTTCCAAAGGCCACTCGGTGAAGAAGAAGAAAGAAGGAAGAAAAAAATTCTGCTGGGTTGATGAGAATTACCGTTGCTGAAAGCAAGATCGTCATACCGCGATCTACATCCAGGAACCAGCAAGCTCTGAGGAAACTTCTGGAACGTTCGTCGTCACCTCTTGTACGAACTCGTCGAACTCCTCTGGAATCTGAAGGCAGTGGCCACACAACTCTCTTTATCTCTTAATTTTGGAGTAAAACCTCAAAGGAAGCACGAAGAGAGTATTTATAGAGTTGGGTGGAAGCCCAAACCCTATTGTAAGCCCCTATTTTTCAAAATTTTATTTAATTAGTGTTTACTAATTTTTAATGTCATTTTTAATCTTAAAATAATTAATTAGATTTTTAGGAATTTTTCTAGAATTTTTAAATAATTTTTAAATGAGTTTTTGATACTAATATATCATTTTGCAATTTATTTAAATGTTTTAATATCATTTTGCAATTATTAGAATTGTTTTAATATCATTATGTAATTTATTAAATTGTTAATATAAGCAGTTTGCAAATTATGATTTGTTTGTGCAAATTAGTATTTGCATTACTTAAGTTTTTGGACCTAACTGTAAATCCGAAACTACCAGGGACCTAAGTGTAAACCCTACCCCCCCCCCTCCCACGATCGGGCTCACCAACCCCCGACGACTGCCACGCCGACGGCGACCCGCGTTTTCCGGCCAACGCACAGCCCCCCGACCGACCTAAGTCTTCTATAAAAACTCCCCTTCTCTCCCCGAACCAAACCCTAACCCTAAATTCTCCCCACGACCACCCCAACCCCCCTTTCTTCCCCGATGAGCCAAACCCCAACCCTAACTCCGGCGATCCCCTACGCCACCCCTACAGCGACAAACACCCTCATCCACTACCACCATTCGACGCGCCGCACCAAGCCGAGCCCAGCGCCACCCGAGCGCCACCGCGACGTCGCCTCAGCCGCCGTCGAGCACCCTCGAAACTCCTCTGAGAAGTCGGACACGTACGTGTCAGTTTGTTTTCATGTCGTTTGTGTCTCGATTTCATGTGGGAGACTTGCCAGGACACAGGGATGCTCGTCCAGTAGTTGGACACATGAATTAGTGTTCGTGCGTGTCGTGCATAGCACGGACACGTAGAAATCCTGTGTCCCTAACTGTCCGGACACAGGATCGAGTTTATTTTTTTTTATGTATTAATTGTTTCAAACTGTCACACCCCAGAACCAGAATACTGGAGAGCGGGGGAATGACTCAGCCAGCTACGTATTACGGGTAGATGAATACCGTATAATACGATCAATGCTGTCTGAAAGACAAGGGGGTGCATACTACATAAAAGTCTCGCTATGGCCACTTTACTTCTATTGTCTCAATCATTCAAACAAGAAACAGAAATAGAGAACATGTGAGATAAAGCAGTAAGGCGTCCCAAATGCTCAGTCAAAATGTTCTTGATATCTGGCTTTACAAAATACAGCCAGATGATGTAGTAAGTATACACAATTGTTAGCAGCTGCAGCCTGACTTAGTTACAATTATGCAAAAATAGGTACAAGACAATCCGACTAACATGTCGGTGCCAAACGGCAAAGTATAAAGTAGATAACAAAACGAGCGGGGAAGTAAGAAACCCACTCGAGTCCTCCTGCGATCATCCCTCTAGTGTTGACCATCTTGGAGGTAGAAGTAAGCTGGATCCTCGGGGACTGGCTCTAAATATGGCCATGCAAAACCAGAGAGGTTAGACCTCTAATAGCAAGTACCACAAGGAAGCACGACATGAGAACTAAAACCAGTAATGAGAAATATGATAAATAGATCTCTGCTTGCCACTAGGATTCTCATAACATCACGACACTTTGAACCAACCTCCCAACCAAACAAGGACAGAAGTTGGCCCGTCATGTCCTGACATTCTGATCATCTTAGTTAGGCAACAGAGTATGTACAGTACACAAACAAATCAATTTAAACGGCCATTCAACTACTACGGCTTGCTACTGTGTGTTCCAAGTTATCCTGGAATTATGCAATAAAAGATTCCTCAGTTCTCACTATGTGCAAGCAAGGCTAGTTTACCCAATCAATCAATTGCACCAATCATGAATTAGACGAGTCCCAGCAGGACGCCCGTCATTAATATATAATATACAATAAATAATATAACCAGATACCGCTCCGTGCCCGTGTGGCAGGGTTGCAGTATCTGTGGGGACCAGCCGACCTGTCGGACACTTAATAGTCCCAAGAGGGCTGCCATGTAAGAACTTAGTAATCCATTCTCTCCATGCAATTATTATTTTATTTAACATTAATAATCTCTATGTTGAGTGAAATCCCATGCCGTGGATCATGGTTATTCAAATGAGTACGTTCGTACGGGGTACGATATGCGTAACTCTACAATGATACCAGTGCGGCCAGGTTGTAGGTCTTACATAGCGTAATGCAACAATCAAAACTAACCACGGAGTAATCATGCCTTGACCATAAAGTACACATGCTTCTTTGGTAAGATAAATAAATAATAAATGAATTGAAGCCTGTACGTGCCTGTATGCCAATATTCGGGATTAGCCAGTCGATTTCAATGGTTCATAATTAATATGAATGTGTCTCATTCATTCAATTTAGTAAGACGACTAGCCAGTCTCTTAGTTTCAACTAGGAACGCATGATCAATTATTAGTCACGGTCACAATCATTATCAATGGTGACAAGGCATGAAAGTCAACTAGTATTCAGTGGGGTCGAGTCTACAACTCTCAGGGTTTAATTCCAGTCAATCGGGGTATCTATAACTCAATTCACGACACATGGTACATCCCACGTAACAATCTATATTTAACAGAAATATCAACATATCATGATTTTATCAAGTTTATGCCAAAAGGCGTAAGGATATAAAATGGACGTTAAATATCTAATAAAATATCAATATACAGGGCTATAGAAGATCCAGGGAAAGCAGGCTACGCTCATGTCAACCTACGCTCAAGTCGGGCTACGCTCAAGTCAGGCTACGCTCAAGTCAGCGTACGCTCAGGTCAAGCTACGCTCAAGTCAAGCTACACTCAAGTCAGCGTACGCTCAGGTCAAGCTACGCTCAAGTCAACGTACGCTCAGGTCAAGCTATGCTCAAGTCAGCGTACGCTCAGGTCAAGCTACGCTCAGGTCAAGCTACGCTCAAGTCAGCGTACGCTCAGGTCAAGCTACGCTCAAGTCAAGCTAGCGTATGGACTCCATACGACTCCTCTTCAAGGCAGCGTATGTACTCCATACGCTTCCTTTTTAAGGCAGCGTATGTACTCCATACGCTTCCTCTTCAAGGCAGCGTATGTGCTCCATACGCTTCATTTTCAAGGCAACGTATGTACTTCATACGACTCCTTACTATCCAAGCCAGCGTACGCAAGTCATACGCTTCCAAAAGGCAGCGTATGAACTCCATACGACTCCTCTTCAAGGCAGCGTATGTACTTCATATGCTTCCTCTTCAAGACAGCGTATGCAAGTCCATACGACTCCTCATCAAGGTAGCGTATACAAGACCATACGCCGCCAAAAGGCAGCGTATGAGGCAGACTGCACTGCGCTAAAGAGCGCGCGCAGCTCAGTGGCGCAAGCTTAAAAGCTCGCGTACACTGCTCACTGTCTTCTCCAATCAGCAAGAACTCCATGGTTTGAACCCAAAGCTTCAAAATCCATAACTTGGTCAAAATAAGTCCAAATCCAACTTTGCAAAGGTCAAAATTGGGTAGAATAAAATTCTCTATAACATGGAACCATCAAAACTTGAAAACAAAAAAGTTTGATAGATCAAAACCACCAAAATCCGAAAATAACTAATTTCTAGATCTACTAAAAATAAAACTTCAAAACGAAAAATGCCAAGTTCTAAACTCTCTTAGAATCACAAGGGAAAGAGAATGGAACCATAAAAATGGGTCCTCATGAAGAAGCAAGATGTTCTTGCCTATAGGTTTGGTAGGTGGATAGAGTAATGAGAAAGAAGAAGAAGAGTGATGGTGAAGAAAAATAATGAAGAGAGAGAAAAGGGGGGTTGGCTTTAAATAAAAAGGTGGTGGTAGGTGGGGGTGTTAGGTTTGGTTCATGATGAACCAACTAACCAACCCAAACCGAACCCAAGTCTAGATAAAGCAGAGAATAAAAGCAGGAAGTAAAATACAGAAAATTAATTGCAGGAATTTAATTAACATAAATTTAAAGAGATTTAAATACGAAACAATACATGATAAGTATTAAATAAATATATTTAAGCAGTACATGTATTAAAAATACGTATACTGGGAACGGGGAGTGACATCTCTACCCTCCTTAGAAAAATTTCGTCCTCGAAATTTCAAATCCAAGCAGGATAGGAATATCAAGGCTAAACTAGTACAAGCAATTTAAGCAAGCAATCATTTTACAATGTCTATAGCAAGTAACATATCTATATTCAACAATCTACGATATCAAGTAATTTCTACTCATAGGGCGACTAGCATGCGGAGTTAAGACAATCAAGGTACACGGGAAGAAATATACCTTGTGAGTCAAACAGATGTGGATACCATGATCGGATATCATCCTCACGTTCCTACGTTGACTCTCCCAAAGAGTGATGACCCCAAGCAACCCGGACAAGGTTAATTGTTCGGTTCTTGAGTATCTTCTCTCTTCGGTCCAAGATGGACACAAGCTGCTCCTCGTAAGGCAGGTTGGTACCAACAACCAGTTCTGAATGATCGAGAATATAGCTGGGGTCCGATACATACCTTCGTAACTGAGATGCATGAAACACGTCATGCACCTCTCGTAACGAAGGTGGAAGGGATAAACGATAAGCAACATCGCCCACCCTATCAAGGATAACGAATGGTCCTACGTATCGCGGACTCAACTTCCCGCGAACGCCAAATCTAATGACCCCACGGGTAGGTGAGATCCGTAAGAATACGTGGTCTCCAACAGAAAGCTCTAGCGGCCTACGATGCTGGTCCGCCCAATAACGATGTCAATCCTGCGCAACTCGAAGTCGCTCTCTAATTCCTTTAACCAATTCAACTGTCTGAACAATCATTTCTGGGCCTAGCATCTTTCTCTCTCCGATATTATTCTATGCTAGTGGCGACCTACACTTCTTACCATATAGTGCTTCAAATAGCGCCATCTGGATACTGGCTTGATAACTGTTGTTGTATGAAAACTCAACTAAGTGCAGGTGGCTTTCCCAAGATCCTCCAAAATCTAGGGTACAAGCTCGCAACATATCTTCCAAAGTCTGAATTGTCCTTTCTGATTGCCCGTCCGTCTGTGGATGGTAAGCCGTACTAAATCTTAACTTGGTGCCCAGACTATAATGTAAGCTCTTCCAGAAATGTGATGTGAAACGGGTATCTCTGTCTGACACAATACTGACAGGGACTCCATGCTGCCTGACTATCTGTTGCATGTACAACTCTGCCAACTTTTCTGTAGATTGCCCTATTCTGAAAGGAAGAAAGTGTGCTATCTTTGTAAGCCGATCTACTATCACCCAAATAGCATCTTTACCACTTGGTGATCTCGGTAAACCGGTCACAAAGTCCATTGTGATGTGTTCCCACTTCCATTCCGGGATAGGAAGCGGTTGTAATAATCCAGCTGGCCTCTGCTGTTCTGCCTTTACCTGCTGACATATCAAGCAACGGAAAACAAACCTAGCTATCTCCCTCTTCATCCCGTTCCACCAGAAGTGCTGCTTGATATCTTGGTACATCTTGGTCCCTCCAGGATGTATAAAATACTGGGAACTGTGAGCTTCTGTCATAACTTCCTGTCTGATATCTCCACTAGGTACACATAGACGTGATCCAAACCTAAGCGTACTATTTTTGTGAATTTGCATCTCTTTTCTGAGCCCTGACTCACATTCTGTCCTAAGCTTCTGAATCCTTGGGTCCTGTGCCTGGGCTGCCTTGATCCTGCCTACCAAGTCGGGTTGAACTTGTAGACTCGCCAGAATTCCTATATCATTAGGAAGTATAACTTCGATGCCCATCTCCTGAAGGTCTTCTAAGATGTGCTTCTGCGTTGTTAACATAAATGCGCCGCCTCTTCTGCTAAGAGCGTCTGCTACCACATTAGCCTTGCCTGGATGATACTGAAGCTCAACGTCGTAATCCTTGATCAGCTTTAACTATCTTCTCTGCCTCATGTTCAGCTCCTTCTGAGTAAAGATGTACTTCAGACTTTTATGGTCTGTGTACATGTCCACTCGGTCACCATATAAATAATGTCTCCATAGCTTCAAAGCAAATACTACTGCCGCCAACTCCAAATCATGAGTTGGGTAATTCTTCTCATGGTCTCGAAGCTGCCTAGATGCATATGCTATCACCTTTCCATGTTGCATGAGGACACATCCAAGTCCTTTACCTGACGCATCACAATATACTGTAAAACCTCCGGGCCCAACTGGCAATGTAAGAATAGGCGCTGATATCAACTTCTGCTTTAGATTCTCAAATGATGCCTGGCATTCTGCCGACCAGACGAATGGTACATCCTTCCGTGTCAAGCGGGTCATGGGTGCTGAAAGCCTTGCAAAGTCTGATACGAACCTTCTGTAATATCCTGCCAATCCCAAGAAACTCCGCACATCTGCTACGGTCTTGGGTACTGGCCAACTTTCTACTGCTTCTACCTTCTTGGGATCTACTGCTACTCCAGCTCCTGATATGATATGACCCAAAAATGAAATATGATCCGACCAAAACTCACACTTGCTGAGCTTGGCATACAACTGGTTCTCTCTCAGAACCTGTAATACTTTCCGGAGGTGGTCTTCATGCTCCTCTTCACTAGCAGAGTATACAAGAATGTCGTCGAGAAACACCACGACAAACTGATCTAAGTATGGCATAAAGATACGGTTCATCAAATCCATGAATATAGCTGGAGCATTGGTCAAACCAAACGGCATTACTAAGAATTCATAATGCCCATACTTCGACCTGAATGTTGTCTTGGGAATGTCTTCCTTTCGAACCCTCACTTGATGGTACCCTGAACGAAGATCTATCTTGGAGAAAACTCTAGCTGTGCTCAACTGGTCAAACAAGTCGTCGATCCTGGGTAGTGGGTACTTGTTCTTTACTGTTGTCGCGTTAAGCTTCCTGTAATCGATGCACAATCTGGATGACCCATCCTTCTTCCCTACAAGTACCACTGGTGCTGCCCATGGTGATATGCTAGCTTGGATAAACTTCTTCTCCTTCAATTCCTCTATGTGCTGATACACCTTGGCCTGCTCCGAATCCGCCATTCTGTAAACCCGATCTGATATTGGTTTAGTTCCAGGTGCCAATTCTATGCTGAACTCAATATCTCTAACCGGTGGTAGACCTGGAAGTTCTTCGGGAAATACGTCTAGAAATTCTTCAACTACCTTCGGAACTTGAACTTCTTCCATTGCCGTTATTACTCCCTGCTCTTGCTGAGTTGCCTCTGACCTGACTAAGGTAAACCTCTTCATGCCTGGAATATCAAAAGATACACTCCTACTACGACAATCTATTATTGCATGACTGTCTTTCAGCCAGTCCATGCCTAAGATAACGTCGAAATTTCCAACAAGAAATTCTATCAACCGGGCGAGTAAGGAATGCCCGCAAACTACAACACTACATGCTAGAATAACTCTACTAACTCCTACGAGCCCATTACCAGTGAGTATATTTAACCTCCCTGGTAATGCCTCGAACTCCATTCCTAGTCGTGTGGCAAATTGCTGATATAAATGAGTGTGATGCTCCTGAATCAAACAATGCTACTGCGGGATATGAGGCGACGAGAATGTTACCTGCCACAACATCTCCCGATGCTAATGCCTCCTCCAAGGACAGTATGAATGCCTGCCCTCGACCTCCTTGCTGGTTCCCATGCTGTGGCCTAGCCTGGTGCTGCTGCTGGCCTCTGCCTTGATGATGCTGGGGTGGTCTATGCTGGTGTTGCTGCATCGGCGGTCCCTGCTGTCGAAACATCTGAGCCTGTGGCATTAACGGACGCTGGGCCAATGGTCTCACTGCCACTGCTGGTCCTCGAGACTGTCTTGCCCCTGGTGCTGGCAGAGCAGGAAACTGTTGCCCTGGTCCTCCTGACCTCGAATTTAAGGGACATGTGGTAACCCGATGATCTGGATTTCCACATATCAAACACAGTCCGTTTAATGCCCGACACACATCTCTAGTGTGTCCCATCTTCCCACAATAAGTACAGTCCGCTAGGGGTTACTGGCTCTTCTTCTGTTGCTACTGCTGCCTGGGTGGCGGTACTGGCCCTCGCATTGCCACATCGTGAATGCGAATGCCAAGGGATGGTGCTGTTGTTCGGGGCGCTGCTCCCCCTCCTCCTTCAATCTGACTGTGAGATCTTTTCTGACCTCCAGTCCTAACTGTGATCCTCTGAATGGTGATCTCATGCCTTCGGGTTGCCGTCAATATCTCATCAAAAGTCTGGTAATTGTGCCCCTCTATCAATTGCAAGAGCTCAAGATGAAACCCTTGCTGGAACCTCATCGCCCTCTGGCGCTCCGTCGCTACCATCTCTGGGGCAAACCTACTCAATCTGCAGAACTCCGCTGCATAAGCATCTACCGTCTTGCCGGCCTGCTTGAGGTTGATAAACTTCTATTGTAGCTCAAACTGCGCCACAACTCCATAGTACTTTGTCTTGAATCTTGCTGTAAAATTGTCCCAAGCCACAGGACGTCTGATGCCTACCTCCTCTGATTCCCACCAATCACGTGCGAGATCCTGAAGTAACAACTTTACCTGATCCACACGTTCTTCTGCCGGCACCTTAGCGGCTGTCAAAATAGCCTCAATATCCTTAAGCCATGCATCTGCTGAGATGGCATCCTCCGTTCCTTCAAAACGGCGGGGATTGAACTTGCAAAATCTGGTCGATGCTCCAAAATTCGGCCTTGCCCCTCTTTCCAAAGCTGTCTGCAACCCTTGGTTGAGTAGTACATTCTGCTCTTGCAACTGAGCGTGCATAAGCTGCTGGGCTAACATCTGGTGTTGCTGAGTAGCCATCATTCCTCTCATGATCTCCAGAAGAGCCGGTGTGTCCATCTCCGCAGGGGTAGGTGGAAATGTTGGTGGTGGTAGAACATTTGGATACTGCGATCCAACTGCTGCTTCCGCTATCACTTCTTCTTGGGTAGCCTCTTGAGTTAGTACCGGCTCTTGTTGCTGACCAACATGGTCAGGTTGTCCATGTTGCTGTCCATGTTGTTGCTGTCCAGCTCTGACAGGTGCGGACGAAGTGCTCCTAAGAAAAGGGACAAGAGAACAATCAAACGACCGGACATGAAGGATCAATAAAGTCAAAGGATACTTGAATGTCAAGCTAGAGTTGAGAATTGACGAATCATGAGATCAAGGGGAAACATGTGTGATTGAGACATCCTATTAAACACCCCACAAGTCTGAAATCAGACCTGCATGGGCCACCACTAAAACCTTGTCACGCCCCAGAACCAGAATACTGGAGAGCGGGGGAATAACTCAGCCAGCTACGTATTACGGGTAGATGAATACCGTATAATACGATCAATGCTGTCTAAAAGACAAGGGGGTGCATACTACATAAAAGTCTCGCTATGGCCACTTTACTTCTATTGTCTCAATCATTCAAACAAGAAACAAAAATAGAGAACATGTGGGATAAAGCAGTAAGGCGTCCCAAACGCTCAGTCAAAATGTTCTTGATATCTGGCTTTACAAAATACAGCCAGATGATGTAGTAAGTATACACAATTGTTAGCAGCTGCAGCCTGACTTAGTTACAATTATACAAAAATAGGTACAAGACAATCCGACTAACATGTCGGTGCCAAACGGCAAAGTATAAAGTAGATAACAAAACGAGCGGGGAAGTAAGAAACCCACTCGAGTCCTCCTGCGATCATCCCTCTAGTGTTGACCATCTTGGAGGTAGAAGTAAGCTGGATCCTCGGGGACTGGCTCTAAATCTGGCCATGCAAAACCAGAGAGGTTAGACCTCTAATAGCAAGTACCACAAGGAAGCACGACATGAGAACTAAAACCAGTAATGAGAAATATGATAAATAGATCTCTGCTTGCCACTAGGATTCTCATAACATCACGACACTTTGAACCAACCTCCCAACCAAACAAGGACAGAAGTTGGCCCGTCATGTCCTGACATTCTGATCATCTTAGTTAGGCAACAGAGTATGTACAGTACACAAACAAATCAATTTAAACGGCCATTCAACTACTACGGCTTGCTACTGTGTGTTCCAAGTTATCCTGGAATTATGCAATAAAAGATTTCTCAGTTCTCACTATGTGCAAGCAAGGCTAGTTTACCCAATCAATCAATTGCGCCAATCATGAATTAGACGAGTCCCAGCAGGACGCTCGTCATCAATATATAATATACAATAAATAATATAACCAGATACCGCTCCGTGCCCGTGTGGCAGGATTGCAGTATCTGTGGAGACCAGCCGACCTGTCGGGCACTTAATAGTCCCAAGAGGGCTGCCATGTAAGAACTCAGGAATCCATTCTCTCCATGCAATTATTATTTTATTTAACATTAATAATCTCTATGTTGAGTGAAATCCCATGCCGTGGATCATGGTTATTCAAATGAGTACGTTCGTACGGGGTACGATATGCGCAACTCTACAATGATACCAGTACGGTCAGGTTGTAGGTCTTACATAGCGTAATGCAATAATCAAAACTAACCACGGAGTAATCATACCTTGACCATAAAGTACACATGCTTCTTTGGTAAGATAAATAAATAATAAATGAATTGAAGCCTGCACGTGCCTGTATGCCAATATTCGGGATTAGCCAGTCGATTTCAATGGTTCATAATTAATATGAATGTGTCTCATTCATTCAATTTAGTAAGACGACTAGCCAGTCTCTTAGTTCCAACTAGGAACACATGATCAATTATTAGTCACGGTCACAATCATTATCAATGGTGACAAGGCATGAAAGTCAACTAGTATTCAGTAGGGTCGAGTCTACAACTCTCAGGGTTTAATTCCAGTCAATCGGGGTATCTATAACTCAATTCACGACACATGGTACATCCCACGTAACAATCTATATTTAACAGAAATATCAACATATCATGATTTTATCAAGTTTATGCCAAAAGGCGTAAGGATATAAAATGGACGTTAAATATCTAATAAAATATCAATATACAGGGCTATAGAAGATCCAGGAAAAGCAGGCTACGCTCATGTCAACCTACGCTCAAGTCGGGCTACGCTCAAGTCAGGCTACGCTCAAGTCAGCGTACGCTCAGGTCAAGCTACGCTCAAGTCAAGCTACGCTCAAGTCAGCGTATGCTCAGGTCAAGCTACGCTCAAGTCAACGTACGCTCAGGTCAAGCTACGCTCAAGTCAGCGTACGCTCAGGTCAAGCTACGCTCAGGTCAAGCTACGCTCAAGTCAGCGTACGCTCAGGTCAAGCTACGCTCAAGTCAAGCTAGCGTATGGACTCCATACGACTCCTCTTCAAGGCAGCGTATGTACTCCATACGCTTCTTTTTCAAGGTAGCGTATGTACTCCATACGCTTCCTCTTCAAGGCAGCGTATGTACTCCATACGCTTCCTTTTCAAGGCAACATATGTACTCCATACGACTCCTTACTATCCAAGCCAGCGTAAGCAAGTCATACGCTTCCAAAAGGCAGCGTATGAACTCCATACGACTCCTCTTCAAGGCAGCGTATGTACTCCATACGCTTCTTCTTCAAGACAGCGTATGCAAGTCCATACGACTCCTCATCAAGGTAGCGTATACAAGACCATACGTCGCCAAAAGGCAGCGTATGAGATAGACTGCGCTGTGCTAAAGAGCGCACGCAGCTCAGTAGCGTAAGCTAAAAAGCTCGCGTACACTGCTCACTGTCTTCTCCAATCAGCAAGAACTCCATGGTTTGAAACCAAAGCTTCAAAATCCATAACTTGGTCAAAATAAGTCCAAATCCAACTTTGCAAAGGTCAAAATTGGGTAGAATAAAATTCTCTATAATATGGAACCATCAAAACTTGAAAACAAAGAAGTTTGATAGATCAAAACCACCAAAATCCGAAAACAACTAATTTCTAGATCTACTAAAAATAAAACTTCAAAACGAAAAATGCCAAGTTCTAAATTCTCTTAGAATCACAAGGGGAAGAGAATGGAACCATAAAAATGGGTCCTCATGAAGAAGCAAGATGTACTTGCCTATAGGTTTGGTAGGTGGAGAGAGTAATGAGAAAGAAGAAGAAGAGTGATGGTGAAGGAAAAATAATGAAGAGAGAGAAAAGGGGGGGTTGGCTTTAAATGAAAATGTGGTGGTAGGTGGGGGTGTTAGGTTTGGTTCATGATGAACCAACTAACCAACCCAAACCGAACCCAAGTCTAGATAAAGCCAAGAATAAAAGCAGGAAGTAAAATACAGAAAATTAATTGCAAGAATTTAATTAACATGAATTTAAAGAGATTTAAATACGAAACAATACATGATAAGTATTAAATAAATACATTTAAGCAGTACATGTATTAAAAATACGTATACTGGGAACGGGGAGTGACACAAACCTAATTAAATCTAACTAAAACCTAACTCCTAACACAAGCCGTGGGCTAACCCCCTGGCCAGCCCAACCCGACCTAACCCCCCCCCCCCCCCTGCGCGCTTTGGCTCGGGTTCGAGCCCCCTTGCTGTTTCTTTTTCTGTTTCTTTTCCTTTTCTTTTCCTTTTTCTTTTTCTTTATATATATATATATATATATATATATATATATATATATATATATATATATATATATATATATATATATATATATATTAGTATATATATATATATATATATATATATATTATGTACTATATTTTTTACAGTATATTATATATGTATATATAATTTTATAATTAGTAAACTTTTATATATATATTTATTTGTGTTTATATATATATATATATATATATATATATATATATATATATATATATATATATATATATATATATATATATATTTCCATGTGTATATATTACTATATATATATATTTATATACCTATATGTATACAATATTTGTATATGTATATATATACTTTATAAATTAAGTATTTTCCTTATATATATATATATATATATATATATATATATATATATATATATATATATATATATATGTACTTTTAAAACATATGTATGTATATTTTCACTATGCATAATTTTGCCTTATTAAAATATTAATATTTATTTTGCACTTTTTACCAAATTGTATTTTAGTGTATTTAAATTACTGCAACCATTTGGTGTCCAAGCCTAGCATGGGTTTTTGGGCCCAAATGTGTTCTCACACATTCAAGACCTGTACAAGTCATATTGGACTTGATTCATGGCCTTGGGTCCTGTATTTGAACTTTGGTTCAAATTATATACATGGACAAAATACGCAGATATTTAATTATTTAATTTCAATTGTGTGCAATGTTGTTTTTGGATTTCTAAAAATACTTAAAGTACTATTAAAATTCTGGAAAAATAATATTTAGATACTATGTTACTTTAGCTAATTTAGTATGATTTTTGTAGTATTTAAATTATAGTTTTGCCACTAGTTTGGCTTACGGAACCAAAACTCATTTTCTGTATACTTAGGAAAACTGATTTTTATAAAATATTTGTACTGGTTAATAAATTCCAAAAAAATTATAATAAATTTCTATGATTAACTAGGATCATTTTGGTACTTTACTTTAAGTAAAATTAAGCTTTTTGTCTATCTCAAAAAAAATTGTTAGAACAAAATGGTCATTTGATTTATTTATTGATTAATTACGACTTGTAGCTTTTTGTGTTTTAGCCGTGTTGAACCTCACCCCTCACTAGTGTAAAGACCCTATAAAGTTAGTTAAAGTAGTGTGTCACCCCACGTGGGTCTCCTAAGCTAAAATCATCATTTTGGCTAGGTGCCCAGTCACAAGTCGTGTTTCACCAATTAATGTCTTAGCATTTAGCTTAGTGTAAAAACTAAGTTATTGTATTTATTTCTACAGTGACGAGTTATCGGACATCTATAGAACTCTTATCGCAGCTTGTTTTGCTTTGCTAGAGGCAAGTACTTTCTACAAACTTTACATAATGAACTGCGATTTACCAACCATGTTAAATGCTGATCCTTGGGGTAGCAAGTTAAAATATCACATGTTGTACTTTCTATTTCTACCATGCTTAGAACAGTCTTTATGTATCTCTCACATGATTAGGATATGGGTTATGGAAAAACTGATGGTAGAGTACGTGATCATGACCCCCCTATAGTAGCGAGCGAGGTCGCATTTTATATGTATACCTTGCCGTAGGCCATTATCCCGCATTTTTGTACTTATGTACACCTATACCTGTTGACATGTACGTATGTACATTTTATTTACATGTACCACAGTACATTGTACATCTATTGACCGATCACGTACTTGCTACAGTTTTAAACATTACATGTACATCTGTCTCTATGACATATGTATCCTTGCCATGATAGATTGTGTGATGCCATGTTTCCAGTTATTTCCTCTTATGTTCATTTACATGTTTCATATGCTAGTTTGCTAGATTCAGTACTTGCTCCCGTCCTGACAGGATAACGTTGTAGGTATCCTTACTGAGGAGGAGTTACTCTGCGACACCTATTATGGAGTTACTGCCGAGGACCCGGCTTTGCTTTACGAGGATGTTCCTGCGGGGAACCTCGCCTAGTTGTCTTTTGTATTTTTAGTCTTTTGAGAGTAGTCATGTATTAGACTATATATTTTGTAACTGGACATGTATCCAGTTTTACATTTCAGTTCACTTGTACTTGGACATTTTACTATATACGACGACTTTTGTGTTTGGAGCATTTATGACTTTTATTCACTTATAGAACTGTTAGCACATGTAGTCTTATCCTGTTGTCTTTAGAACAGCTTACTACGTTTATATCAAACGTAGGCTGGGCATGACTCGGCCTGGCCCAACAATTTAGGTAGCAGGTCGTGACATGTTTTTAGTGGTGGCCCATGCAGGTCCTGACTAAATTGTTTGGTTACGTTATTGTACCAAGCATCACTGCAATTAGGAACTTAAGGTAATTAAACAACATTAGGAATGACGCTTAGAACACCTAGAGGAATGCTAGGATTGCAACATAGGAAATACGTCACATGTTTGCTATTATAATTAGATTTTCTTGCCTATGATTGCTTACTTTAACAAGTCCTTATAAGTCCATTTTATTTTTATTAGATGGTGCTTACTCGTTCGTCCCAGTATGTTACACCTGAGAATGGTGCACTCCCTATCCAGTCATCTGACCAGCTGACTGATACACCCCCACCTCCACCTACCACACTCCCCCACTCCACAGATCCACAGACCCAGATGCCTCCACCACCTCCCACATCCCAGTCCCAGCAGGCCCCGATACTTCTACCACGCCCTATCATCATACCTACCCAGGCTTTCGTCACACTCGACGGGAACCAGCTGCTCACTATGATCCAGGGGTTCCTAACAACCCATCAGGAGCAGACTGTCCTACTCCGCCAGAGCATAGAGTGCTCTGAGGAACGTCCCGTGGTCCCACCACCTGTAGAGCCACAGCAGAGAGCGGGGACGATCAAGGACTTCATGGGTCTGAATCCCAAGGAGTTCTCAGGGACTGAGGGCTTTGTAGTAGAAGATGACTGGCTAGATTCGGTAGAAAGGAAGCTCCTAGGAGTCAGGATGTCGGGTGACCTCCAGGTCGAGGCAGCGGGATTTCTGCTGATAGACTTGGCAGGAGTCTGGTTCCGGAATGAGCCATTATTTGCGAGAGGGAGAGCCACTTGGGACCAGTTCAAGACCCAGTTCAAGAAGAAATTCTTCTCGACCACTGCTAGAGTAGCTATGGGGCTACGATTCAAGAACATCCAGCAGGGGAACCGTTCTGTTGATGAGTATGCGGCAGAGTTTAGTCGCCTGAGCCATTTTGCTCCTAGTCTGGTTGCAGATCCAGAGGAGATGACCCGTAGATTTTGCCATGGTCTAGTTCCAGACATCGGCATTCTTATAGTGGCGAATGGTACGACTGACTACTACCAGAGCCTAGAGTTGGCCCGGAGCATCGAGGAGCGTCTTCTGTCTAGCAAGAGGCCGGCTTCTGTACATCATGAGGGACCGTCCAAGCGTCAGGCTTTCCAGCAGAGAGCACCGACGCCGCCCCAGCAGACTTACCATCCTCCTACATCACTGTAACTCCACTTCCCGATTTTTTTTTAAAATAAATAATTCGATTTCTTCAAATTATAGAATTGTTATTATTAGCTTTAAATAATAAATTAGTTTTAATTAATAAATTTGGTGATCTATTTTGGAGGGAATTAATTTTGCTAAATTTTCAAATTTGAAAAGTGGTTACAACCAACTTGTGGTCCCCTCATTTGTTTTCAAAAGTTTTAACTGATTTTTTTATTATTTTTGTAATTTTCGAAAAGGGTAAGGGTTGTTTTATAAAAATTTCTGAGTGGGAGGGATCTTTTGCAATTACTTTAGAGTGGGAGGGGTGTTTTGTAAAATTCCTATTCATTCCATTAAAAATCCAAATCTGGAGAGAGAGAGTCATAGTTTTATTTTTCTTTCAATTCTTAGCTCTTCTCGTCCCCAAATTTTTCTCGAGCCAAGCCCTAAATCGACGGCGATGGTGGTCCTCTTCTCCGGCGATTCCGACGAAGCGACGGTGATGGTGGTCCTCTTCTCCGGCGATTCCGACGAAGCGACGATGGTGGTTTCTACGAGCGGTGACGGCGGCAGTTTCCACGAACGGCGGCGACGGTGGTGGTTTCCACGACCACGACGGTGGTGGTTTCCACGAGCGGCGACGGCGGCAGTTTCCACGAACGGCGGCGACGCGGTGGTTTCCACGACCACGACGGCGGCGGTTTCCACGAGCGGCGACGGCGGCAGTTTCCACGACAACGAAGGTGGTGGTTTCCACGATGACGAGCATGGCGTTGGTGGCGCACTGCCATCCACGTGGAGGCGGACGGCGGCAACTGAGCTCCAATTTTCCCGATGACTTCTCTCAACAATACGCTCGTGCGATCGTTCTGCTCCAGCGAGATCCGTTCCTCCACAGTGCGCAGCACGACGGGTTCTTGATCAGCTTCTTCGACGACCAGGCGACGCAGTGTCCTCTCCAAATCTGTTCGAGTTCCTCATCTCAGTTACCAATATATTCGATCGACGATCGAGGTGTGTAATTTGAATTCTTGAAGAATTTATGATTCTTTCGATTTCGTTTGGTCAGTTGCTCCATTTTTATAAATCGACTTTGGACCGTGTTCGGTGCAGTACTGCAGAAAGATGTTAGATCATATCTGGACACGAAAAGGGATGTCCGACTCATGAGATTGTGTCATCACGTGGGAACTTCATTTTAGGTACAATTCTGCCCCTCCTTTGCTATAGTTGTTGCCATGAGTTCTTGATTTAATTATGGTCGTTTGGTGGGGATTGAGGTCGGGTTGCAGAGTACGTTGATTGTGTCCGGCTTTTCGTTGTGTCCAAGACTGGAGTCGTGTCCAGTATTCGTGGGTTCGTGATCAGTGTTCGTGAGTTCGTGTCCAGTGTGCGTGGGTTCGTGTCCGGTGTATGCATGTCAGAGCATGGATTATATACTGCAGTGATTCATGTCTGACTCCGGAATGATTCAAGTAATTGCTGTTGCAGGGGAGGCTGGGGCTGATAGTAGCATAATTTTCTTATTGATTTATATTATGTAAATTCTATTCTTCTATTGTATTAATATTTTTGGGGTTCCTTTTCCTCTATATGTGACGGGTTTCATCCAAAGAATTTTGATGCTGGTTGTTATGTGATTTGAGATCATGTCCAGGTTGGATACTGACATGATGTCGAAGATAGTAGTTGAAGGGGTGTCGACTAGTGTCCAGTTTGTGTCCGGACGGGTGGATGGTTGCAACTTGACTGTGGATGAACTAAATTCTAGTTGTTAGCAAGTTTTGGTGTTGTGTTCTTAGTTCTGTTCGGAATCATTCAAGATGTTGAAGTTCTTTTCAATTTCTTAATCATGGGTGTTTCTGTTAAGTTTGGTTTTGATAGCTTCACTGAAGTTCCTGAATATGTATTTTTCCTTTAGTCTGTATTTGACTTGAGGTTGGTGTCCATAGACTTTGAGCCTAAGAAGTTATAGCTGAATTATATATGGCTATTCATTTGCCTAATTGACCTTGTATCAAGGTAGTCTCCTGATGAAGAGGAAGGATAGTTTGATCTTCTATTAACCTTTAGTTGTTGCATGTGATCAACTTAAATAACCAGGATAGGCTCTAAATTAAATCTTAGGCTTAATTGCTAATTGCTACCCTCAACTATCACACTTTTTCAAGTTGATACCCTAAACTTTTTTTCGTAACAGATTGATACCTCAACTATTTTTTTTTCAACTTAATACCTAACATTTTAGAAAACCCCAAAATGCCCTTATCCTTTCCCTCCCTCCATCCCCTCCCCCACTCCGGCCCCCCCACCCCCTCCCTGCTAGCTCCGGCCGAGGAGGGCGGCGCGGGTGGCGAGGACGAAGCCGGCGCGGGGGTTCCTGGAGGCCGTGGGGCCGCCGGAGCCGTTGAAGCGGACGACGGCGAGGGAGAACGCGGCGGCGGCGTGGGAGCCCAGCGCTGCTCGCGCCATCAGAGCCGCGCCGGAGCTAGCAGAGGGGGGGTACAGGCGAGGGCGGCGGAGGGGGATGGTGCAGGCGAGGCGGGGCGGAGGGGGGAGGGGGGTGCGGAGGGGAGAGGGGGGGTGGCCTGGAGTAGAGGGGGGTGAGTGGTAGTTTTAAAATTTGGGTAAGGGCATTATTGTCCAAAAAATTATCTGGGTATCAAGTTGTTACAAAAAAAAGTTTAGGGTATCAACTTGAAAAAGCGTAATAGTTGAGGGTATCAAGTAGCAATTAAGCCTAAATCTTAAGGGTTTTGGTTTCATATTAATTATAGGTTATGGACCTGACGGTTGGTTTTCCTATGTTACATATAAATATCAAAATTTGTAAGATTAATAGTGGAAGTTATTTAGTATCAAGAAATCTAAGCCTAGTTAGGAAAGAGTGTGGGTTAGTGGTATATCTAGTTGGTAAAGTGTATGGCTTATGCATTAATACATTTATACTATAGATAGTTGTGGTTAGAGAATAAATATCTAGTTGGATTAATTGTGTAGACATTAACCAACTTGTATCCATTAATCAGGTGGATACACAGATCAGCTTCATTACTCGTACTTTCCTGGAGCAAGACAAGTACATTCTATGGTTTTGATCAGTGCATTTTCTTGTTCTTTATTGCTGACACACTGCGACACGTTCATGATCTTTTCTGGCTTGTTCTTTCATGATCTTACTTGTATTTTGGGGTGGGAAAATACTCTAGATATGTGACCAAACCCGGATACTTATTCATGATCTTTAGCTTAGGCCTCGCACAGTGCACGCGGGTCCTAAGCCGTACCTTATATGATCTTTCAGGATCTTTTCATGCTCTTTCATGGTCTTACCCAAGCCGGTCACATATCATAGAAGTATTTCAAATTTATAACACACATGTTCAGGATTTTGTTCTTACATTAGTTTCCTATGATCCTGATCTTGATATTAGCTATAGTCATGATCTTTCCTGTATTTTTATATAGTCGTGATCTTTCCTGTATCTTTATAGCAGTAGTTCATGTTCTTCATGTTCTTTACATACCTTGTTCTTATCCTGTTCTTTCAGCATTTATTTTCCATACCATGATGTTATTGTTCATTACCTAGAACTGTACTTTGCTCCGCTCCTGAATAGAATATGTTGCAGGTATGCTTGCAGGACATTGTTCTACTCTATGGGCCAGAGCCCAGGATTTAGCTGAGCAGGATGAGGCTTAGCTTGAGGCTTCAGGTTTAGATTACTTAGCTTTACTTTGAGGTATTGACTTTAGAGTTCATAGCACTTTTCATTCCTGTTGATTCTGGTACATTATGATATCTGGATTTGTGGATTATGGTGATCATTCTGGGATACGTTTTTAGATGCTGTGATTCTATACTTTCATGTTTATCTGGTTAATTTTCCCTAGCTTGGTACAGCTTACTTCGTCGTGTCTAACGACGAAGGCTGGGCGTGTCCGACTCGTGTCCGATTATTCGGGAGCGGGTCGTGACATGTTTTTAGTGGTAGCCCATGCAGGTCTAGCCTAATGGTACCTAAGTCTTAGTGTACTATTGGGGGACTTGATTAACTAGGGAAACTTGATCACAACATAGGAAAATCAGAAAATAAGGGTATATCATGTATATCAGGTATGTCAGGTATATTGATATTCTATAAACACTTGTTGTATTTAGGTCTAGGTTATTTTAACAGTTTTCTGTTTTTCAGATAATTCAAGCACGCGACACCGGAACGGTTGATCCACCTATACTTGAGGTCTCCAAGCTTCCACCCCGCAGGTCGTCCCTACTATCCCCATGGGTAGTACGTGGTTGACGGAGATGATTGAAGCGTTCCTTGATACCCAGAGAAAGCAGGCCTTCCTTTTCCAATCCAGACTTACAAATGCATTTTTCGAGTTAGAAAGGACTTCTGATTTTCAGACGCTCAGACACTTGGATTTTTCTGACACCGAGCGCATGTCTTGCACCAGGGAGCCGATCGAGAACCTGAAGCCGCCACTGAAGATCATCTCAGCATGTGAGGATCCGACTTCTCTGAAGATTAGAGCCACCAGCCAAGAGATCCAGAATGTAGCGCAGACAATGGAACGAAACCGAAAACTGAAGCTCATGAAAGATATGAAGACTTATGATGAAGATATCAACTATCCTGGACCCGCAAAGCATCGCAACATTCAGACGGCGCTTCTTCAGCCACATCATCAGAGGCAGATTCAGGCCTACATTCACTGAATGAAGGATTGACAGCAAGTCACAGATTACAATGATCGAGGAGCATCAAGATCCCGGCAGCCATATATTCCTGTCAGAGCCCTTGCGCTTCAACCCCAGCGGGAGATCCAGACTCAGATTCAGATGACGACCACTTACAATTTCTGCCGTCGTCAGGACATCACCACGAAGAATGCCACAAAGGACGGAGACTACGCTTGTACTGCGGATTGCCTACTCACCAAGTCAAAGATTGTCCGGAGACCGTTGATCGCACTGCCCGAGAACAAGCACGAGGAGCATCGGACTACAGCAAAGGGACTCACCTTTTCAAAGTCAGCAAACACATGGAGCACTACCGCAAGGACCAGCCTACGACAGGACAGTTGAAGAAATTGAAGCGATTCCGGAGGAATACTGAAGACAGACTGAAGACAGAAGATTTCTTTCGCATGGTTGGAACAAAAAAAAACCATGTATCTTGATTAAGCAATCCAGTCTTTCCTTAAATTTCTTCTAGCACCTAGATCATTTCTTGAAACTTTTTGTTTTCTTGTTTGAAATCCTGATTGATATTCGAAACTTATTTCGAGATATTGTTTCCTACTTAGATAAACTTGTTTCAGATCCCAAATCGATAATTGTATGAAATTCATTATTCGATACCGTTGGCATATTCATCAACCTTGTTTCCTAGTGATGGCTCCTATTTGCAAATTTTATTCATTTATCAAACTTCGTGTTAATTGATATTTAATCATTTCTCGAGATTTTATTTCGAAATCCTGTTCCTCATTCGAAACTTGTTTAAGCTTCGTCCTATTCAGGACATTGTGGAGGATTCCTTTGAAGGTTTGAAGATTTTTTTTCCTATTTTGGGATTATGACTCGTTCTCTATATAAGACTTGTTTTCCATTCATGATTTTTGATTTGAGAGTTGTTGTCCACTACTTTGTTTCGATCTTGCTTCCTACTCGTTTCAGTTTTCTATTCGAGGCTTTATTGGAATTTGGTTTTCTAATTGTGATTTTGAGATCCTGTTTCCTATTCGGAACCTTACTTTCCTTTGAGATTTTGCCTCCTATTCAAGAATTTGTTTTGTTCACGATCTTATTTGACCTCGTTTTCTATTTGAGATTTTGCTTGTTTCATACTCACCATTCAATGCTTGTTCCCTATTCTCTGCTTGATACCCTATTTCTCCTCACTAGTCATGACCTTGCTTCTTGTTCGAGAATTACTATCTATCTGCAATTTTGTTGATATTTTAGTTCTAATGAGACTTTGTATACTATTGGAGATTTTATTTCCCATTCGGGATCTGTTCGAGATTTTGTCGTTACTTGAGATTTTGTTGAACTTCGTTTCCAATACGCGATTTATTTCTTATTTTGTGACATTGTCTTACATTTGATGCCTTGCTACTGTTCATCCTTGAGACTCTGATAATGTCCCATATATGGAATCTTGTTACCATTCCAGATATCAGTTGATATTCCGTCATAAATTGAAACTCCGCTCCCTGTCTGAAATTTTAAATCTCCCTGGTTGCCCTTTTGTACTCACTACCCTTGATTTGATTCCGTGTTGCTTCATAGTACCTAATAAACCCTTGTATCCTAACAGACATGTAACCTCACCATTTTCGTGACTTGGACTATTGAAACTTATTTGGATTCCTTGAAATTCTCCTATGGATAAAGTTCAAAGGCTATTCGATGACCTACTGTGGCGTGACAGTTGCGCGCTGCAGCCATTATCTGGATTATGGAGACTGAGGGTTCACTGCAGCCAGTAGCGCACTGGCGAGGCAGGAACTCTAAGTGGAAGTGATTTCAGACTTTCATAGGTTTTTGAGTACTGTCGAGACTTGTCATATTCTTTATACCTTGATCTCTTGGGTTGCTTCGTCAATGATTGTTGGAAAATGGATAAGGTTGACAGATTATTCGGTGACATATTGCTATTTGAGTCACGGAGCCGAAAGTCCACTGCAGTCAGATATATACTGGCGGGGTAGGGATTATAGGCAAAGTGATTTCAAATAGCTATATGTTCCCGGACACCATGGAAACTATATCCCTTTTTATATGATTATTGGTTTTTGAGAATCACAGATCCTTGCACGTTCATCCTGATTTGATGCTGTATCTCCTGAGTATTGCGTACGTCTCCTCAATCAACCCTTGTTAAATTTTCCTTCTAGCATTTTATTGTTAGATCATTGAATCCCTCAAAAATTGTATATTACCAGATTGTGATTCCGTGCTTCATTTGTGACTTGTCTAAACTTCGATCTTAAGTCATGTCTATCTGACCATGATTTTCTATCTTGTTCTAGTCTAACTGTGTTAAACTATTAATTTTTGGTCGTACTTAATAATTGTGTCTTCATGATTTTGCTCCTCTAAGTTGTAATTGGAACTTCATTCTATCTCGTGTCTATTCGATTTTTGATCATTGATCGTGTTATTCCAACTTCTCGTGTGTAATTATCGTACAGGGTCTCAAGGCTTAGGTAGCGTCTCAGAGTTGCACATGATCGACAGAAGCACTGGGTGGATAGCAGCAGACGGACACTTGAGTTCGAGGTTGGAGACAGAGTATTCCTGAAGATCTCACCGACTAGGGGCGTCATCAGATTCGGCAGAGGCGGAAAGCTCAGCCCGAGATTCATCGGACCTTTCGACGTGACGGCACGGATTGGCGAGGTGGCATATCGACTAGCGCTTCCATCTAGATTGGAGGGAGTGCACGATGTTTTCCACATATCTCAGCTTCGACGATACATTCCAGACCCGAGCCATGTGGTGGACTATTCTGAGCTGGATCTGAGCTGGAGGTGGGCCCGAGATTGATCTACGAGGAGCAGCCAGTGGAGATCCTTGATCGTAGGGAGAAGCGTTTGCAAAATCAGACTATTCCACTTGTCCGCGTCATATGGAGACACGACTCTCCAGGAGAGTCCACGTAGGAATGCGAGGACGAAATGCGGAAGCAATATCCCAATTTGTTTGCTTGACTGTATTGCTTGGTTTGGGATTTTCTTAATTCAATAAATGATTGTGTTTAAACATTTTGTCGTGATTTTGTTTTGAGAACTCATTTTGTTCCTTGAATTTCGAGGACGAAATTATTTTAAGGGGGGAAGATTTGTAACTCCACTTCCCGATTTTTTTTTAAAATAAATAATTCGATTTCTTCAAATTATACAATTGTTATTATTAGCTTTAAATAATAAATTAGTTTTAATTAATAAATTTGGTGATCTATTTTGGAGGGAATTAATTTTGCTAAATTTTCAAATTTGAAAAGTGGTTACAACCAACTTATGGTCCCCTCATTTGTTTCCAAAAGTTTTAACTGATTTTTTTATTATTTTTGTAATTTTCGAAAAGGGTAAGGGTTGTTTTATAAAAATTTCTGAGTGGGAGGGATCTTTTGCAATTACTTTAGAGTGGGAGGGGTGTTTTGTAAAATTCCTATTTATTCCATTAAAAATCCAAATCTTGAGAGAGAGAGAGAGAGAGAGTCATAGTTTTATTTTTCTTTCAGTTCTTAGCTCTTCTCGTCCCTAAATTTTTCTCGAGCCAAGCCCTAAATCGACGGCGATGGTGGTCCTCTTCTCCGGCGATTCCGACGAAGCGACGGCGATGGTGGTCCTCTTCTCCGACGATTCCGACGAAGCGACGGCGGTGGTTTCCATGAGCGACGACGGCGGCAGTTTCCACGAACGGCGGCGACGGCGGTGGTTTCCACGACCACGACGGCGGTGGTTTCCACGAGCGACGACGGCGGCAGTTTCCACGAACGGCGGCGACGGCGGTGGTTTCCACGACCACGACGGCGGTGGTTTCCACGAGCGGCAACGGCGACAGTTTCTACGACAACGACGGTGGTGGTTTCCACGACGGCGAGCATGGCGTTGGTGGCGCACTGCCATCCACGTGGAGGCGGACGGCGGCGACTGAGCTCCAATTTTCCCGGTGACTTCTCTCAACAATACGCTCGTGCGATCGTTCTGCTCCAGCGAGATCCGTTCCTCCATAGTGCGCAGCACGACGGGTTCTTGATCAGCTTCTTCGATGACCAGGCGACGCGGTGTCCTCTCCAAATCTGTCCGAGTTCCTCATCTCAGTTACCAATATATTCGATCGACGATCGAGGTGTGTAATTTGAATTCTTGAAGAATTTGTGATTCTTTCGATTTCGTTTGGTCAGTTGCTCCATTTTTATAAATCGACTTTGGACCGTGTCCGGTGCAGTACTGCAGAAAGACGTTAGATCACATCTGGACACGGGAAGGGATGTCCGACTCATGAGATTGTGTCATCACGCGGGAACTTCATTTCAGGTACAATTCTGCCCCTCCTTTGCTGTAGTTGTTGCCGTGAGTTCTTGATTTAATTATGGTCGTTTGGTGGGGATTGAGGTCGGGTTGCAGAGTACGTTGATTGTGTCCGGCTTTCCGTTGTGTCCAAGACTGGAGTCGTGTCCAGTATTCGTGGGTTCGTGATCAGTGTTCGTGAGTTCGTGTCCAGTGTGCGTGGGTTCGTGTTCGGTATATGCATGTCAGAGCATGGATTATATACTGCAGTGATTCATGTCTGACTCCGGAATGATTCAAGTAATTGCTGTTGCAGGGGAGGCTGGGGCTGATAGTAGCATAATTTTCTTATTGATTTATATTTTGTAAATTCTATTCTTCTATTGTATTAATATTTTTGGGGTTCCTTTTCCTCTATATGTGACGGGTTTCATCCAAGGAATTTTGATACTGGTTGTTATGTGATTTGAGATCATGTCCAAGTTGGATACTGACATGATGTCGAAGATAGTAGTTGAAGGGGTGTCGACTAGTGTCCAGTTTGTGTCCGGACGGGTGGATGGTTGCAACTTGACTGTGGATGAACTAAATTCCAGTTGTTAGCAAGTTTTGGTGTTGTGTTCTTAGTTCTGTTCGGAATCATTCAAGATGTTGAAGTTCTTTTCAATTTCTTAATCATGGGTGTTTCTGTTAAGTTTGGTTTTGATAGCTTCACTGAAGTTCCTGAATATGTATTTTTCCTTTAGTCTGTATTTGACTTGAGGTTGGTGTCCATAGACTTTGAGCCTCAGAAGTTATAGCTGAATTATATATGGCTATTCATTTGCCTAATTGACCTTGTATCAAGGTAGTCTCCTGATGAAGAGGAAGGATAGTTTGATCTTCTATTAACCTTTAGTTGTTGCATGTGATCAACTTAAATAACCAGGATAGGCTCTAAATTAAATCTTAAGGGTTTTGGTTTCATATTAATTATAGGTTATGGACCTGACGGTTGGTTTTCCTATGTTACATATAAATATCAAAATTTGTAAGATTAATAGTGGAAGTTATTTAGTATCAAGAAATCTAAGCCTAGTTAGGAAAGAGTGTGGGTTAGTGGTATATCTAGTTGGTAAAGTGTATGGCTAGTGCATTAATACATTTATACTATAGATAGTTGTGGTTAGAGAATAAATATCTAGTTGGATTAATTGTGTAGACATTAACCAACTTGTATCCATTAATCAGGTGGATACACAGATCAGCTTCATTACTCGTACTTTCCTGGAGCAAGGCAAGTACATTCTATGGTTTTGATCAGTGCATTTTTTTGTTCTTTATTGCTGACACACTGCGACACGTTCATGATCTTTTCTGGCTTGTTCTTTCATGATCTTACTTGTATTTTGGGGTGGGGAAATACTCTAGATATGTGACCAAACCCGGATACTTATTCATGATCTTTAGCTTAGGCCTCGCACAGTGCACGCGGGTCCTAAGCCGTACCTTATATGATCTTTCAGGATCTTTTCATGCTCTTTCATGGTCTTACCCAAGCCGGTCACATATCATAGAAGTATTTCAAATTTATAACACACATGTTCAGGATTTTGTTCTTACATTAGTTTCCTATTATCCTGATCTTGATATTAGCTATAGTCATGATCTTTCCTGTATTTTTACATAGTCGTGATCTTTCCTGTATCTTTATAGCAGTAGTTCATGTTCTTCATGTTCTTTACATACCTTGTTCTTATCCTGTTCTTTCAGCATTTATTTTCTATACCATGATGTTATTGTTCATTACCTAGAACTGTACTTTGCTCCGCTCCTGAATAGGATATGTTGCAGGTATGCTTGCAGGACATTGTTCTACTCTATGGGCCAGAACCCAGGATTTAGCTGAGCAGGATGAGGCTTAGCTTGAGGCTTCAGGTTTAGATTACTTAGCTTTACTTTGAGGTATTGACTTTAGAGTTCATAGCACTTTTCATTCCTGTTGATTCTGATACATTATGATATCTGGATTTGTGGATTATGGTGATCATTCTGGGATACGTTTTTAGATGCTGTGATTCTATACTTTCATGTTTATCTGGTTAATTTTCTCTAGCTTGGTACAGCTTACTTCGTCGTGTCTAACGACGAAGGCTGGGCGTGTCCGACTCGTGTCCGATTATTCGCGAGCGGGTCATGACAATCACATCACCCGACCCCGCCAGTTAAAGCCCCGGGACCCCGACACCAGCAGCAGCAGCAGCGGGGAGCTATATGTTCTTTCTACGGAAGACTAGGGCACGACAGGTCTATTTGCAGGAAGAGATTGGGGCAGTATTTAGTTTGTGGGTCTGCCACCCATCAGCTTCAGAACTGT
Organism: Iris pallida; assembly: GCA_029216955.1. Classification (NCBI taxonomy): domain Eukaryota; kingdom Viridiplantae; phylum Streptophyta; class Magnoliopsida; order Asparagales; family Iridaceae; genus Iris; species Iris pallida. The sequence continues at coordinate 10,829,307 of JANAVB010009399.1, forward strand.
CCAGCAGCCAAGGGACCTAAAGGACCGCTTCCTACTCAGCAGCAGAGGTTTGGGCAGCATCTGCAGCAGCAGAAGGGACCTCAGGGGAACGTTTATAGCCTAGCCCTCGAGTCGGAGCCGGAGCAGGTTTCGGAGTCGGATTACTTAGCTGACGTCATCACAGGTCATATTTATTTGCATACTTTTCTAGTTGTATGTTTATTTGATTCTGGTGCATCTCATAGCTTCCTATCATTAGAGTTTTTGCATAAACATCATCTAGTAGCTACACCTACTGCGGAGATTAGTAGAGTGATGACGGGAGGAGGACCAGTGCCTATTAGATCTATCTATAGATGTTCTATTTTTATAGCCGGGAGAGAGTTCAGGGGACGATTCTTTGTGATGCCACTCTCCGGTTATGATATCATATTGGGGATGGACAGGCTTAGCTATGCCCATGCATCTATAGACTGTCATGAGGGTAGTATTTTGTTCAGTCCCCCAGGCACAGCACCATTCAGTGTCAGGAGGACAGGGCCGAAGATCAGCCTAGAGCTGAACTATTGTGCGACAGTTGGGGACGTAGCACCGCCACACCCTATCATCAGGGAGTTTATGGATGTCTTTCCAGAGGATCTTCCAGGGCTTCCGCCTGACAGAGATGTGGAGTTCACCATAGATTTAGAGCCGGGTTCATCACCAGTATCCCGGGCTTGCTATAGAGTGAATCCCAAGGAGGCAGTAGAGATGAAAGAGCAGATTGATGACCTGTTGAAAAGGAGTTTTATTCGATACAGTGCTTCTCCATGGGGAGCACCAGTGCTCTTTGTGCCCAAGAAGGATGGTACGGTCCGGTTGTGTATTGACTACCGGGCCTTGAATGCCATCACCATCAAGAACAAATATCCTCTGCCCAGGATAGATGATTTGTTCGACCAGTTGAGTGGGGCGAAAGTATTTTTCAGGATAGACTTGAGATTCGGGTACCACCAGGTGAAGGTTAGGGCAGCAGACATCCAGAAGACGGCGTTCAACACGAAGTACGGACAGTACGAGTTTCTGGTGATGCCATTTGGTCTCACAAATGCGCCAGCTGTCTTTATGAACTTGATGAATAAGATATTTCACCAGTATCTAGATAAGTTCGTCGTAGTGTTTATCGACGACATCCTGATATACTCGAAGACGTCGGAGGAGCATGCGGAGCACTTGCGAATAGTTTTGGGGATTCTGAGGCGGGAGAGATTGTTTGCCAAATTGCCGAAGTGCGAGTTCTTTTTAGACCGAGTAGAGTTTCTCGACCATGTAGTCACTAGATATGGAATCTCGGTGGACCCCAGGAAGATTGCTGCAGTTGAGACGTGGAAGTCTCTGACGTCAGTTTCAGAGATCAGGAGCTTTCTGGGTTTAGCAGGCTATTATAGAAAGTTCATCCAGGACTTTGCTAGGATAGCTGAACCCATGACGAAGCTGACGCGGAAGGACGCAGAGTACATCTGGTCAGAGGACTACCAGGCAGCGTTTGAGGAGCTGAAGAGGAGGCTGACGACCGCTCCAGTTCTGACTTTACCTTCAGGTTCTGGAGGTTTCACCATTTACAGTGATGCTTCTGGGAAAGGGCTAGGATGTGTCCTACAGCAGCATGGGAAAGTGGTTGCTTATGTATCTAGGCAATTACGGACTCATGAGAGGAATTATCCTACCCATGACCTAGAGTTAGCTGCGGTGATCTTTGCACTCAAGTTATGGAAACATTACTTATACGGAGAGCGTGTGGAGATATTTACTGACCACAAAAGCTTGAAGTATGTATTCACGCAGAAAGAGCTGAACATGAGGCAAAGACTATGGTTGGAGTTGATGAAAGACTTCGACATCGATTTACAGTATCACCCCGGAAAGGCAAATGTGGTGGCGGATGCGCTGAGCAGGCATCCGATGGCATGGTACCTGATGATTGATCGGCATTTGCGGAAGGATCTGGAGAAGCTCGACATCGAGCTAGTTCGGCCGGGATCAGTGATACAGATGATGGCGCTTGACATTCAGTCAGATTTGATGGAGCAGATCAGGGAGGCACAGTCTACAGATGAGAGCCTTCGTAGACTTCGAGCCCAGGCATTAGCAGGATTGCTGGATGACTTCATGATAGCAGAGGATGGATCCTTGAGGCATGGCAGCCGACTGTGCGTGCCAAAGGGAGAGCTAGTAGAGGCAGTCTTGCAGGAGGCACACCGATCGAGATATTCTATTCACCCTGGTGCTAATAAGATGTATCGTGACTTGCGGGAACATCTTTGGTGGCACGGGATGAAGAGGGATGTATCACGTTTCATCTCGAGATGCCTAGTTTGCCAGCAGGTCAAGACGGAGCGCCAGAGGCCAGCTGTTTTGTTGCAGCCGTTACCCATTCCCGAGTGGAAGTGGGAACATATTACGATGGACTTCGTCTCAGGGCTTCCCCGTTCCCAAGGAGGGAAGGATGCCATCTGGGTCATCGTAGACAGGCTGACGAAGTGTGCGCACTTCATACCCTTCAAGGTGGGGCTTTCCACCGAGAAGCTGGCGGAGCTGTACATGCAGCAGATAGTTCGTCTACACGGAGTGCCGGCGAGCATCGTGTCGGACAGAGACAGCAGATTCACATCCCACTACTGGAGGAGCTTGCAGGAGGAGTTGGGCAGTAGGCTCAAGTTCAGTACGGCGTACCATCCGCAGATAGATGGGCAGTCCGAGAGGACGATACAGACACTGGAGGATATGCTGAGGACCTGCGTGCTGGACTTCGGAGGATCATGGGAGAGCCATCTGCACTTGGTAGAGTTTTCATACAACAACAGCTACCAGACCAGTATTGGTTTGTCTCCTTTCGAGGCGCTTTATGGACGACGATGCCGTACGTCGCTCTTTTGGGATAATGTTGGAGACAGAGTTATGCATGGGCCAGAGATGATCACGGATGCAGCAGAGAAAGTCGGGATGATCAGAGACAGGCTCAGAGTAGCTCAGGACAGACAGAAACACTGGGATGATGCTAGTCGCAGGCCGATGGAGTTCGCAGACGGTGATATGGTGCTAGTGAAGATATCACCTACTAGAGGGACGATCCCATTCGGACGAAGAGGGAAGCTGAGCCCCAGATACATCGGGCCGTTCGAGGTACTTTGCAGGATTGGAGAGGTAGCTTACAGGGTTGCACGTCCACCCAACCTAGCAGGAGTTCACGATGTCTTTCACGTATCTCAGCTGAGGAGATATGTTTCAGACCCCAGTCATGTGCTAGATCATTCAGAGTTGGAGGTCAAACCGAGCCTTACAGTTTCTGAGCAGCCAGTGGAGATATTAGACATGAGAGAGAAGAGGCTGAGGAACAAGGTTATACCCCTAGTGCGAGTAGCTTGGAGCCGTCACTCCCCAGGTGAATCTACTTGGGAGAGGGAGTCGGACATGAGGGAGAGATACCCTTACTTGCTCGATCCAACCGCTGCGAGGGAACCACCCGTTCCCGCTTGATACCTTAGAGGTTAGTTTCGATCATAGCCTTAGTTATTTTGTTGCATTACTTGCTATGTTAGAATATTGTCGGATCTTCAATCCTTGTGAATTTCGAGGACAAAATTTTTCAAGGAGGGAAGACTTGTAAGCCCCTGTTTTTCAAAATTTTATTTAATTAGTGTTTATTAATTTTTAATGTCATTTTTAATCTTAAAATAATTAATTAGATTTTTAGGAATTTTTCTAGAATTTTTAAATAATTTTTAAATGAGTTTTTGATACTAATATATCATTTTGTAATTTATTTAAATGTTTTAATATCATTTTGCAATTATTAGAATTATTTTAATATCATTATGTAATTTGTTAAATTGTTAATATAAGCAGTTTGCAAATTATGATTTGTTTGTGCAAATTAGTATTTGCATTACTTAAGTTTTTGGACCTAACTGTAAATCCTAAACTACCAGGGACCTAAGTGTAAACCCTACCCCCCCCCCCCCCCCACGATCGGGCTCACCCACCCCCGACGACTGCCACGCTGACGGTGACCCGCATTTTCCGGCCAGCGCACAGCCACCCGACCGACCTAAGTCTTCTATAAAAACTCCCCTTCTCTCCCCGAACCAAACCCTAACCCTAAATTCTCCCCACGACCACCCCAACCCCCCTTTCTTCCCCGACGAGCCAAACCCTAACCCTAACTCCGGCGATCCCCTACGCCACCCCCACAGCGACAAACACCCTCATCCACCACCACCGTTCGACGCGCCGTACCAAGCCGAGCCCAGCACCACCCGAGCGCCACCGCGACGTCGCCTCAGCCGCCGTCGAGCACCCTCGAAACTCCTCTGAGAAGTAGGACACGTACGTGTCAGTTTGTTTTCGTGTCGTTTGTGTCTCGATTTCACGTGAGAGACTCGCCAGGACACGGGGATGCTCGTCCAGTAGTTGGACACATGAATTAGTGTTCGTGCGTATCGTGCATAGCACGGACACGTAGAAATCTTGTGTCCCTAACTGTCCGGACACAGGATCGAGTTTATCATTTTTTTTATGTATTAATTGTTTCAAAACTAATTAAATCTAACTAAAACCTAACCCCTAACACAAGCCGTGGGCTGACCCCCTGGCCAGCCCAACCCGACCTAAAACCCCCCTGCGCGCTTTGGCTCGGGTTTGAGCCCCCCCTGCTGTTTCTTTTTCTGTTTCTTTTCCTTTTCTTTTCCTTTTTCTTTTTCTATATATATATATATATATATATATATATATATATATATTAGTATATATATTTTTTATGTACTGTATTTTTTACAGTATATTATATATGTATATATAATTTTATAATTAGTAAACATATATATATATATATATATATTTATTTGTGTTTATATACATATATATATATATATATATATATATATATATATATATATATATATATATATATATTTCTATGTGTATATATTACTATATATATATTAATATACCTATATGTATACAATATTTGTATATGTATATATATACTTTATAAATTAAGTATTTTCCTTATATATATATATATATATATGTACTTTTAAAACATATGTATGTATATTTTCACTATGCATAATTTTGCCTTATTAAAATATTAATATTTATTTTGTACTTTTTACCAAATTGTATTTTAGTGTATTTAAATTACTGCAACCATTTGGTGTCCAAGCCTAGCATGGGTTTTTGGGCCCAAATGTGTTCTTACACATTATAGACCTGTATAAGTCATATTGGACTTGATTCATGGCCTTGGGTCCTGTATTTGAACTTTGGTTCAAATTATATACATGGACAAAATACGCAGATAATTAATTATTTAATTTCAATTGTGTGCAATGCTGTTTTTGGATTTCTAAAAATACTCAAATTACTGTTAAAATTTTGGAAAAATAATATTTAGATACTATGTTACTTTAGCTAATTTAGTATGATTTTTGTACTATTTAAATTACAGTTTTGCCACTAGTTTGGCTTATGGAACCAAAACTCATTTTCTGTATACTTAGGAAAACTGATTTTTATAAAATATTTGTACTGGTTAATAAATTCCAGAAAAAATATAATAAATTTCTATGATTAACTAGGATCATTTTGGTACTTTACTTTAAGTAAAATTAAGCTTTTTGTCTATCTCAAAAAAAATTGTTAGAACAAAATGGTCATTTGATTTATTTATTGATTAATTACGACTTGTAGCTTTGTGTTTTAGCCGTGTTGAACCTCACCCCTCACTAGTATAAAGACCCTAGAAAGTTAGTTAAAGTAGTGTGTCACCCCATGTGGGTCTCCTAAGCTAAAATCATCATTTTGGCTAGGTGCCCAGTCACAAGTCGTGTTTCACCAATTAATGTTTTAGTATTTAGCTTAGTGTAAAAACTAAGTTATTGTATTTATTTATACAGTGACGAGTTACCGGACATCTATAGAACTCTTATCGCAGCTTGTTTTGCTTTGCTAGAGGCAAGTACTTTCTACAAACTTTACATACTGTTACATAATGAACTGCGATTTACCAACCATGTTAAATGCTGATCCTTGGGATAGCAAGTTAAAATATCACATATTGTACTTTCCATTTCTACCATGCTTAGAACAGTCTTTATGTATCTCTCACATGATTAGGATATGGGTTATGGGGAAACTGATGGTAGAGTACGTGATCATGACCCCCCTATAGTAGCGAGCGAGGTCGCATTTTATATGCATACCTTGCCGTAGGCCATTATCCCGCATTTCTGTACGTATGTACACCTATGCCTGTTGACTTGTACGTATGTACATTTTATTTACATGTACCACAGTACATTGTACATCTATTGACCGATCACGTACTTGCTACAGTTTTAAACATTACATGTACATCTGTCTCTATGACATATGTATCCTTGCCATGATAGATTGTGTGATGCCATGTTTCCAGTTATTTCCTCTTATGTTCATTTACATGTTTCATATGCTAGTTTGCTAGATTCAGTACTTGCTCCCGTCCTGACAGGATAACGTTGTAGGTATCCTTCCTGAGGAGGAGTTACTCTGCGACACCTATTATGGAGTTACTGCCGAGGACCCGGCTTTGCTTTACGAGGATGTTCCTGCGGGGAACCTCGCCTAGTTGTCTTTTGTATTTTTAGTCGTTTGAGAGTAGTCATGTATTAGACTATATATTTTGTAACTGGACATGTATCCAGTTTTACATTTCAGTTCACTTGTACTTGGACATTTTACTATATACGACGACTTTTGTGTTTGGAGCATGTATGACTTTTATTCACTTATAGAACTGTTAGCACATTTAGTCTTATCATGTTGTCTTTAGAACAGCTTACTACGTTTATATCAAACGTAGGCTGGGCATGACTCGGCCTAGCCCAACAATTTGGGTAGCGGGTCGTGACACTAATCCTAGCCGCCAACTGATTATTAAAAGATAGGAGGAAATAACAGAAAGATTTGACTGAATTAAATTCAAATCCCACAAATAATGGATCGAAATAATTGACTCAATCTTTTCATAACTGCTCAAATATTCCAATCAGCCAGATTACGCACCAATAGTGTCCATGCGCCTAACAGCATATCAGCCCATGCGCCTACGCCCGCAGCCGCTCAGTAGCGCAGGGGCACAGAACTGCATGCACACAGCAGTTCAACAGAGCATGTGCGCAGCGGCGCAGTGGCTCATGCAATACGCGTAAACGCGCATAGCCCGTGCATTCTCGAGCCCATGCGCCTAGCGCATACGAGTAGCGCATAAGACGACCGCACGAGCGCAACAACAGCGCACAAACTGCCATGCGCAGTTGCTGACGTGCTAGATATTACGCAATATGAGGATATAGTTCAACATGATATTTCCAAATATTGGAGTAAGATAAGTATGTACCTCGATGTGTGTAGCAAGTATCATGTAGTACGAGAATAAAATTCAACATGAATTCTATCAACAAGTATAAGACAAGTACAATTAGAATTTGATATTTGTTTCGCTTGTGTGTCTATGTGTCAATATACTACGAGTCTAAAACCTAGACGATTAAGATTAATTAGGGTCATCGAGAGCTGCCTCTACTGATATATTAGGGTATAACATGATCAAAAATTATTGGTTTCGAAATATGTTTATCTTCTAAAATTCTTAGAATTTTTTACACAGTCTTCTTTGTATTTTGAGGTCCATCGTTTTCACAGAATATATACATATAATAACCCGAAGAAAGTCTTCGTAGACCTTTCAGTGGAACAACTCACACCAGACATATGCATTTATATTCAAGCAGGTAATGCAAAAATATTAAGAACAAAATATTTCCCTTACCTTAGGCTATTATAACAATAACAACAACTTTGCTACTCTTGTCTTGTTCTCCTGAACAAATAAAACACGTTATATATATATATATATATATATATATATATATATATATATATATATATATATATATATATATATATATTTGGTTGTGGCCATACAAGCCACCCAACCGGCCGATAGGGGATTCGAATCCAAGACCTGTGCTTAGGCTAGTGCCTTAGGAACTTATATAGCCGATATGGGATTCGAACCCAAGACCTGTGCTTAGGCTAGTGCCTTAGGAACCCAAGACCTGTGCCTTAGGAATATATATATATGTGTGTGTGTGTGTGTGTGTGTGTGTGTGTGTGTGTGTGTGGTGTCTTTTCTACAAGTCAGACCGTGGCTATACAAGCCACTCAGCCGTCCGAGGGGGAATTCGAACCCAAAGCTCCCCCCCCCCAACCCCAGTGCTACCACTAGGCTAGTGCCTTAGGGACTTATATATATATATATATATATATATATATATATATATATATATATAGGCATTCAGAACAGTGACCATACCACTCCTGAGGTTTACCTTGCAGCCAAAAAGATAGCAGCGGTGTTGACTTCGTCACGGATACTACGGTCTTCTAGCAGTAGGAGTAAGACTCTATCGATCGACTCCCAGAAACCCCCGTAGTCCGGGCATCGCGATGCAGGTCCGCTTCCGATTCGCCCAGATCACGGCCCCCCCACCCTACTTCCTCCTCTATTTTTGAGCCCCCCGGTTCCGCTCGGGATGGCGATAGGTTGGTTGTGTCGGGTTTTTCCCGTGTTCGGTTGTTCCTTTTTCCTTGTTTTTTGTTTTTGGGTTCTCCCGGTACAGAAGGCTTTGTAGGTACTTGGGCTATCTCCCGGCAACCCTTTTTCTACCGTTAATAAAAACACTTCCTTACAAAAATTTAAAAAACAATATATATATATATATATATATATATATATATATATATATATATATATATATATATATATATATATATATATATTGAACTTAACTACTAGATAATAAATGAACCAATGATACTTTCACATATAAACAAATATTTACAAATAAGTATTTTTTTAAGGTATTGACCATTTTAGTTACTTAGTATTTGTTATGATCCGCACCCAGTGTAGGGGCACAAGAAGTGGGTACGTCCAGCCTACGTCGCAGTGTCAGCGGTAGAACGCTGTCCTAGGTCACATACATCTAACAATTATAAGGTACCTGTACAGTATATACACTCCAAACGGAGGACACTACAGAAATATACAGGTCAATCACAACTAAGGTAGAAGTACGATAAGATAGATTGATAATGAAAATCATCAAATGAAATACAACAGGAGAAGAAGTCTAAGTGTCTAAGATAACATCTCCACAAACATCCAGAATAATAACAAGATCCCAAATATAAACATAAATGTATCCAACTGAGACGACATCAAAAAAAAATAGAAGTCTAAGCTAACTGGCCTAAACTATAGGGGTGACATCCTCTACTGCTGATGGATCCTGTTGAAGGTCCAGGTCGCAGGTGTCATCTATGGCAGCTCCATAATAGGTAGGGCAAAGGTCCTCGTCATCCTCTGTAATATTTTCAACATGTCCAGTCAGAACATGAACGAGCACATAATCTCAACAGTTCATATCAAGACAGGAATATAAAGTATACAATAGAGTAAAATACATGAAACGCTGAAAAAAAGTACATGTAGTAAAAGAGAGAGAACTGTAATGTAAATAGCTACTATAAGTAGAGAACTAACAGTGACTAGTGATGTAGAGTACAAAATAGACATGTGAATGGCTTGAATTTGCACATGATTACACTAAAGAGTTTATACAATGAATACAATGCAATTGTTCACATGACTGCTTCTACTCCCTCGTACCCCAATCAAAACACAAGGATCCAGACAAGTTATGTTATCTACAATATTACACATGGGGGCCCATAAATGGGTGCACATGAAGGTATACATGAGGGCTCTGTGAATATGAGAGTACATGAATCACAAGAGTGTACATGAAAAATGAAAGCACACGAGTACACGATTGAAGTGAAACGCACATGATATGATGTATTTGATGCTCCCGAGGGGGATAACATCTCAATGTAAAGATCCATATAGTACTAATATGTGTTAACAACGTGACAGCATCAAGTAAAGTAATCTAGAGCAAGAATATAAATCCTAGCAAGTATGAAATGATCAGAGAATGTACTCGTCTGATATTTCGAGTATCTGGTAAGTGTAGATGTCCAGACAGAGTAGATGAGTCCTATTTAGAGCAACACAGGTCACAACATGTCAAGAATGGTAATACTGAAGATTATAATACATTCTATATGATTTTCTAGGTCATCTAGGCTAAAGTCAACCATTGGTCAACTCTAGTCAACTTATAAAGTCAAACTAGGTCAACCAAGCTATTCTAGGTCTAAACCTAGTCTAACAAGTCATTCTAGACTAAAGTCAACCCTTGGTCAACTTTAGTCAACTACACTAGTCAAACTAGGTCAAGTCCTAGCCCAATCAAGTCTCACTAAGCCTAACCAAGTCTAGCCTAGCACTCACACACAAAAACAATGCCAAGGACAACACACATATATATATTTGCATTCATGTATTTATACATACATTGCATTCATATATCCGCACAATACATACATGGATATATAACATACATGTATACATCCATATATGCTTATGTTCATACATTACATAGAAATCAAGCCCAACTATATCACCTCTATATATAACACATACATATCATTACTACATATATATATAGATATACATACACATATGAAATTACCATATATATATACATACAAGTCATAGGTAACATGCTAGTACATAACATATGTATATTTAAAATCAAATATATAACATATGTATATTTAAAATCATATATATATATATATATATATATATATATATAGAGAGAGAGAGAGAGAGAGAGACAATCATATATAGAGAGGGAAGGGGCAGGGAATGTGAAGGGGCTGAAAGAGTGAGAGGGTGTGTGTATGGATGTATGTGACAGTGAGAGTGAAGAGTGAGAGGGTGTGACAGGCAACAATGAGTGAGGGAGAGGGTTTTATGTGTGTGTGGTATTCAGCTATGTGGACAGTAAACTAGAGAGTGTGTGCGTGTTTGTGAACAGTCAAGATGAACATCAAGGCAGTAGGTGACTGGTGAATGGTGTCAAGTTCATTTCAATTTCAGGTTCACTCATTTCTCGGTTTTAACTAAACTCAGTTTTGCATATTTATCAAGATACAAACTTGATTTTCATTACAAATTTCCAATCTCAGGTTTTACAAAAAAAAAAAAAAACTGGGAACATCCGATATCTATTCACAGTTTTAAGCATGAACAAATCAGTATATATATATATATATATATATATATATATATATATATATATATATATATATATATATATATATATCAACCCAATATCAACCCAAAATCCAGTTTCAGTTTTCAAGACCATTCTCAGATTTCACCATATCCCAGTTATCATTAGATACCAAACTCAGTTTAAACATATGAAATCAAACCCCATGTATCAAAACCCAAAATCTCATATTCATACATGAACCCTAATTCAGTTAATAGCTAACAGTATTAACTCAACATCCCAATTAATATATCAATACAAATCATCAAAACTCATAAAACCAAGTTCATAAAAGAAATCGAAAGTTCACAGTTTTCAAACACAGTAAAATTTACTGATACTTGCAAATTCGAATTCAAATGAAATCAAAAACCCAAAACAGTAGTGTATCAGTGTCTAACATGCCTGTGTCCATCCTAGGGATGTGTCTTCATGTCCAGAGAGTGGACACAAAGTGTCAAAACATCAAATAACATGTGTATCAGAAAAACAGTGTAGCATAGTCCTCGTGCAGCCGTGTCGAGCTCGATTGGGCTCGACACAAGGCTCAAAACACAACGTGCACGTGCACACACATAGAGGGGGTACAGGGCTAGAGGGTCGACACCCTGTATCGAGTCCTCGTCGTGTTAGGACAGGACACGAAGTCCGTGTCAGTGAGTGTCTGTGTGCTTGTGTGCGTGTGTGTAAAATCAGAACGGGTGGGATTTCTCCCAATCTACTCGATGAAACTCTATGAAACTTTGTCAGTGTAGTGTCAGACATGTGCCCTAAGTGTCTACTAAGTTTCGTGTCAAACCGTGTTGTGTCATGTCCGCTACAGTGCCCGAGAAGCTGGGGACAGCACGAGCCTCGTGCGGTGTCTCGTGCAGCTAGTACACAAGCTCGTGGACACGACATGGCTCACGTGGAGCCACGTGGTTATGTCCACGTGTAGCCCACATGTAGGGATACACTTATGACACAACACGAAGTGTCCACGACGTGTCCTGTGCGGACACGAGACCTGTATCATAAGCAGATCTCGCACGTGCGCGTGTCAGTACAAAACAGTGCACACTGGATTTTGTGTCCGACACGAATCCTCATGACACGAGGCTTGGGGGCTGACCTGTCAGTCATGGCCATACCTCCATGCCAAGTGGTAGCTGCCCACGTGGCCTGTACGAGGAGGAATCCCCCTCGAGTAGCAGGGTACTGCTCACAATGTGCTGCTAGCGTGTTCGTGTCTGATTTGGACACGAACACGACATGATATCCAGCTCAGTCCAAGGGAAAATAAAAACACACATAGATCTACATTTTTATAAAATTAGTTTTTGAGAACAGCAATAAAAACTTTATTGAGGCATTTCAACAAACACCTAGACCTAGTGAATGATACGTGTCCGATACGGACACCAAACCGATTCTAATTCCTACCAAACTTTACCTACATCTAGGGTACACCTAGATGGATGCATCTATGGAAAGAAATAAAGATTTAGAGGTGATTTGAAGGATTTACCTATTGAGTGTCAAACTCAATGAAAAAACCCCAAAATGGATGTCCTCTTCCTCAAGCAAAGTCCAAATGAGCTTCTCTCCTTGCAAGCAAGCCTCCTTCAACCTCTATTCCAGATTTCAACCCAAATGCAAAAGATTGGGCTCAATTTGGTGGAGGAATGGAGAGATTTAATGAAAGGAGAAAGAAATTAGGGTTTCCTACAAGGGGATGTTCTAAAAGAGGCAAGTGGTCATAAAGAGGGATTATATAGGCTGAAATTAGGTCATTAGTGGGCTGTTGTGGCTGTCAAAATTAAGATCTAGGGTTAGGGTTTCATGTAAATGGGCTTTGAGCCATGTTCATAAGCTAGCTAACTCAACCCCTTAGCTATAAGTTCAAATACAAAACTCTCCCAATCCTCTCATGAACCCTAGTCACACTCAAGTCAACTAAGACCAACTTTAAGTAATATTAGGGTCCCATACCATGCTAACTAAGTCACCAAAGTCAAAATCAAACTCTAGGCTAGTCTCTAAAGTCACAACTAGCAAAAGTCAAAAATAACAACCATCAATCAAATAATTAACAAATAATTTCCAAGAAACCAAAATGATCAAAATACCCCTAGGCCAAAAATGATAATTAACACATCCTAATCACATGGTTAGGCTCTAGGTCAAGTAGTCTCTAGGGTTTCACTAGCAAAACACCAAAACCACAAATCGATGATTTAAATAGTTTTAAAATGATTAAAAATTACCAAAAATTATAACATGATTTAAATAACATTATTAAATGATTAAAAATACAAAAGTTCAAAATTACCCTCATTTAGAAAAGTGGGTGTTACAAGTCTATCCTCCTTAAAATAATTTTGTCCTCGAAATTAAGATAGTCGTACTCTTTCTAGGTCAAACCCCCAATCAATCAAAGTCTCTAATCATACAATACTATAATCATATGTGTCTGTCCAAAACCATGAGACTTAGAATCCTCGTCATACTAGTAAGCAAGGCTACGATAATCATAGAGTCCCCAACTAGGTACATACTTCTAGAATCATGGTATTCAAAATTTTCGTATTGTCGCATACTTGGTCGCGAAAACCTTAAATTCCCACGCCCTAGAAATACATCCAAGATCTGACTATATGTCCTCACTATACGAGCTAATATGATTGTAGAAATTTCTAAATTCCATAACTGAGGCGACCTAGCCCATGCGACTTATATTAGAAAAATTAAAATCAAATCAGCACAGAATACTAAGAATCAAATTTATCGATGAACAAGGAGGTAGACAAAACTGTCGGAATTGAATTTCAAGATAGTTATTATAAGGCAAAAGTGGGAATGGAATCGAGAAGAACAGAAACTGTAAGTATTCCTCCTACTGCCTGTGCATCCTCAACTGTCATGGCGAAAGCTCACCCCTACTGGCCTCCTCCTCTGGCCTGCTGCTGATGCTGGATAAACCTCTGCTGCCCTGACGGAGCCCTAGCTCCTGCTGCTGCCTAAGTCAATGGTGTCTGGTTCTTGGGACACTCCCTACACTGATGCTCCGCTGAACCACAAAGTAAACACCTGCCTAGTCTCTTCCTACAGTCATTCCATCCATGACCCAGCTTCTTGCAGAAAGTACAACTAATGGACTGCTGCTTGGGTGCCTGCTGGTAAAATGTGTGTCCCTGGTCCTGAAACTACTGCTGAATAGACCTCTGCTGCTGCTGAATCTGCACGTGAGTCCTCTTGGCCTGGCCTCCACTGATGCTGGCTCTATGAGCGTCTCATCCCCTCTCGAGCTTCAACTCAAGATCATCCTCTACTGCTAGGGCACCCACCAGAATCTCCTCAAAAGTGGCACTCCGTTCACTCTTGGTCAAGGACTTGACCTCCTTGACTAATCCCTTTCCGAACCTCTGGGCCTTCGCTATCTCACTGAGTTCCTCAACAAATCTGCCCAGACGGTAGAACTCCCCTGCGTACTCCTCGACAGTCTGACTGCCCTGAACTAAGCTCTCAAACTGCGACTCCAGGGCACCAAGAGCTGTGTCGGAGAAAAACTTCTCCTTGAACAGCTTCTTGAAGGCTGCCCAAGATTGTCCCTCTGTACCAACTCTCGGATCCGTCTGGTACCAAGTGCGAGCCAGGTCCTGCATCTGACTACCTGCCGCCTCAATCTGCAGTCGAGCTGGTATCTTCGCCAGCCGAAAGATCTCCTCGATGTGCTCTATCCAGTCATCTGCATACAGAATCCCCTCTGTGTCGCGGACGTCCCGCGGATGCATCTTCTGGAACTCCTGGATCCCTGGTGTCTTCGGCTGATACGGCTGCATCTGGGCTGTCTGGGGCTACGCAATGACTCTCTCCACTGTCATCAGGGCAAGCTGATGGACATTCTCTATGCCCTGCTGAAAATGAGCAGACTGCTGTCGTTGGGCCTCCACCATCCTCTGAAAGAAGTCGAACAACTGTGCTGCGTCAACCAATCCTGAAGGCGGCTGCTGCTGCTGGAAGAAATCAAGAATGACGGGGGAAGGTCTCGGAACAGGCAGAGGTGCACCCCCGAATGCGGCAGAAACTCTGACATGAAAAGGTACCACGGGAGCTGCCTGACTGGGCTGAGCCGGACGAGAGATGGCAGACCTCTCAGTAATATCCCTCTGGCCGGAGCAATGGGATCGTGTTTGCACCATCCTGGAGACAGATCAAACAAGAAGGCAATTACTGAGAATGAATCGATAACGTCAAAGGAGGACAGTTTATTTCAAAGGAAGATAATAAAGCAGCAAAAAATTTGATGATGGAATCTGATAAGAGTTTTCCTACGTGTGATTGAGTACCTTCAAAACTATATCCTATATCCTACTGCAGGATGTAGTGACACTCTAGTTCGAATACCACTACATAACTCTCGACTGCATGGGCCACCACTAAAAACGTGTCACGACCCGCACCCAGTGTAGGGGCACAAGAAGTGGGTACGTCCAGCCTACGCCGCAGTGTCGACGGTAGAACGATGTCCTGGGTCACATACATCTAACAATTATAAGGTACCTGTACAATATATACACTCCAAACGGAGGACAATACAGAAATGTACAGCTCAATCACAACTAAGGTAGAAGTACGATAAGATAGATAAATAGATAATGAAAATCATCAAATGAAATACAACAGGAGAAGAAGTCTAAGTGTCTAAGATAACGTCTCCACAAACATCCAGAATAATAACAAGATCCCAAATATAAATATAAATGTATCCAACTGAGACAAGACATCAAATAAAATAGAAGTCTAAGCTAACTAGCCTAAACTATAGGGGTGACATCTCTACTGCTGATGGATCCTGCTGAAGGTCCAGATCGCAGGTGTCATCTATGGCAGCTCCATAATAGGTAGGGCAAAGGTCCTCGTCATCCTCTGTAATATTTTCAACATGTCCAGCCAGGACAGGAACGAGCACATAATCTCAACAGTTCATATCAAGACAAGAATACAAAGCATGCAATAGGGTAAAATACATGTAACGCTGAAAGAAAGCACATGTAGTAAAAGAGATAGAATTGTAATATAAATAGCTACTATAAGTAGAGAACTAACAGTGACTAGTAATGTAGAGTACAAGATAGACATGTGAACGGCTTGAATTTTTACATGATTACACTAAAGAGTTTATACAATGACTGCAATAGAATTGTTCACATGACTGCTTCTACTCCCCCGTACCCCAATCAATACACAAGGATCCAGACAAGTTATGTTACTGTACAATATTTCACATGGGAGCCCATAAATGGGTGCACATGAAGGTATACATGAGGACTCTGTGAATAGTACATCAATCATAAGAGTGTACATAAATAATGAAAGCACAAGAGTACATGATGAAAATGAAATGCACATGGCATGATGTATCTGATGCTCCCGAGGGGGATATCTCAATGTAAAGATCCATATAGTACTAATCTGTGTTAACAAAGTGACAGCATCAAGTAAAGTAATCTAGAGCAAGAATATAAATCCTAGCAAGTATGAAATAATCAGAGGATGTACTCGCCTGATATCCCGAGTATCTGGTAAGTGTAGATGTCCAGACAGAGTAGATGAGTCCTATTTAAAGCAACACATGTCACAACATGTCCAGAATGGTAATACTGAAGATTACATTGCATTCTATATGATTTTCTAGGTCATCTAGTCCAAAGTCAACTCTTGGTCAACTCTAGTCAACTTATAAAGTCAAACTAGGTCAACCAAGCTATTCTAGGTCTAAACCTAGTCTAACAAGTCATTCTAGACTAAAGTCAACCCTTGGTCAACTCTAGTCAACTACACTAGTCAAACTAGGTCAACTAGGTCAAGTCCTAGCCCAATCAAGTCTCACTAAGCCTAACCAAGTCTAGCCTAGCACTCACACATAAATACAATGCCAAGAGAAACACACACATATATATATATTTGCATTCATGTATTTATACATACATTGCATTCATATATCCACATATTACATACATGGATATATAACATACATGTATACATCCATACATGCTTATGTTCATACATTACATAGAAATCAAGCCCATCTCTATCACCTCTATATATAACACATACATATCATTACTATATATATATATATATATATATATATATATATATATATATATATATATACAAGTCATAGTTCATTTCAGTTTCAGTGAGAGTGAAGAGTGAGAGGGTGTGACAGGCAACAATGAGTGAGGGTGAGGGTTTTATGTGTGTGTGTGTGGTGTTTAGCTGTGTGGACAGTGAACTAGAGAGTGTGTGTGTGTGTGTGTTTGTGAACAGTCAAGGTGAACATCAAGGCAGTAGGTGAATGGTGTCAAGTTCATTTCAGTTTCAGGTTCACTCATTTCTCAGTTCTAACTAAACTCAATTTGCATATTTATCAAGACACAAACTCGGTTTTCATTACAAATTTTCAATCTCAGGTTTTACCCAAAAAAAACTGGGAACATCCTATATCTATTCACAATTTTAAGCATGAACAAATCAGTATATATATATATATATATATATATATATATATATATATATATATCAACTCAATATCAACCCAAAATCCAGTTTCAGTTTTCAAGACCATTCTCAGATTTCACCATATCCCAGTTATCATTAGATACCAAACTCAGTTTAAACATATGAAATCAAACCCCATGTATCAAAACCCAAAATCTCATATTCATACATGAACCCTAATTCAGTTAATAGCTAATAGTATTAACTCAATATCCTAATTAACATATTAATACAAATAATCAAAACTCATAAAACCAAGTTCATAAAAGAAACCGAAAGTTCACAGTTTTCAAACACAGTGAAATTTACTGATACTTGCAAATTCGATTTCAAATGAAATCAAAAACCCAAAACAGTAGTGTATCAGTGTCTAACATGCCTGTGTCCATCCTAGGGATGTGTCGTCGTGTCCAGAGAGTGGACACGAAGTGTCAAAACATCAAATAACATGTGTATCAGAAAAACAATGTATCCTACGCCTTGTGCAGCCGTGTCGAGCTCGATTGGGCTCGACACAAGGCTCAAGACAGAACGTGCTCGTGCACACACATAGAGGGGGTATAGGGCTAGAGGGTCGACACCCTGTATCGAGTCCTCGTCGTGTCAGGACAGGACACAAAGTCTGTGTCAGTGAGTGTCTGTGAGCTTGTGTGCGTGTGTGTAAAATCAGTGCGGGTGGGATTTCTCTCAATCTACTCGATGAAACTCTATGAAACTTTGTCAATGTAGTGTCAGACATATGCCCTAGGTGTCCACCAAGTTTCGTGTCAAACCGTGTTGTGTCGTGTCCGCTACAGTGCCCGAGAAGCAGGGGACAGCACGAGCCTCGTGCGGTGTCTCGTGCAGCTGTACACAAGCTCGTGGACACGACACGGCTCACAT